>JAOTNS010003824.1:290000-660000 GCA_028476615.1 Culter alburnus
AAGGTACACATTTCCAGTAATTGTGCAGTTGAAGGGTTAGTTCACCCAAAAATGAAAATTCTGTCATTTTGAGATATTTTTGATGAAATCCGATGGCTCAGTGAGGCCTGAGCAATGTCATTTCCTCTCTCAAGATCCATTAATGTACTAAAAAACATATTTAAATCAGTTCATGTGAGTACAGTGGTTCAATATTAATATTATAAAGTGACGAGAATATTTTGGTGCACCAAAAAAACAAAATAACGACTTATATAGTGATGGCCGATTTCAAAACACTGCTTCAGGAAGCTTTGGAGCGTTATGAATCAGCGTGTCGAATCAGCGCCAAAGTCACGTGATTTCAGCAGTTTGACACGCGATCCGAATCATGATTCGACACAAAAGATTCATAACGCTCCGAAGCTTCCTGAAGCAGTGTTTTGAAATCGGCCATCACTATATAAGTCGTTATTTTGTTTTTTT
Source organism: Culter alburnus (assembly GCA_028476615.1). Classification (NCBI taxonomy): domain Eukaryota; kingdom Metazoa; phylum Chordata; class Actinopteri; order Cypriniformes; family Xenocyprididae; genus Culter; species Culter alburnus. Next base: position 290,466 of record JAOTNS010003824.1, read on the forward strand.
GGCGCACCAAAAATATTCTCGTGGCTTTATAATATTAATATTGAACCACTGTACTCACATGAACTGATTTAAATATGTTTTTAGTACATTAATGGATCTTGAGAGAGGAAATGTCATTGCTGGCTATGGACTGAGCCATCGGATTTCATCAAAAATATCTTAATTTGTTCTGAAGATGAACAAATCTTACGGGTGTGGAACGACATGAGGGTGAGTAATAAATTATAGAAATTTCATTTTTGGGTGAACTAACCCTTTAATTCTCAAAGTTTTGGAATATTTTCAAATTTGTCATTACCGAAACACAATAATAAATAATTTAATAAGAAGGGTCACATTGACCTATTAAGATTTTCTTTACATCTGCATTGTAAATATATTTTTTGCTATTTTTTAAAACAGTTTTCACAGGTAAATCAATAACAATTACAATTTTAACAATATTTCAAGTGTGATTTATGAGATTTGTTGTATTTTGAATCTTTCTTTGTAAAAGTCATAAAGTTTATCAAACTGATTTCAAAGTGAAGGATTCATTAGTTTGAATAAACATTGAATCAAACACTATAATAACATCTGAGTTGATCATTCAATATACTTTATTTTTGACAAAACATCCCATGTTTCAGTCGTGATGCACAGTTTCGGTAGTGACAGTAATGTGTTGGTAGTGACCACATCACATGACACAATTTAACTCACATACTAAAACACTAATGATTTGCATAACTGTACTAAAATTTAGTTTATTTCCCCCAAATAAATGATTATGTGTCCCTTTTGTCACTACCGAAACAGTCACGACTGAAACATGTGGTGTAGTTTCAGTTTTAGATACTTTTACCTCAATAGGATTCAACAGATAATAGAAGGATCTTAGTAAACATCTAAAACTTGAATGCTTAAATGTGTTTTTTGGTTGTGGGACAGCAGTTTGCACCAGTTCTGTAGAATGGCCCTATACACACACACACATACATTTACATATACGTATTTCAATGCATCTGTTAACATTAGTTAATGCACTGTGAACAAACCCTAACAATGCATACATTGCTTATTGTTATCAAATGCATTAACTAATGGGACCTCATCGTAAAGCTTTCCCTCAAATCCTGACTGCATTTGTAACTCCCACACAACAACCGTCCAATAAAACGCAGCGCAGAGGCGCGAGGACACCTGGTTGCATTTTAATTGAATACATGCATTGTTTTCCCTTTTAAATCAGGTGACTCGCGCTGGGGTTCATAATACGCGGTCACATTTCCATAGAGGTCTGTGAGAGCGGGCCCCGGGCCCCTAACATAAAACAAATGACCGGCGCTCATGATAAATGGTTCTATTAGCAATCCAGATTGTTAAACTCAGATATAACGGAGCCGAGGGGAGCGGCGGCCCATTTATTTTCCCCTCCTCACACAAATAGCTTGTTTTTTTATGTGTAAATAACATATTAAAAGTCTGCATTAGCCATGTTCTCTGATAGAGAGGAAACTGTTGGGGATAAATAACGGCGGACAGGGGAATAAAACAGAGAGTGGTTTAATAGCCGCGTCTTCGCGGTGGGCATGACTTAGGTGACAACAGCACCGCAGCCCGCTGTAAACTCCACATTGACCGTAAAGCCGCCGAACGGGCCCGTATATTAAACGCGGCCGACACCAGGCTCGAGGGAATGTGATCCCGGGTTCAAGGACCTCGTCTCGCGCTGCATATTCACTTATCAGAGTCTGCGGGCCGGGATAATAAACCGGATTAAAGCGATAAGTAATTGCTCTGTCGCGGAGCGCTAGCAAACAGCTGAGGCTCTTTCCTGAACCAGAGCGCCCATTAAACTGGTGTGTGTTTATTTAAAGTTCGGAGAGTAATTCTAATCCAAATAAAGAGCAGTCTACACATGCAAACACTGGTTTATGGCGGTTTGGTCCGGATCTACCGATCAAAACACTTCTGGTCTTTCTGGTGAATCTGGCCCTTTAAATGTGGTTTTGAAGCATTTGCAGTGTTTGTCTGCTTAAAAAACTGAAGTTTTAAGCTCAAATCAGAACTACCTGTTAGCCGCGCTCAATATTCATTCGACACCAGAAACAAACATTTCCATCACAAATGTCCCAATTTCATGCCATTCTTTGATTCACAATTAATGACCGTTTTAAATAATGGCAGGCCACCAAACTCTTTCATTAATCAGCAACTAAAATCACCATTTCAAAAGTGGCGCTCGACCAACATCTTAGCGTCGCCGTCCGTCCTTTAACTAATTCATAACACTTATACTCTGGAGGTAAGAACAAGCTCTTTCGGCCTCATTACAGACAACTTTTATCACTGTTTTAAACACACTCGCTCTCTTCTGCTCTCGTGCTCTTTCCTCTCTGGACAGACTCTGACGACCCCAGAGCAGACACTGAGCTTGTGAAAGTTTGAGAGAGGAAACGTCCAGAACAGATCTGAGAACAATACCAGCTTTCAGTACCGTGGTATATGATCAAAGTACCAAAAGAGAGTTGGTTCTCGTAAACAGCGAAGAGATTAAATGGACTTAAAGACCCATGACATGTGTTAACAGTAAAGAAAAAGTCGAGGCCAGTGTTATTTTTTGGTATTATAGTATTCATTAATATTCTGAATTAACTAAATTCTGAATTAAGTCTCAATATGTGCTTGAGACTAAAATAAAAATCGCATTTTTGACTTATATTTTAGGTTAACCAGGTTATCAAATAATAATAAATTATATTAATATATATAAAAACACATACAAAATATTAAAATATAAAAATCGAATAAATATGAAAATGTAAAAAGTAAAATAAAATGTAAGAAATAAAATAAAAAATGAAAATCTAAAAAATTAAATAAAATCTAAAAATCTAAAATAAAACAAATATATAAAAAATGAAATAAAATAACATTTAAAAATATATAAAAAATAATATATATGTTAAAAACATGCAAATAAAATAAAATAAAAATTTTTGACTTGTATTTTAGGTTAACCAGGTTATCAAATAATAATAAATTATATTAATATATATAAAAACACATACAAAATATTAAAATATAAAAATCGAATAAATATGAAAATGTAAAAAGTAAAATAAAATGTAAGAAATAAAATAAAAAATGAAAATCTAAAAAAATTAAAAAAAATCTAAAAATCTAAAATAAAACAAATATATAAAAATTAAATAAAATAACATTTAAAAATATATAAAAGATAATATATATGTTAAAAACACATGCAAATAAAATAAATAAAATAAAAAATTTTGACTTGTATTTTAGGTTAACCAGATTATCAAATAATAAGAAATAATATTAATATATATAAAAACACATACAAAATAATAAAATATAAAAATCTAATAAATATGAAAATGTAAAAAGTAAAATAAAATGTAAGAAATAAAATAGAAAATGAAAATCTAAAAAAATAAATAAAATATGAAAATATAAAAATGGAATAAAATATGAAAATGTAAAAAGTGAAATAAAATATATAAAAAAATAAAAATGAAAATCTAAAAAATCAAATAAATATGAAAATCTAAAAAAATCGAATAAAATATGAAAATATATAAAAAATAAAATATAAAACAATAAAACAAAATGAAAATCTAATAAAAGATACATTAAAAAAACATACTTTTAAAAATATATAAAAATTAAAATATCAAATAATAAGAAATAATATTAATATATATACTAAAACACATGCAAATAAAATAAAAAATAAAATAAATGAACAAATAAAAATCATATTTTTGACATATTTTAGGTTAACCAGGTTATCAAATAATAAGAAATAATAATATTATTAAAGTATTAGATATGGGTCACTTTTTTTAAAGAAGATGTAAGCTGGTCGTCAACAAATCAGAATCAAAGAGCAATAAAATTCCCATCTGACACCATCAACAAAACTTCTTAGTTCAATCAAACAAAGTTGAAGATGATCTCAAATTCTACTTTCACTTCAATCTCCGCCATTAAAGTTAAAAACGAATCCTATTAATCATGTACCAGTGAAATCACACTCTATAAATTATGCCATTCAACTGACTTGATGCCACTGTGTGGCCTATTTTCCCTTCCTTTCTTCAACAAATCATGGATTTTCTTTCTTTACAATGGCAGGCCACCAAATTCCTTCATCAATCTGTGAAAAAAACCCACACGAAATCACAAGAGGTATTTCCATTTCAAAGGTGGCAGCTTTGCCGCTCTCTGAAGGAGCGTGTCGTCCGCGGCTGCCATTTTAACTAATTCATAACACTTATACTCTGGAGGTAAGAACAAGGTCTTTCGGCCTCATTATTCACCGCTTTTATCGGTCTCCTAAAGACATGTTTTAAACATGCTCGCTCTCTTTCTATCTGTCCATCCGTGTGTGTGTGTGTGTGTGTGTAACTTTTGATTAATCTCAGAGCAAACAGAGCGCTAAAAAGCCCTGTAGAATAGATGCTCCGTTCGTCCAATCAGCCGTGAGTACGTGTCAGGACGCCTGCAGCGCTCCTGACCGCGCGTGTAAGACTCGTGTACGCGCCGGTCACTTGGTATTAATGAAGGCCGCTGGTGGAACGTGATATTAGGATTCATATCAGGCCTGATGGAGCCTCACCTTTGACTCTTGGGGGGCTTTTGGCCCGGCTTATCAGGGACGACCGGCACCGCGAGCGCCGCATTTTATCTTTGAAATGTATATTTCATGGGCATATTCTTTTCCTCAGCCCTGCTGGAGTCTTTAAGCTCTCGGCTGGTGTGATAAATAACCTGAGAAAGACTCAAAACTTCATGTGTCTCGCATTAAACCTCATGCAAAAGCAAGAAATGATGTGAATTAGCTCTCTTAAATCTCATTTGTGTCACGTCATGTGATATGCACAAACAACTGGTGCAAAATCTGAATATGTGCATGTATGAATGAGATTTGAGAGCTAATAACTATCCCGTTCAGATGACCTGGAAGGTAGCAGGAAGTGAAATCGAGCTGGGAAGGACCGGACAGGTTCGTACCTCTGGCCAGGGATGATGGGGAAGGTTTTTTGGGCAGCTCGCTGAAGCCGTTTCCATCCAGAGCGGACGTCTTACAGTCCTTCTTCTCTGCGGCGCTGGGCACACTGGCCTCCATTCTGAACAATTCTGTGAGAGACAGAGCAAATATTCATGAAGATGTATTAACATGGCAAAGCAAACGAATGAAAATCAAAATAAAATATGAAAATATAAATATACAAAATATAAAAAATACAATAAAAATGAATCTAAAAATGAAATAACACATCTAAACATATATAAAATAACATTTAAAAATATGTAAAAAATAAAATATCAAATAATAAGAAATAATATTAATATATATTTATAAAAACACAAATAATAAAATATAAAAATCTAATAAAACATATAAAAAATAACAAAATATGAAAAATAAAATAAAAATTAATCTAAAAAATGAAATAAAATATAAAAATGTAAAAAATAAATTGAAATATAAAGTAAAATAAGAAAATATTAAAAATGAAATAAAATATACACATCTAAACAAATAAACCAAATATAAATAAAATAACATTTAACAATATGTAAAAAATAAAATATCAAATAATAAGAAATAATATTAATATATATTTATAAAAACAAATATAAAATAAAATCTAATAAAATTAAAAAATAATATAAAACATGGAATAAAATATAAAAAAAAATAATTAAATTAAATATACACATCTAAACAAATAAAACAAATATAAATTAAATAAAATAACATTTAACAATATGTAAAAAATAAAATATTAAAAAATAAGAAATAATATTAATATATATTTATAAAAACACAAATAATAAATATAAATCTAGTAAAAATAAAAAATGACAAATATGAAAAATAAAATAAAAATTAATCTAAAAAATGAAATAAAATATAAAAATGTAAAAAAATGAAATATAAAGTAAAATAAGAAAATATTAAAAATGAAATAAAATATACACATCTAAACAAATAAAACAAATATAAATAAAATAACATTTAACAATATGTAAAAAATAAATATCAAATAATAAGAAATAATATTAATTATTTATAAAAACAAATAATAAAAATAAAAATCTAATAAAATATAAACATGGAATAAAATATAATTTTTTAAATGAAATAAAACTTAGACATCTAAACAAATAAAACAAATATAAATTAAATAAAATAACATTTAACAATATGTAAAAAATAAAATATCAAAAAATAAGAAATAATATTAACATATATTTATAAAAACACAAAATAATAAAATATATAAATCTTTTAAAAATCTATAAAAATCTAATAAATATCTAATAAAATATAAAACATGGAATAAAATATAAACAAATTAAATACAAAATGAAAATCTAAAAAAAAAATAAAAAAATAAATCTATAAAAACAAATATATATAAAATTGAAATAAAATAACAAATACTTAAAAAATTTAAAAAATAATAATGAAAAATAATATTAATATATATAACAAATGCAAATAAAATAAAATAAAATAAAAATAAAATAAAATACATTCTTGACTTATATTTGGTTAACCAGATGAACTATTGAGGCACAGCAGAACCAAGGCTACATTTAAGTCCCATTTTTATATTCCCTTCTCTCGCTAACTTCCTCCATCTCATTCACTCGGATGTGCGTCATTGCTTACGCTACACAAGCGCCCACTACTGGCCGAACACTTGCGATGCGTTTAAATGGATTGATCACTTAGAATCCGCTAATGGAACTGATTTATTATTTACAGAATTTTTTCCTTGTGAATTTGTTTTACGCACCATTCTATAGGCCTGTATGTACACTTAAGCTGTTGACAAAAAAGTCAACTTAAGGTAGCTACAAGTATTAAATATGGTCAAAATGACAACTAATAAATAAATCTGCGTCCAACTGACCAAACGATCATGAAAAGCCTGATTATAAGGAGGAATCTGTTGCTTTATTGAAATGGCCTGAGTGAGCAGAAGCAGATTTGTTTAGTCACTCAACCGTCTCTTTTCTCTCTTTTTTTAAGTCAAGGTAAGCCGATTAAAGGAGGAACACACTTGTGAGCCTGGATGACATCTGTTTCCGCTTTCCTTCGCCAACAGAGATGCCCCCTATACGGCCACTGGCACCATCCATCACCGTTCAGAGAAACTCAAACACTCAACAAGAAATCCTAATGCGTGTTCCCGCTCTTATGCAGTGCATGCATTGACTTAAAAACATCTTCCAGCTGACGTCATCATCATTCCCTCATATTTTTCAAGGCTGCAAATTTTACAGGCCCACATATCAGGGCGTATCGCTGCCAAAACCAGTCAGGATGACAAAAACGCTCCATAAATCCCATAAGCTGTTATTGTGACCCTACATTCACCTTTACATTTGTCCTGCATTGAAATAACAGCATCAGTCTTTTCAATCGGCCCTGCTGGAGAATCTTGGCTCAAAATATTCCAAATGTTGGCAGACATTTTAAAATGACGGTATGGCCAAAATCTTACATCACATTATGAGTCATTTTATATTCTATTCATCATATTAGAATGATTTCTGAAGGATCATGTGACACTGAAGACTGGAGTAATGATGCTGAAAATTCAGCTTTGATCACTGGAATAAATTATATTTTTCAATATATTCACATAAAAAACTGTTATTTTACATTGTAATAATATTTCACAAATTTTACTGTATTTTTGACCAGTATGCAAAAATGTCTACATTTATTTATATCTATAAACCATCATATCGCTCAGCCCTAGTGTGAAGATGTATCAATATGGCAAAGCAAAAAAATAAATCAATAAATCAATAAATATAATATATAAAAAATGAAATATAAAGATGAAAATATAAAATTAAATATAAAAAAAATTAAACAAAAATAAAATAAAAAGGTATAAACAAAATAAATTATAAAAAATAAAAATTAAAAAAATATTATATTGTGCCATTTTCTTTCAGTTCTTCACACTCGAGGTTTCCAAACACAAGCCGTGTGTTTGTCCTTGCAGTCCGAGTGAAATAAGTGAAAGACAAACACCTTTCTGAACGTGAAGAGCATTGGAGATGTCAGGGTGGGACGGCGCGGGTCAAAGAGCGTTCCCGGCCCGGCTCTCAGACGCCCCTGCGGAGTTGGGAGCCGCGTGTTCACGGCAGGACCAGTATGACGGGATAATACGGGTGTCAAAGACCAAACAGACAGATGGTCACGAAAGCAAACGCAAACAACAGGCACTCTCGCTGTTCCTGACAGAGTTTTTAATCAGCTCCAGTCACGAGACCGACGAGCGCAACACTCGCCCCTCGCGTCGCTCTGACCCGTGTTATTTACTGTCCTCCAGGAAACACAAAATGAAAAGTTACGACGAAAGTGGACAGTGATTTTTAGAGAAGAGAGAAAGACAGAAAAAGAGATTTGAGAGCTGCTATCAGTGCATAACAACTTCAATTTCAGTCTGTTTCACTTCAGAATAATAGTGTTTAAGGACTAATTTTATGATCATAAATATGATATACTTATTTAATCATTTTTCATACCATGCAAAAGGAGATATTCAGCATTTACAATGAATGCCTGAGCTGCTCTTTTCCGTCACAATGAAAGTGGCTTTCTGAAATTCATACAGAAAAATCCACTTTATTATGAGAGTGAAATTATATTAAAATAATAATAATAATACATTTATTATATAATAATTATTACTACAAATTATATTTAATATTTTAATATAATTAAATATAATCAATTATTCATATTATATTTTAATAATTAAATACTATTTAATAGTATTTTTAATAATATTTATATATTTATTTAATTTTTTTAAGGATCATGCATGACTGGGCCTATTTTTACTTTACTTGTGGAAATTATTACTAAAAATTATATTTAATATTGTAATAAATTTAAATTAATTTAAAATATTAAATATAATCAATTATTCATATTATATATTAATAATTAAATAATATTTAATAGTATTTTTAATCATATTTGATTAAAAATACTATTAAATATTTTTTTTTAAATTTACTATTAAAAAATTGAATTATATATATATATATATAATATATATATTTTTTTTTTTTTTTTATAGTATAAATTTTTTTTTTACAAAATTTACTATTAAAAAAAATTTAATACTATTAAAAAATTATATATATATATTATATATATATATATATATATATATATATTATATATATATATTATATATATTTTTTTTTTTTTAGGATCATGCATGACTGGGCCTATTTTCACTTTACTTATGGAAATTATTACTACAAATATTTAATATTTTAATAATTTAAATTAATTTAAAATATTAAATATAATCAATTATTCATATTATATATTAATAATTAAATAATATTTTTTTTTAATTTACTATTAAAAAATTGAATTATATATATATATATATATATATATATATTATATTATAGTATAATTTTTTTTTACAAAAATTTACTATTAAAAAAATTTAATACTATTAAAAAATATATATATATATATATATATATATATATATATATATATATATTTTTTTTTTTTTCTTTTTTTTTTAAGGATCATGCATGACTGGGCCTATTTTCAGTTTACTTATGGAAATTATTACTACAAATTATATTTAGTATTTTAATAAATTTAAATTAATTTAAAATATTAAATATAATCAATTATTCATATATATAACATTTAATAGTATTTAATAATATTTTTTATTTTTATGTTTATATATATATATATATATACACACTGTAGGATTAAACTGCATGACTGGGCCTATTTTCACTTTACATGTGGAAATGAAGTATGGCGAACCATTCTTGGAAAATACATTAAATTGTACCAGTGAATACATAAGTAATGTAGAATTTCAAATTGGCTGCACATTTTGAAATACACATGCGACAAATGAAAACTGGAAAATGATCCAGAACAGGCAAACACTGCCAAATCTCATTTCAATGAATCAGTTCAGCTCAAGCGTTTCTGTTCGATTTCACAACACATAACAGCAGCTAATATATGACAGGTCATGAAAGCTGTCACTTTTCACTCTCAAAATAAATTCAGACTTTTTGTTTGAAAATTAATATTTAATTTTGTGTAAATGAGCATAAAACAGACCCATCCATAAACTCCAGCGCCTGCTCTTCAGCTCAGTCCGGTCGGCTGCATGAGGAGCCGCAGCTTTTAAATCACTGGCTGGATTCTGCGGCTCCTGAAAGCGCCTGACGGACGGCCGTGTGTGTTGTTTATGAGCTGATGGCTGATGGCTCTCTTTGAAGGCCTCTAACAGGTGTGAGGGGCTTTTCTCCACGAATCCTGGGCAAAGACATTGTGCCATTCAAGACCAGAGACCCCGCGGCATCCGAGAGCTCATTACGACGGATCAGTCGGGAAAAAGATCTCCGGCTTTACAAGCCCACCTCGTTAATTACGGCCACCGGTCGTTCACACGGCTGCGGTCTGACCTGAGATCAGCGCTCTCAATGGCCCGGTGTCTGTCTCTCACTAGACGTGCGGTTAAAAGCTTTTATTTAGTCGATGACGGTAAGTGAGAACGTCTGTGATCTAAGGATTATCGCTTTAAACGTTGGTGGGAATTTACCAGAAACAAAAGTGATTTCACTGTTCATTCACTTCACACTACCAGAGCCTGCAATCCATCGACTCACAACTCTGACTCTATCATTCATACAATCATGGATGGATGGATGGATGGATGAATGAATGATGGATGGATGGATGAAATGATAGATAGAACGATGGATGGATGGATGAATGGATGGATGATAGAACGATGGATGGATAGATGATGAAACGATAGATGATGGATGGCTGGATGGATGGATGAATGAATGATGGATGGATGGATGGATGAATGATGGATGGATGGATGGATGGAACGATAGATGACAGATAGAATGATATATGGATGGATGAATGATGATGAGAATGATGGATGATGATGAAACGATAGATGATGGATGGATGGATGGATGGATGAGAATGAATGATGGATGGATGATAGATGAACGATGGATGGATGGATGGATATGATGAATGGATGGATGGGATGAGACTGGATGGATGGAAATGGATGGATGAAATGAAGATGGGATGGATGGTGGATGGATGAATGATGGATGGATGGATGGATGAAATGATATAGAACGATGATGTGGATGGATGATGAATGAATGATGGATGGATGGATGGATGAAATGATAGGTAGAACGATAGATGATGGATGGATGGATGGATGGATGAATGAATGATGATGATGGATGAAACGATAGATAGAACGATGGATGGATGGATGGGATAGAATGATAGATGATGATAGTACGATGGATGATGATGATGATGGATGAAACGTTAGATAGAACGATGATGGATGGATGGATAGAATGATGATGATAGATAGTACGATGGATGGATGGATGGATGAAATGATAGAACAATGGATGGATGATAGAATGATTGAAGGATGATGGATGATGGATGGGATAGAATGATAACGATGGATGGATAGATGGATGAAACGATAGATAGAACGATGGATGGATGGGATAGAATGATAGATGATAGATAGTACGATGGATGGATGAATGAATGATGGATGAAACGTTAGATAGAACGATGGATGGATGGATGAAACGATAGATGATGGATGGATGGAATGATAGATGACAGATAGAATGATATATGGATGGATGATGGAAGGATGATAGAATGATGGATGGATGGATGGATGGATGGATGAATGATAGAATGATAGATGGATGGATGGAAAGATGGATGAATGGATGGATGATAGAATGATGGATAGATGGATGGATGGATGAATGATAGATGATAGATGGAGGATGATGATGGAAGGATGAGAATGATGGATGGATGGATGGATGGATGAATGATAGAATGATAGATGGATGGATGGAAGGATGGATGAATGGATGGATGATAGAATGATGGATAGATGGGATAGGATGATAGATGGATGGATGGAAGGATGGATGAATGGATGGATGATAGAATGATAGATAGAACGATGGATGGATGGATGGATGGATGGATGGAAGGATGATAGAACGATAGAACGATAGAATGAATAATTATATCATTCATATTAAATCTTAATAAAAAATAAAGTAATGATTTCCATTATATTAATATTAAATATAATTAATATAAAATAATTATATAATATAATTATATTTGATATTTAAATGCTGGAAATTCTTTATGCATGTAAAGAAATGATATATATATTATATAACCTATAATTCTATAAATACAGATTTTTGCTATATTTTTCTTTCTGCACGAAACATTTCAGAGCAAATAAATGAAGACTGAGATCTTCCTGATCCTCATCAGTCCCTTCACTCAGCTCTCCATCATCCTCCTGCTGTTCAAATACAATAAGCCTTTAAGAAATGTTAATGAGCTATTCTAACGCCAACAATCATCATTTACATCTCTAACAAGCTCCTGGATCTCACCGAGCAAATAATCCTGATCTCCGTCCCTGAGCCATCCGAGTCTTCAGGAACACAAACAGCCCATCAGAGCCACAATAGAGGCTTTAGGCAGAGATAATTGAGAAGAGCAACAACAACTGAACTTTACATTCCCCTCAAGACCTCATTGTGCTCAGATCAATGGCGTGTTGGTTTTAACAGCTCATTCCAGCCACACCAACAAACATCACGGCCCGAGAGCGTTTGCTGATCTTCTTCAGCGCTTATTTAAAAATGTGTCAAACGCGCTTCAGATGAGGTCACGTGACCGTCGTTCTCTCGTTCACAGGTGGGCAGCTGTTCTGGTGAGGGAACGTGTGTCGCAGGTCATTTCCTGTGTGAAAACGGACCATAAATCAGGAGGAAATTCAGCTGTTTGTTATCAAAACTGCATCAGAATCGCACGTTTTATGCTGGTGTCGCGTCTGAATTAACATGAATGCGACTTGGAAGTGCGTACGGCAGCGTGACGAGTGTCTTTTCCACATGCTGAAATAAAGGTGCACAAAACATCATCTTCATAACAAAATACTGCAATAAACGCTCAGTTAACAACATACGATGAAATATAAAACTCTAATGTACTGACAAGGATTATTTCAATGAAAAACCATCACAGGGAATTTAATTCATGTTTTTTACTTTCAAAATCTGTACATTTAACAATCTTTTACTGTAAAATTACATGAAATGTCCCATTTGATTTTTCACTGTACATAGGAAGGGAACTTACCGTTAACCAATTATCACAGTTTTACAATCTTTTACCGTTAAAATAAGTATTATGATGTTTTTATTGCATTGTGATGTCAAAGTTTACAACCTCCACATTTCTGTTTGATATGTTTTATTATAGTCTGTGTTACCTGGTGCAATTTTTGCACAAGAATTAATGCAGATATGAATAATTTTCACTGCAAAAAATGCTTTTTTTAAATTATTTTTTCACTAAATATCTAAAAATTCATAAATCCAGATGTTTTTTCTAGATAAGTAAAATGACATAAGATATTTTTTTCTTGTTTTCTGGGAAAAAAAATCAAAATGAAGCGAGTTTTTGCATAAAACAAGCAAAATTATCTGCCAGTTGAGTAAGAAAAATAATCGTTTCGGACAGAAACAAGAAACAAGATCTCAAACAGAAACAAGATTATTTTTCTTACTCAATTGGCAGATAATTTTGCTTGTTTTAAGCTTCATTTTGATTTTTTTCCCCCCCAAGAAAACAAGAAAAAATATCTCTGTCATTTTACTTGTCTAGTAAAGGATCTGGATTTATGAATTTTTAGATATTTAGACTGGAAACGACAAAAATAATAAGTAAAAAAGCATTTTTTGCAGTGAAAATTATTAATCTCTGCATTAATTCTTATGCAAAAATCACCAAAAAAACACCAGGTAACACTGGCTATAATAAAATATATCAAACAGAAATGTGGATGTTGTAAACTTTGGCTATTTTTGCTCTTAAATAACATCAAAATGCTATAAAAAATGATCAAAATACTTTTTTTTAATGGTAAAAGATTGTAAAATTGTGATAATTGGTTACTATATACAGTGAAAAACTCTATTAAATGGGACATTTTGTGTTTTTACAGTAAAAAATGTACAGTTTTTGGTGAAAAAGAACATAAATTATCATTTCCAGAATTCCCTGTGATGGTTTTTCATGTCAGTTATGTACATAAGAGTTTATGTTTCATCTTATGTTGTTAAATTAATATTTATTGCAGTATTTTATGTTATGAAGAAGGTGTTTTGTGCATCTTTTATATATTAGCATTTACTTCGGCTTGTGGAAAAGATATCAACTTTGATTGATCATGTGTCTTTCTGTGTTTTTAAGATGGTTGTCAGTATATTATAAAGGTTAAAAAAAACATTATTTCAGTACAGTCTGTAAAATTTAAAATGTTGCTATCATATTTTTTTAATGATAAAGTTCTGGCAGTTTTCACAGAATTTGAACAGAACTTTTTAACGTGAACGTGAATCTGTACGGTAATTCAGATCATTAAAACTGTAGATCTGCAATCGCAGTGCAAGAGCTTTTGGAAACATTTCAGGCTTTTTGCATAAACTTATTAAAAGAATCAAGATGAAAAAACAATAATTCACGAGATTCAAACACATCAGGCACGCTCGATGTTGAGCTTCAGTTTAGAGAAACTGCGAGAGGATCTTATTCCTAGAAACGAATCCATCAGGACGGGTGGGGTTGGGAACGAGAGAGACGTCCACAGAAATGAATGTTTCCATATTCCAGGTGCAGTGAGCTTTCAGGAGAGCCGTTTGGCTCATCACGCTGGATTACTCACTGCAACCCCCTACCTCAGCGTCTGAATAATTACAGCACGAGCTGTCGGCCAAACAAATGGCTCTGACAGAACGCTGAAAGGTCACATAGCGAAATCCCTCAGAGGGTCTCGGGATCTCTCGCTCGTTCTCTCTGTAGTGTTCAACTGCTGCAGTTGTTCAAACTTCGGCTTGAAGTGTATTTCTTCAGGTTCATGTATCTTACAAGTGCACAAACACACAGAGCTGAACTTCAGAGGGACGATTCCTCGAGGGAAAAGCCTCAGGAGAGTTTGCACTTATGAAGAATCAACTTTGTCTCAGATATTTCTCCTAAAATTCCTTAAGAGACAGAAAAACACATGAATAGAGAACAAACGACAAGAGCGTATAGCAGACCATTGGTGAGAGTCTGATGTGAGATTTTTTGAGACATGTAGAAAAGAATAGCTTCATTAGCACAAAAACCCAAAACAAATAAATATCATATATATATATATAAACAAAAATATAAATAAAAATATATAAATAAAGCAAATATATATAATACATACATTATAATTTTTCGTATATTATTAAATATATATATATATATATATATATATATATATATATACCCAACATCTGACAATAATATATATATATAATATACACACTAATTAAAAACTATATACATATCAGATTAAATATAAATTTTATTAATATATACAAAATTACATATTTATTTATTTTTGGGTTCATTAATTTTAATTTTGTTGTAAATTATATATATATATATATATATATATATATACAATTTTATGTTTATCTTTGTAAATGTTTATGTAAATAAAGCATATATATAATACATACATTATAACTTTTCATATATTAAAATATATATGTATATGTACTTCAGATTAATATACATTTCATTAATTTTAATTTTGTTGTAAAAAAATATACACACACACACACACACATATATATATATATATATATATATATATACAATTTTATGTTTGTATCTTTGTGAATGTTTATGTAAATAAAGCATATATATAATACATACAATATAACTTTTCATATATTAAAAAAAATAAAATATATATATATATACCTCAGATTAAATATACATTTTATTTATATATACAAAATTACATATTATTTATTTTGGGTTCATTAATTTTAATTTTGTTGTAAAAAAAAAAAATATATATACACACACACACACACACACACATATATATATATATATATATATATATATATATATATATATATATACACAATTTTATGTTTGTATCTTTGTAAATGTTTATGTAAATAAAGCATATATATAATAGATACATTATAACTTTTCATATATTAAAATATATATATATATATGTACTTCAGATTAATATACATTTCATTAATTTTAATTTTGTTGTAAAAAAATATACACACACACCACACACACACACACACACACACACACAATATATATACAATTTTATGTTTGTATCTTTAAATGTTTATGTAATAAAGCATATATATATATAATACATACATTATAACTTATATATATATATATATTTAAATTATATTTACATTTAAATTTATATAATATTTTTTATAAGTTGAAAGTTAATGATTTCAAATCTTTCACAGTCACTCACTTCTAACCCAACGTTTGACAAAAAATCATTCTGGAGTTTTCAAAAGAGAAAAAGGTCAAGTTTAATTTTAAACGAATCACATGACACATCAGAGCCGCCAATTCAGTGTCGCTTCAACAGACTATCGCATTCCTCGCTGATTTAACAAGCTTGAGTCCATCAGGATAATAATTCTAGCAAATTCCAGGGAATATTACTCATAAGTGAGTGAAGCTCAGTTCAGTCACAGGCGGTGGAGAGGAGGAGATATCGCTTGAGTTACAAACAACATGTTCGCAGCTCATGCCTCCCTTAAAAGTCCCAGCGTTTGATATAAGACAGCAGGGAGTCGCACGGATCTGGACGGGACGGAGGTTTCAGCGCTAATGGCGTGTTTCAGTGTGAGTTTAGGTGATAGTGGAGCCCCATGGCTCAGATCACAACCCCCGCTGCTAAGTGCAATATCCTGTGGACGATCTCCATTGGTGCGACCAATGCCGAACAGATGTTGCAGCTCCAGCCCCCACTGGAGTTCAGAGCAGGGTGTTTTACAGGAGGATTCCTCCTGTCTCCCGAAATCAGCCGACAAAGCGATTACATCTCACATGTGCCGAGCGAAGGCTCTTGGCCGGATTCCACCAGAGAGCCACCGCAGCTCAACCCACGGCTTCAAAACCCACGACGGGACAAACGGCGACAGGTTTTGTTAACAGCACACTTTGATCCAGTGGCCAAATGGTGTTTTTAGGAGACACTTGCGGTTTGACACCAGGACTGTAATGTAAACTTCCTCTCTGTTCTGTTATTGAGCAGCGAGGAAGCTCTTCTAACGTCCAGCCGGGGGTTTTCAAGCACTTTAAATGGAGAGTTATAACAGCTTTTAGTGTTGAGACTGTTGTTACTGACATTTAAATCTGGATGCAGACATGATAAAGAAGAACCAGGTCTTGACCTCTAACCCTGCGTGATCGCAAAGGCCTAACGTATGCCGTCCTTCAGTCTGCCAGTAAAAAGTGTGGTCGCACGGACCTAATGGTGAACAAACGTGCTCCAATGCAAAGACAAATAAGTCACTGTCTGTTTTACAGTAACTGAATCTCAATAATGTAAACATCTGCGCTGCATGTCCGGAGCTGTTAAACACGTCTGAACCGGCGCTAGGCCACGAGCCAGCGCTTGTGAAACCGCCAGGGATTTTCTGCTATCAGGCATTTGTCTGAAACATGTACGATTCCATCAGCAATGAAAGCGATGATGATCCGTCTGTATGACTGCGCATAAACCCACGGCTCTCTGCTGTCAAAAGTTCTTTAGGTATTAAAGGAGTATCATCCGGTTACTGCATCCCTTCAGGAATTCATTAAGTCCCGAATCAAAGCCAGCCAAGAGGCGCTACGGATACCCATCACATTTCATAGCGGGGCGAGCATCTCCTGCTCCCAGCGGCCCGCC
Source organism: Culter alburnus (assembly GCA_028476615.1). Classification (NCBI taxonomy): domain Eukaryota; kingdom Metazoa; phylum Chordata; class Actinopteri; order Cypriniformes; family Xenocyprididae; genus Culter; species Culter alburnus. The sequence continues at coordinate 308,402 of JAOTNS010003824.1, forward strand.
GATCTTTGATTTCAAAGCGTCTCGTGGCATGTGATGGCCTTTCAGGAGACAGCGATTCTCTGATTTCATTCTCTGTAATTAGATGGTGCTTGATGCGTGATTGTCTCTGGTTGATGAAGGCCTTTCCAAGAGCACGTCTAAGGGATCTTTTTCCCCGGAGCTTCGAGCTGGTTGTTGAAGTAGCCCATTCAATTTCAGTTCTTCAGTAGAACTTAGATGCTTAGATAATAAAATGCTAGAAAAATATTTAAGTAAATGAGTATACATACATTATATATGTAACACGAGAATGAACCTCATTGGTTCTTGCGGAAGCTCAAATGTGTTACGTAACACGAAAATTAACCTCATTGGTTCTGCTGAAAATGGTAACATGAGAATGGGTGTCACGTGCGGAAGCTCAACGTAATGAACCTCATTGGTTCTTGCGGAAGCTCAAATGTACGTAACATGAGAATTCATTGGTTCTTGCGAAGCTCAAATGTGTAACCCTCATTGGTTCATGCTGAAGCTCAAATGTGTTACGTAACATGAAAATTAACCTCATTGGTAAGCTCAAATTTGTTACGTAACGCGAAAATGAACATCATTGGTTCTTGCTGAAGCTCAAATGTGTTACGTAACATGAAAATGAACCTCATTGGTTCTTGCGGAAGCTCAAATGTGATACGTAACATGAAAATTAACCTCATTGGTTCTTGCTGAAGCTCAAACTTGTTACGTAACACGAAAATTAACCTCATTGGTTCTTGCTGAAGCTCAAATGTGTTACGTAACACGAAAATGAACCTCATTGGTTCTTGCGGAAGCTCAAACGTGATGCGTAACACGAAAATGAACCTCATTGGTTCTTGCTGAAGCTCAAACGTGCGTAACACAAAATGAACCTCATTGGTTCTTGCGGAAGCTCAAACGTGAAGAAACCTCATTGGTTCTTGCTGAAGCTCAAACTTGTTACGTAACACGATAATGAACCTCATTGGTTCTTGCTGAAGCTCAAACGTAACACGAAAATCCTCATTGAAGCTCAATGAGCGTGGGTCTTGCTGAAGCACAAACGCGTGGTTCTTGTGGAAGCTCAAACGTGATGCGTAACACAAAATGAACCTCATTGGTTCTTGCTGAAGCTCAAACGTGATGCGTAACACAAAATGAACCTCATTGGTTCTTGCTGAAGCACAAACGTGATGCGTAACACAAAAATGAACCTCATTGGTTCTTGCTGAAGCTCAAACGTGATGCGTAACACGAAAATTAACCTCATTGGTTCTTGCTGAAGCTCAAACTTGTTACGTAACACGAAAATGAACCTCATTGGTTCTTGCTGAAGCTCAAACGTGATGCGTAACACGAAAATGAACCTCATTGGTTCTTGCTGAAGCTCAAACGTAACACGAAAATTAACCTCATTGGTTCTTGCTGAAGCTCAAACTGGAAAATTCATTGGTTCTTGCTGAAGCTCAAACTGTTACGTAACACGAAAATTAACCTCATTGGTTCTTGCGGAAGCTCAAACCGTAACACAAAACCTCATTGGTTCTTGAGGAGCTCAAATGCGTAACAAAAATGAACCTCATTGGTTCTTGCGGAAGCTCAACGTGATGCGTAACACAAAAATGAACCTCATTGGTTCTGCTGAAGCTCAAACTCACAAAATTAACCTCATTGTTCTTGCGGAAGCTCAAAACGTGATGCGTAACACGAGAATGAACCTCATTGGTTCTTGAGGAAGCTCAAACGTGATGCGTAACACGAAAATGAACCTCATTGGTTCTTGCGGAAGCTCAAGTGATGGAACCTCATTGGTTCCTCAACAACACAAAAATGAACCTCATTGGTTCTTGAGGAACTCAAATGTGTTACGTAACACAAAATGAACTTGAGAGGAAGCTCAACGTGTTACGCAACACAAAAATGAACCTCATTGGTTTTTGCGGAAGCTCAAACGTGATGCGTAACACAAAAATGAACTCATTGGTTCTTGCGTAAGCTTAAACGTGATGCGTAACACAAAAATGAACCTCATTGGTTCTTGCGGAAGCTCAAACGTGAAACACAAAATGAACCTCATTGGTTCTAGAGGAAGCTCAAATGTGTTACGTAACACAAAAATCAAAGCTCAAGAACCTCATTGAAGCTGTGAAACACAAAAAATGAACCTCATTGGTTCTAGAGGAAGCTCAAATGTGTTACGTAACACAAAAATGAACCTCATTGGTTCTTGAGGAAGCTCAAATGTGATGCGTAACACGAGAATGAACCTCATTGGTTCTTGAGGATTCTCAAATGTGATGCGTAACACAAAAATGAACAAGCTCAAAATGAAAAGCTCAAACATGTTACGTAACACGAGAATTAACCTAATTGGTTCTTGAGGATTCTCAAATGTGATGCGTAACACGAAAATAAACCTCATTAGTTCTCACAGAAGTTCAAATGTGCTGCGTAACACGAACATGCTTGTTTCCGTTTATCATAACTGATATGTGAGTTGATGAATGTTTATATGTGAATAAAAGCCTAAATTCAATCTGTTGATCATATATAGCAATCGTGTCTCTTCAGAAAATTCGGACTAAACCGCTCAATTCATATGGATTAGTTTTACGATCTCTTTATGAACTTTTTGAAGCATCAAAGTGGTATTTGTGTAGACTGTCAATGGAGTCTCTCAGATTTCATTAGAAATATACTCATTTGTGTTTCGAAAATGAATGAAAGTCTTTTCGGGTTTAGAACGACATGAGGCGGAATAATTAATGGCAGAATTTTCATTTTTGGTTGAACTAACCCTTTAATATCTAGTATGGCAAAACGTAGATGCTTAGATAATAAAATGCTAGAAAACAAGAGGCATGCTTTCGTAGGAACTCCCTCGATGATTCACCAAAGAAAAACCCAAAACCCCACCGGCACAAACTGTAAAAACCACAGAGGAACCACAGCACGACGTGTGAGCACAACTCAACAATATCCACACTGATCCCACTGGCCGACTGAGCAGACGGAGTGAACAGAAGCGGGGAATCAAAGGGAGCAATGCAGTTTACATGAGCAGTGGATTCACACTGACAGTTCAAAGCTCGTGCTGAAGCTCTCAATGCTCTTCTCCAGGCCGGAGAGGAAAGAAACTTCTCACAACTGCACGAAAACTAGCCTCAGGTTCTCAAACTGCCAGCTTTCTTGGAGATGTATCTCCATTCAGGCTGTTAAACATCATCACTGAAATATCATGACATGGTTCTCAACTCATAAATGCATCTCAGGTCTGTTCTGATAAGATCACAGAGAGCAGAAACAATGCAATGCTAAATGCTAAAAGAAAATGCAGCTAAATCATGCATATCTTGAGTAGCACTTTTTTTAAAAAAATATATAAATGACTTAAAATTCAAGTATTTTGCCAAGTATAGTGCAGAAACAGGTTCAATAATAGACAGACGGATGAAATCACATTGTTAAAAGTTAAACTGTTTGCACTAACGGCACGACGCAACTGCAAACAATCGGCTAGAGGCATTTATTATAAACCATCATCGATTAAAATAAGAGGGAAGAGCTGTTAAGGAAACATATCGCCAGCAAACAGTGTTTTATTGACAGTCGGGCAGGTATAACAATATAAAAAGAAGATAATAAAACTCCAGCAGTATCTTTTGTCCAAACTGCGCTTAGTATAAAACAACACACGTTTTCAGGGGTCAGCGACTCTCTTCACGCGCCACAATGGAGGGACTTCTGAGGAGCTCGACTTCCCTCGGATTTCTTGACCTATTGACAGTGGACTGACCTTATATACTCCTGTGAGGAAGCCTATTGTGCTCTGGAGTCTTAGTAAGACAAACAAGAGGGGAAAAAAAAGAGTTCCCTGCGGTTTTAAAGAGACAAGGAAATGGAAATTTTAACTGTTTATCAAACTTGCATATTCCAAAACAAGAATATTTAGTGTGGAATATTTGAAATCTCGAGAGAAATGTTTAATGCAGGAAAATTCCACTAATGTTTCTCTTCTACATTAATTACCCTAAACCATGATGTTAAATTTGGAAATTGTTCAGAAATTCCTCCACAAATAGCCTGAAACTATGTGCATGATTCCAGACATCTGGCTCATGTTTTTCAGTGATTATTTCACGATCGTTGTGGGTTTGTTCACCTGGAATCAGTGGCGCTTCAATTCACAAAGCGGGCCGGATCGCTCTGTTAATTGGTAAGGATGTGTTGAGCACTGAATGCGGACTCTCTCTTGCTCTACTCTTAACTCCTGAATCGCCTCTGCGGGGAGTTTTACTCAGTTTCCATTCAGGCCTTCCATGTGTGTTTTCAGCTCTACCATTCGCTTCATTAAATTCTTCTCCAATGAGACGGATAAGAAAAGGGCTGACGGACACTGAGAGAGCGGGACGTGTGAAAAAGGCTCCGGGGGAGATGAAAGAGGCCCCTGCGGCCCCGGGGCCCCGGTGACCGTCAGCTCGGCCGGACCTGAATAATCCTGAATGGGCCCGTCGTTCTTTCACATCCTTTTCAACCTCTTTATCCTGACTGCTAGAACTCTTCATTGCGCACAATGGCAAATGCACTAAAACTGTTTTCTCATGCTAATGGATGTGAACTCACTCCCACTGAATGCTTTTTGCTTTTCCTCCAGGATTTAAATGGGCCAATTAGAGCTGTTATGGCTCCTCGTCTTCTATATCTCTGAGTTTTTCCTCTTTTTTTTCTAGTGAATTCACGCACATCACAACACACAACGGCCGAGACGGATCACAGAAATTGATTGCGAGTATTTCAGGAGGAAAAAGCAAACAGTAAACAGAGAAAGAAAAAGAGTGTCTGAAGAGCAAACATCAGGTCTTTCGACTCTCAACAGCTTGTGCAGCTCTCTGAACTTCTGTCTGCATTCATTATCCTGTTCGCTCACAATACATAGCCTATTATACTATTTGCTTAAGCTGATTTCTACTCTTGCCGAAAAGTATATATTTTTGATTCCCCTTACAATAAAATCTACTTAGGGAGGAAATTAAAATGCACTTAGATTACATAAAATGTATGAATGATCTAATGCATGGAGATGTGTTTGGGATTGGCGCCTGGCACCTTCTGATCGCATCTTCCCCCATATGGATCAAATTGCAGCAGAATGTTTGGGATTCCAGAGTCGAAAAGCAGCTCATGCCATTCTATTCTATATTCTATAGTGCATATCCACAATTTCCCTCCAAAATAACTTAATTTGTGCATCAAAAAAAAAAAAAAAAGGGAAAAAAGTGCCATGCGACTCAAATACCTAGTAAAAAATAATAAAAACAGCAACACAACTATTTGAAACAGCGTTATATATGCGTTCATATGAATAACTCACCAGCTCTGAAGAGTGAATCAAACCTCGCGATCAAACTCTTTCTTCACTGGAAACTTTCTGGCTCCAGAAAACAGAAGCGCGTCCCACGAACATCCATCAAAACACGAGCGAAGATCTTCACGAGAACCAGAGCGGGTCTGAGGTGCGAAAGTTCAGCGGACACTAACTTTTACAGTCCATCATCAGTGAGAACGAGCGAATGAAGTTTGCATCTGCCGAATCATCCGAGCGCGCAACAACAACAACAACAAAACAACGAGAGCGCGCGCGCGGAATCAGATCAGAGAAGTTTGGGAAATCAAAACAAGAGAAGAGTTTGAGAGCGCGACTGTTTGCGGTGAGACCCCCGGGTGATCTGTTTTCAATGCCCTCTCTCTCTCTCTCTCTCTCTCTCTCTCTTTCTCTCTCTCTCTCTGATGGGTCGGGCTTCACACTGAACTCATCGCGTCTGACTAAAGTTACATCAAGTTTTTCTACAAGGTCAATCAAATGATGCAAGTTTTGCAAAGAATTTTAATTTTTATTTAAATGTGCATTTTAATAATAGTCCTTTTATTTAACTCTTAATTTATATTATTCTTTACTGAAATACTAAAGTGCTGAAAAGAAATCAGACCATCAGTATCGATGCATTTCGTCCCAGATCTCACGCGCTCAAATCAGCCTCATTTATCACTTTTAGCTGACTGTGGGTCTGTATTTCGAATAGAAAATGGAAATGGGGTCAAAACTGCAGATAAAACAACAATTAATTACGCTTAATTAACGCACTTTAGACATGAGCTGCTATAATGCAATAAATTATGCTTAAATCATCATTAAAAACAGAGTTATTTTAGTACACTTCAGTAATTAAACTCGGACATCACAATAATATATAGTGCATATTAACATGATGATCCACATTTCAACACTCTAAAAATGCTGGGTTAAAAACAACCCAAGTTGGGTTGAAAATGGACAAACTCAGCAGTTGGGTTAAACGTATGCTGTTTTATTTATTTAACTCAACTTTTGTTTAAAAATGACTGTATGTCTGACTTAAAATGAACCCAAAATTTAAAATCAGACACATAATTACTAGAGGCAACAATAATAATCAAAAGGTCAACATTATTAATAAGCAATTTAATAAATGTTTATAGTTTTTATTATTATTATGCATTAAACATATTAACAAATGTTAATTTCCAACATACTTTGGGTTCATTTTAAGCAAGAAATACAGTCATTTTTAAACAATAGTTCAGTTAAATAAAACTACCCAGCATTTAACCCAACCACTGGGTTAAAACAACCCAGTTGTTGGTTTTTTTTTTCATTTTCAACCCAACTTGGGTTGTTTTTAACCCAGCATTTTTTAGAGTGAAGGTGCAAAAGGAAAACTATAAAATTATGTCTGAAAAGAGTCTTCATGATCATTTTCAGTCAGTTCTTTACAAGAATAAAGACAAATCTGAATTAAACTGTAATTTGGAAACATGTCTTGAAGCAATATGTGTTTAATATATTATATTAATGAAGAAACATGATTGTAAATATGAGCATAAACATGAACATGTGAATGCAGATCAATTTAAGTTGTTTTCATTCATTTTAAATCTGCAGAAACGCCCATTCTTTGCTGCCAGGTGGCCTTTAAGCCAGGAATGTTTGAGAGCATGTTTTGCGTTCTGCTCCCGCAGCGCTGGAGAACATGAGAGGAGACGGTGTGTGATATAAAGAGACGCCATACAGCCCTAATAATGACATCACTGCTCCTGCTCTCCATCTCACACACACACCGACAACGCTTATGAGAGTGTGTTTAGTGCACTACCTAGTGATCATGCAACTCTACGCAGATTTTTCCAAATTGGATACAGTTTAAACCAAGACATAATGCAGTTTGGAGAATTATTTGTGCATTAAAAGAGAGCGGGGCTAGTTGTCACACAGGAAAATTGACTTGTTTACCATTACAAATTGACTGTTTTCTCTTGCAGTGGATTTTGTATGTTGGTTTCGAACACCTGGTTCAAATCTGCCTTATATTTAGTCATTCTAAAAACTAAAATTCATAATACCATCATATTTCAATTCTAAAATGATGGTATTTAAACTGAAATGTGAAACTGTTCTCAGGACAAGCATATTTTCCATTAATGTAAGTGTTTTTAATATTGAAATTTTATACAGTTTTATTAATTTAAATATTTGTTAGACAATTATATGTGCTTTAGAATTATTTTATACACTGTAAACAATTATATGATCAATTAGTCATGGTATAATATAGTATAATTTTATTTTAATGCCATGTCAGCATCTGGGGCTATTTTCATGGCAAAAAAACAAATATCACAAATACAAACAAACACAGCAATTAATATTATTTGAGATTTTTTAAATTAATTATTTTTTAAAAAACCTTTTCAGGCAAAATCTTAATAAATAAGTCCTTAAGTGAACTTCAGTAAGTTTACATTAAGTTAAACAATTTCAACTTTTTTTTACTAAGTTACATGAGATTAAACTGATTTTTAAAAGTCAGTTTAATTTAAGTTTAAGTTTAAATGACTAATACAGCTAGGTTGATTGTACTTTAATTGAAGTAAAATTTAAGGCAGTAACTGAACTTATGTTTTTAATTGTAATAATTATTTTATATAATTATTTATTTCAGCTAAAACAGCTGTTTAATGGCAGATTTCAAATGTGACAACATGCCCCGTATAGTCAGCACGTTAAATGAACTTTTTTTCCCAAGCAATAATGGTGGAAATTTAAAAAAATAAAAACAAATAAAATGACTTTCAAAAATAAATGTATTTACTGGAGTAAAAAAAGTGTGACAACTAGCCCCGGTCTCTGCTACAGCTCTTTTTCTTCATCTATTATTATTAAAACACTTTTGACAGTAATTTTACCTCTTTTTTTTTAACAGAGTAATCAATTTCCTTTCTAATAAAGTTCCTAAAAACACAAATGACTTTTCTGATGATGTATTTGATGAGTTTTGAATCACTGCTCACCCACCCAACACTTCTCTTCTGAGATTTCTGTACTGACCTTTTTCTTGTCATCTGCTCAAAACATTTCTGACAGCAAAGAAGATCCTTCAACATCCACGAAACCTTCCAATGACCTTCCTGTCAGAATCAGATTTCACACGAGTGTCAGATGGACGAGCTGTTGTGCAATAGCGCCATCTAGTGGTCACAAGGAGCCGGTGATTGATGTTAGCAAGAGAAATGTGCAAAAAAAAAAAAGTTCATCAAAACATACCAACATGAACAATTAGATTTTTATGAAAGATAAATAAAATGCTTTAAAACATAAATTAATTCATATTATGTGTGTTATACAACTTTTTCCATCTTTTTCCGAAGCAGCCTCACAGTAATTTTATCTTCGGCCCACATGCTGGATGACATTTGACCTTTAATATCCGCAGTATTCCCAGAGCGGCGTCCCGTTCCAGCGGTGTATTAAATCAGATATGCTGTGCTCATAATGAACGCCTCATCCCGCCGTCGACCTCGTGACCTCTGGGGTTCATATCTAATTGATTTAGATTCTTGGGCCTAATGGATGACGTCTTTGCCGCACGTGTCCGTCCAGACGGGAGGGGTTTGCCATGACCTCACATCGCAGGCATCGGGATCGACGTGCAGATCGTAGCTTTAATCCGTGCAAAACCACCTGACGGGTGTGGAATCATTACAACCAGATGACATCGATCTCAGAAGATCTTGATGGGATTTCAGGTGGTGGATTGACTTCCAGGAACACGGACAGGGTGGGATCAAAACAATCCCTACATGCAATAACATCTCACTGTTAGATAACATTATTTAAGTATGATATTTTGAATTAGCTTTTATTTGTATATATTCAGTTTTTATTTTAATTTTAGTATTATCTTTAGTAGTTTTGTTATGAGCGTATTCGTTTTTGCGTATTAGTTGTAGTTTTAGTGCTTTAGCTTAAACTTGTTTCAGGTTAATACCTAAACAACATTTCTAATTTTCATTTAGTTTAATTTTAAATATTTAGAATTACAATTAACAAAAATGCTTAATAATTGTAGTGGTAACACTTTACAACTAATAAAACATTAGTTAACTACTTTAATTAACATGCACTATGAATTAAGCATTTATTAATCTTAGTTAATGTTAATTTCAACATTTTACTAATGCATTTCTAAAATCAACATTAGTTAACATTAATGCAACAGAACAACTGGATTTTTATTAACCATAAAATTAATAAATGCTGTAAATTTCTCACTTTTAATTGTTTGCTAAATTTACTAATATTGTTAAAGCTGTTTTGCCTCTTTGTCGCCATCTCTTTTTGAAACCTGTAATTGCAGTTATTTGTGGAATTATCATCTTTACATATGTAAACAGACTTGACTTAATAACGCAAAAATGAACGACGGCATGCTCAAATTTCCCGGAAAACTACCAGTACCACTTGAATTAGAAAACATTATTACAAGCTTCTCGTTGTGAATTGGCTAGGTAGGAGAAGTTTTGAACACTGGCTAGTTATGTACTTGCTCAAAAATTGATTTTGGATAATTTTTAAACAAAAAAGTTACGAACTGCAGCTTTAAGAAATGTTAACAAATAATAATTTTAACAGTTTCCACTTTCACCATCTAAATTGTAGCACCACAATATAAATTTCAGTGAAAGTTGTAGTTTATAATCTTTAAACATTTTTCTCTGGTTATCCAGATCAATGCACAAAGCACTTTCAGTTTCTCCCTGCTATACTATATTTTCTATACTGTACACTATAGTGGCCCTCTAGCGGTTAAAACGCAAAACTGCACGCATTTGTCAGAATAACTTTGTTTTGTTTGTGCTTCGGCTCTGCGTGACTGTGCGGATGAATATGATTCTTTTTCATAACTACAGAAAGACAGATAGAGATTATTCTATTGCTCATTAAACAATCCATATGACCAGTTTAGATGCAAAGGATCTCAAGCTGACGAGCTGAAGACACGCGGCAAAGTAGGCGGAGCAACTTTACTCTATTTACGGATATGACGAGACTCGCACGGGCGAGTGACGTATGTATGCAATATCCCGCGAAAACCATCCAGTCAGGTCTAAAATATAAACGCTTATAATAGGCTTACCATAGTGAATCAGGGTAAGATAAAAACACGTTTTGGAAGAAGCCTTGATGATGTATTTAAATTTTGTTCATTTTGAACAAACAAACAAAAAAACGTATAGCTACCTTTAAAATTAGTTAATAAAAAAAATACAGCTCAGGTCCATTAAAAAGGCTACTATTAACAGATACAACTTTTTTTGCAGATATTAGCAAATGCTGAAATTAACATTAACTGAGATTAATAAATGCTGTTTTTCATTGTTAGTTCATGTTAACAACTGGAACCTCATTCTGAAGTGTTTGCAAAAATTTAAACTTAAAGGATCTTGAAAGTGAATATAATGTAAAGTTGTAAATAATGGTCCAATTTGCTCATTCCCTGAACAGATCTTCCTAAAATCCTCTGATTCTCTGAAGCATGTTTATACCAATGTATCTGATGCTTGGCTCCGCTTTATAACTACATGTTTTATTTGATTCTTTGCTGCAATTATTTAAAAAATGTTAATCTATCGTGATGTACATTAGTAATCCAACCATGAACCAAAATGTAGTGCAACAAATCTACCACAAAATATCCATAACATGTGACTTTAAACCCTAGAAACTTCACTGAAGATGAACTCAACAGAATCATTTACATTTCTACTTAATAAAGCGCTTGTTTCGAGGTCATTTTCACTCTTATAAATCTATAGTCTGTACAGACTCTTATAGATCTTCATCTCTTCTGCTGTTTATTTGAGTGTTTTCAGCTCATGTATTTGTCAGCAGGGACAGCTCTGCTCTTTCGGGTCCCAGCGGGGCAGTGAAACCAGGTGAATGAGGCTTTAAGGACACGGTGTGAGACTGCTGGGACAGAAGTAAAGTCCTCGGGTGTCTGGAAGAAATGTGCCTTCATCAGTTCATCTGTCACTGTAGTCTCTGCGTATCCCAGAATGCCATCCGAATCCAATGGAGCCCTCATCAGGAAGTGCTGATTGACAGCTCTGTTGACCTAAACACTGAGAAGACAGACTTTAGTGAGTGAAACATTACAGAAAATTCTCCCATTCACTGGGTTAAAACAATCCAATCTCTGGGTTAAGACAACCCAACCACTGGGTTAAGACAACCTAATCGATGGGTTAAAACAACCCAATCGCTGGGTTAAGACAACCCAATCGATGGGTTAAAACAACCCAACCACTGGGTTAAAACAATCCAACCGCTGGGTTAATCGCTGGGTTATGGGTTAAACAACCCAATCGCTGGGTTAAAAAAACCCAATCGCTGGGTTAAGACAACCCAATCGATGGGTTAAAACAATCCAACCACTGGGTTAATATAACCCAATCGCTGGGTTAATATAACCTAATCAATGGGTTAAAACAACCCAACAGCTGGGTTAAAAAAACCCAATCGCTGGGTTAAGACAACCCAATCGATGGGTTAAACAATCCAACCGCTGGGTTAATAAATTGATGGGTTAAAACAACCCAAAAACGGCTGGCTGGGTTAATATAACCCATCGATGGGTTAAAACAACCCAATGGTTAAACACCCAATCGCTGGGTTAAGACAACCCAACCACTGGGTTAAGACAACCTAATCGATGGGTTAAAACAACCCAGTCGCTGGGTTAAAACAACCCAATCGCTGGGTTAAGACAACCCAATCGATGGGTTAAAACAATCCAACCGCTGGGTTAATATAACCCAATCGCTGGGTTAATATAACCTAATCGATGGGTTAAAACAACCCAACCGCTGGGTTAAAAAAACCAAAACTGGGTTAAAACAACCACCGCTGGGTTAACAACCCAATCGATGGTTAAACAACCAACCGCTGGGTTAAAAACCCACAAACCCAACCCTTGGTTAAAACACCCAATCGCTGGGTTAATATAACCAACAATGGGTTAAACAACCCAACCGATGGGTTAAAACAACCTGGTTAACAAACCCAATCGATGGGTTAAAACAATCCAACCGCTGGGTTAATATAACCCAATCGCTGGGTTAATATAACCCAATCGATGGGTTAAAACAACCCAACCACTTGGTTAAAACAACCCAATCGCTGGGTTGGGGTTAAAACAACCCAATCGCTGGGTTAAGACATCCCAACCACTGGGTTAAGACACCCACGATGGTTAAAACAACCCAATGGGTTAAACTTGGGTTAAGATAACCTAATCGATGGGTTAAAACAACCCAACCGCTGGGTTAAAAAAACCAATCGCGGGTTAGCTGGTTAAACAACCCAAAAATCAATGGGTCCCAAAATTGGGTTATTGGGTTATATAAACCCAATCGCTAGGTTAAGACATCCCGCAACCCAATCGCTGGGCTGGGTGCATTGGTTAAAACATGGGTTAAACATTCAAAATGCTGGATTAAAACAATCCAGTCTCTGGATTTGTCTATTTCCAGGCCAACTTGGGTCATTTTTAACCCAGCATTTTTTAGAGTGTAACTGTCTTCATGTTTATGAAATCATGTTTTGATTGTAAGTGTGTTTGTGTTTATTTACACTAAATGACACTTGCTTTTGTATCATTTAATGCAATGGAACTTATGTTTAAATGTGACTTAAGAAAGAGTCCAAATACTTTTGACGTCACTGTATATATTTGGTCGAACAAACGCTGGCTTAACACGAATTCGTCACAGAACATGAGATTGTGAACTAGAGCAAAACCGAAGCGGAGATGATCGTAGTGCTTTTTTCTCCCTCGCAGCTTCATTAAATCTGTGTTTAATGAGACGCTTCCCTTGGCAGCGCGTCTGAGCCCAGAGTTCCTGTTAGCATGAGTGTCAGGTGAATAGCGCCGCTGCTAATTGAGTCCTGGTTCATCGGGGTCTTGGACGGCTCTCATCCGTTCACCCACAGAGGGCCACAGCGTCACATCCTGACCCTCTCAGCGGCCGGTGGGTAAAAGCCAACTAGATCATTGGGGCAGAACCCTCAAAACGGGCACGAGGGTTTGATTGACAGGTGCTTGAAAAATGTCTGCTTGCTCCAAAATATTTTCTTTGCTTTTTGTATTTTTTTTTTTTAAATGATTAAATGAATCATTAAATGATCTCAGCTGCATGCATTATTCACATGCATTTTATAGCTCTGCATAAGCAATTTTAGGAGAACCATCTGAGACAAAGTTGATACCTAAAGGAGCCACTAAGGGGCAGCAGTGCTGCTGAAGGGATCTGATGGGGCAAATTTGCTCTAGGGGCATTTGGGCAGAAGGATGGGGCTCAGCAGAGAGAGAGAGAGAGAGAGAGAGAGAGAATGAATGAGTAGAGTGAAGGATTAAAGATCAGTGATAAAGACAAGCTGGGCTTTTGGGCGGCGTTGGGTGGAAGCTGCACAGTCGGGATTGCCGGTACATCTTCCGCCCAACTCATTGTTGGGGCTCAGAGCCCGAGAGAGGCTTCCATGGGAGGGAGTTTAACCCCCGTGACTCCACTCAAGAGCAGCATTGTTCTCCACTGCGCTTCACCCCACCGCAAATCCCCACAGCCCAGCCTCCGAGACTCACCAGATATTACAGCTTGAACATCAGAATTTGGCTGAGGTGTTTTTGCAATAGTTTGCTTACAAACATATATATCTACCATGTGCCTTATTGTTGGGGTTGTTGCCTCTGTTCACGTGTAGGGATGGTGCAGTCCTGTAGGGGGCGACACAACAACACGTATTTGTAAGCACAGCTCATGCAGGAGATAATGCAACTTCAATTGCAGATACAGTTTAAAACAATGAAAAAATATCGAAAACAGACACTAGTATACTGCATATTCCACAGCATATACTGTAAAATAAATAGTACTGCACTGCAAGTTGTAAATAAAAACAAACATTTTTAAACGGTGATATACCTCGTTTTACTCACTGAGTGGCGTGGTTATCGTTTTAAAAAACAAAACAAAAAATCATTTTTTTATTAAATGGTATTAACTCTTGCAGTCTGATCAAATAATGAGTTAAGAAAATTATCACTTTCGCAAAAAATGTGTAGAAAATACATTTGGCTATTTCATGCATACAGAAAATTATGTGCACTATAGACATCTACTGTTTTATTGTTTTATGTAAAGACGTGTTTTTGTCTTACCCTGCGTTTATATTTTAGACCTGACGGGACGGTTTTCGCGTTAAATCGCGTACCTACGTCACTCGCTCGTGTGTGTTTCCTCATATCCGTAAATAGAGGGTATGCATCGACGTCACTTTCCCGCCGAAAACGCGCTCCCTCAGCTGGACTGAGTGGCAAAAGAAGCTGCTGCATGACTGGATTTAATAGGAGAAACTGCGAAAACGCGAGTAAAACTAACGAATTACACTAAAGGTTGGAATTGAATGTGTTCCTTACAACTTGTCAAATAAACCTAATCCATGGATATTGACATGCAGCCTGGAGTCATGTTTCCTGACATTTATATGTTCCTGATTTCGACGCCGGGGAAACACATAAAGCAAACCTGCCTGTGAATAATTTATATAACTACAATATAGGTAGGTTTAAATCAACCTAATCACTTATATCAATGTTATATCGTCATATTGTCCAGCCCTAAAACATATGTAGTTTTATAGTATAGTTTTTGTCAGTGTTGTTTATTGAAAAACACCCAATTATGCAGAATATAAGATGGAAAATATTTAATTGATGATTTGTCAACGTAATATATAACAATACAATATATACGGTATGATTTTACCTCAAAATCCAACAATTTGACACAAAATGATAACTGCAAAACATGTTTCTTTGCCTGGAGTCCAGCTGTTTCTGTGAATTGCAGTGATCCATTTGCTTTTTTTTCCTGCAGTTTTTACCTCAGGTTTTGTGTCAAAGCTATTTGTACAGTCAGTTGCAAAGCTCTTTCCCGTTTTGGAAGTGTTTTTGTGTGTTTTTTGCGACATTCATGCTGAAAACCAATGCTGCCGCTCAGTCTTTTGCCACTCAGTGGGCGTGACCACAGGCGTAACGGTCGACGGTGACGTCACGTGCATACCCTCTATAGAGAAAAGTTGCTCCGCCTACTTTGGCGCGTGTCTAGTGTGGGAGTTGCAGAGGTTAGACACGGAGATGGTGGTGTTTTTACTACTCAACAGGTGAGTAAGGTTTTATTGAACAGATAAATCGCCAAATGTAGCTCTATAATAGAGTTGAAGCATTAAAGCATTATCTATTGTGAAGCTCATTTCGTTATGGTTGTTGTAGCGGTGCTGGGGTTTATTTTCAAAGAAGTACCATGTCTATTAATGGGTAAAGATAGTCAGCTTGAGATCCTTTCCATCTAAACTGGTTATATCTCTTAAAGGGGACCTATTATGCCCCTTTTAACAAGATGTAATATCAGTCTCTGGTGTCCCCCAGAATGTGTCTGTGAAGTTTCAGCTCAAAATACCCCACAGATCATTTATTATAGCTTGTTAAATTTGCAAAAACATGCCGTTTTTGTGTGTGTCCCTTAAAATGCAAATGAGCTGCTGCTCCCAGCCCCCTTTCCAGAAGAGGGCGGAGCTTTAACAGCTCAACAACAACAAAGCTGGAGAATCTCACGCAGCCAAAATGAGGATTGTCAGTAACGGTTCAGCCTTACATTGTTCAAACCGCGACACACTGATGGAGAGACTCAGGAAGAAGTTACAACTTTTAGATGTTTCTGAATGGTTAGTGGATAAATTGATGTAGTTGCTGTGGAGTTGATTCAACTCATCCACTAGCATGTGCCGTCATGTTCATCTTTTGTGCAAAAACCGTATGGACGCCCACTATAGCGTACCTGTTTGTCAAAAAGAGCCAGGTCAACGTTTACGATTGCTATCAAATGCTGTGAATGGTTTAATATTTTTCTTAAAATATCGCTCGGACAGAAATGTACAGATTAAGAGGCGGTAATATTATAATAAGATCCCCTTCCTACGTCACTAGGCTCAATTTTTCACATGCTTGCAGAGAAAGGCTTACCAAAACAAAGTTACTGGGTTGTCCTTTTTCACGTTTTCTGGGTTGGTAGACCCGATTATAGCACTTAAACACGGAAAAAGTCTGATTGTCATGATATGTCCCCTTTTAAGCCTAGTAGTGAATGTTTTATGAGCAGTAGGATAATCATATTCGAAGCGCAACCAAAACAATGTTCTTCTGTAAAATGCATGCAGTTTTGTTTTTTAACCAATAGAGGGCCAAAAGAGACATTAAGTTTAGCTAAATTGCAACGGCAAATTTGACACTATATAAATGAAATGCAAAGAAAATGATGCAACAACTAGAACAATTTTGTCTTCACTGCACACACACACCTTAAATGCAATAAATAAATGCTCTAAAATAATAAAATGCAATAAAATGGTGCAAAATTAAATGATACAAACTACCTACATGAACAGAATGTTCTAGCGTTACTCCTTGGTGAACATTGCATCGACATTCTCACAGTGTTCTGCAACATGTTTTAATGTTCCATAAAGATCTGTTTTTTTATTAGTATTCTTTATTTGTTATTTAATTTTTATTCATAGTTTAGTTTTATTTTAAAAGGTTAAAACAACATCCTTCGGACAGTAAAGGCGAGATGAAGTTTATGGTGTACACTAAATAACACGACTCATTATTGGACCAATGCTTTTTTTAATTTGAAAAGTTGTTACAAAAGTTGTTGTGTAGAATGTGTAGAATGTATAAATAACTGTACACACCATATCAAAACACCGAGGCTGTTTGGACCCGGACTGACCTCTTAAATCTCACCTCGGCATTTCCGTCAAACATTTGTCAGCTCATTCTGACAAAAAGAGCCTCTAAAAGTCTTCCTGTCCATTTTACTGGCTGTGTGTAACAAATAAGGGTCATTGTCACAAGGCGTAAAACTCGCTTGATTTTAATGGGCACTTCAAACGGTTCAAACACGGAGGTCATTGGAGAGAATCTGGGCCGAGACTGTAAACACACTCATGCCACTTATTACTGCACATTTATAATGATCTCAAAATGCTTTAAATGTTATGTAAAATTAAATGCAGTGGTTTAACAGAAACACAAATGTCTTTAGTTTTGTGTGTTGGTGTTAATGAACACTAGGTGGCGCTAGAGATGCAGGTCCTATTAAAAGTTTGATGCTGAGACAGGCTTTTAGCTTGAATATCTAAAGACAAAACAGTCACAAAAAAACTTGATCCGTGCGCCAAAACACCTTTTAGAAAAACCTGAAGTAAAAAAAACATGATTATGAGTAATTGAAATAAAAAAGACTGTTGTGAGCATGTGTGGATTTGGGAATTTAAATATAACAGAGGAAGAGAATTAAAGAAAGTAAAATGGAGATGTTAAACCTCTGAGGTCATGAGAGTTGAAAAGGTAAATGTGTTTTTGTTCTCGCTTTGGTATTTTTACCCACTTCTTCACAGAGAGAGAGAGATCTGAAGCCCGGTTTCTTCCACCTGAGACAAAGAGCTGAGCGACCTGGCTTCATTTCTCACACACACATTATCTAGTTATCCAAATGAAGACACAGCATAGATGTCTATTGTTTTTTATGTAAAGATGATTAATACTACAGTATTACCAAATTTTGGTATTTATGCATGCATAGCTTTCTAAAATTAGATATCCTCTAAAAGAGCTTCTGTAAAGTCTTCCTAAATTGCAGTGACATTAAATATCAACTTTATTTATTAATTTATTAATTGTGGGTTTATAGACATTTCCAAAAGAGGTTTTATCTGATTTCAGTGAACTTCTGGGAACATTTTTCATGTATTTTATTCTTAAAGTATGGCTTCAGTTAAACACACACACACACATATAAACGGGCATCATTGTGGCGCTCTGGAGAGCGTGTTGTTCAAGACCCCTACGACTAAACAAATTGACGCGTGACCTCTTGCTCCGGTGTATTTACCCATGACAGGTGTATGAATCACAGCGGGTCCATTACAGCTCTCTCGAACACACCATGAGCGAGAGCTGCGACAAAACTTTAATGATCCTGTGTTCAAACACTGCAAACATGCTGCGAATGAACAGACCAAAAAAAATGTATGTGAAAATGAAAAGTTAAATGCACAGCAGGGTTATTGTTGTTAACTAAGGGGCTGAATACACCACACATTTTTCAACGAAAAACAAATTTTTTAATGCGTTTGGCCGTTCATTTACACGAAAATGGCATTTTGGAGGCCTGAAAATGCTAGCTTTTGAAAACAGGTATTCAAAGTTATTGAAAATGAAATTTTGAAACGGTGACGTGTTCATTCTATAGGTGCAAAGTGTTTCTTTACAAAGTGACATCGCCATCTACTGGCCTGACAGCAGAATACAGTGATTTTAGTCGTTTTCGCAGATCCATGTGAACGGGAAATGTACACGAAAAACGCAAAGGAAAACTTTTTCGTTTTCATCGTTGTCATGTAAATGTACCCTAAAACAAAACAAACAAACAAACAAAAAAATGTTACTTGAAATAAAATAAGCTTTAACTTAACTACAATTAAACTTTTTTTCTTAAATTTAACTTGATGTAGTAAAACAAAAACAAATATAAAAATGAATAAAAACTAGACATATAAAAAAACAAATAAAAATGACAACAAAATGACTAAAACTTTAACTAAAATTAAAATAAAAACTAAAAAATATAAAAATATTAATACTAAAGTAACATTTATGCAAAGTAAAATAACAGAATAATTCTGTCTGCACTGCAAGCGCAAATGAAATCAATGCAACAAAATAAAAATATATATAATAATATTAAATAAACGCATACAAACTACCTATCATCAAAATGAATAAACGGAACTTTCAAATGTTAAACTTTGGTGAATGTTAGATTTAGGTTGTGTACATGTTAGGTTATGAAACATTCTTGATGCAACATGTTTCTTTAATGATTTATTATTTATTACTATTTTTCATTAGTTTTATTTACATTTAGTTACATTACAAAGAAACCATCTTGAATTTGAAAGTTGTTACATTTCACTAATGTTTAAATACCATTCTACTCATTGTAACATTGTAACATTTCCACAAGCGAAACGGAATGTTCAGAAAGCTTGTGCTCCAGTGCAGACCACTTTAACGATTATAAGAGGAACATTCTTTTTGTTTTGTCCTGTTGTCGCTCCGTTCGCTCTCTGCGTAGACAGGGTGTGAGGCTCTTTGTGAAGTGTTCTCCGACATGAAGGGCTACGACCTCTGACCCCCCCTCTCATATCTGGCCCCTCTGCACTTCAGGGCCAAGAGCCCCCATCCCTCCCTTCCCTCCCTCCCTCCCTCCCTCCCTCCCTCCCGGATCGGCGTATGATTTATTCACCAGCTCTTGCTGTGGCCTGGCTTTGTGACCCCCTCCCATTGTGTGTTTGGAGAGGGTTGGGGCGGCAGGGGTTCGGGCCCTCAGCCTGAGGGACCGTCAGCGTGAACAAACAGCCGGTCGTGCCGCAGTGTCTGCCGTGTTACACTGACTCACGCTCGCAGCTTTGTTGTCGGTACGGAAGCAGCACCCATCTGGCCTCGTTCCTCTCCAAAGCTGCAGAAAGACTCAGAATCGAGTCTGATTAGTTTGTGTTTCAATTCTGTCCTTTAGAGCTTCAGCAGAGGAATGGCGCTTTCAGTGCTGTGAAGCGAGTTGTGCGTGTTTAACCCCTCCTACTTTAGGCTTTATCAGTGTTCAATTCCCTCTTATTTCATTGGGTCTGAATCGCATGTGTGTCATCAATCAGTATGTTCACTGTAAGCGTTTTTGTGTAGACAAGCTACAAAGGGTATACATGATTTTGACATTGTAAATTGTAATGGCAATGTATAGTTAAATATTTGACTTGGGTCATTGACGAATAAGGTTTTTAAAAGTGTAAAAAAACATAATGGAGATGTAATTAATTTTTAAGCTTTATTAAGTGTTAATAATGAGATTTTTTAAATTAATTAATAATTAATTAACTCAGCTTTTGTCATTTTTGGACAAAATTTGTCACCAAAAAAGTCATTTGGTTTAACCAAAATTTTGGTTTACTGAATGACGATATTTTCAAACAATGCTAACAGGCTGATATCTAGCAAAAAGACAATCAAACATTTTTATTTAGTACAAGTTTTTAAAATATTACAACATTTTCCATGTTTTATAGCGGTTGCACCGAATGACCTGATGTTTCGGGACATGCGTATGATCAAGTGAAAACATGAATTTATCATTTTTATAGTTAAAAGAGAGATTTAGTTACTTTGCTTCATGACCATGTGGTCCTTTGCAGGTGTCTGAATGATGTCACATCCTATCACATGATATTGATTGCATGACTTGATCCAAAATGGTCCCTTTATATCGGTTACTCCGAATGACATCAATGAAATTCATTTTTCCAGACATTCTTTCTCATAACAAAGCAACGACTTCTACACATAATTTTAACACCATTTTGCACTATGTTGATATATGATGTTATAAAATCATGTCAGAATAAAACATATATATTTATTACATTTTAAGATATTTTAATCACAAATGAAATGGCTGTATTGGCCTTTGGACGGTTAAACTGAATGACCTTTTGACACTTCAAAATCTTTAAAATACCTTTATATGAAGCAAAATATAATTAAAACCTTTTGGATTCAATAAAAGAGATCTAGTCGTACAACCTTACATACTTTGGATGTCATATCTTTGTTTTTTATTATTATTAAGCCTTTAAGCTAAAAAATGACCATCACGTCATTGACCCACTTATAAAAGGGATAGTTCACCCAAAAATGAAAATTCTGTAGTTCTGAATTTCTTTGTTCTGCTGAGCACAAAGGAAGATATTAGATAAGGAGATATTGTAACCAAACAGATCTTGCCCCCAATTGACTACCGTAGTATTTATTTTTCCTACTATGGTAGTAAATGGTGGGCGAGATCTGTTTGGATACTGACATTCTTCCAAATATCTTCCTTTGTGTTCAGCGGAACAAAGAAATTAACACAGGTTTCATTCAGATGTAATGTCTGGTGTCTCCAGAATGTGTCTGTGAAGTTTCAGCTCAAAATCCCCCACAGATCATTTATTATAGCTTGTTAAATTTGCCCCTATTTGGGTGTGAGCAAAAACACGCCGTTTTTGTGTGTGTCCCTTTAAATGCAAATGAGCTCTACTTTCCAGAAGAGGGCGGAGCTTTAACAGCTCAACAACAACAAAGCTGGAGAATCTCACGCAGCCAAAATGACGAAAGTGTTCAGCCTTACATTGTTCAAACCGGAGTCGACACTGATGGAGAGACTCAGGAAGAAGTTACAACTTTTAGACGTTTCTGAATGGTTAGTGGATAAATTGATGTAGTTGCTGTGGAGTTGATTCAACTCATCCACTAGCATGTGCCGTCATGTTCATCTTTTGTGTTGAATTGACCCTCGTTTGTGAAGCAGTCCGGCGTAAAATGACGGCATGACAACAACACTCTACTACAACAACTCTTCCTCTTCTCTAAAGCAGCCCAACATGGCCCCGCCCCCTTTGTTGTGTGTTCTCGGGGGCGGGTTTATGTAAATTTCAGGGTTTGTGATGTCACTAACCCGGAAATAAGCGCGTTGTAGTCCTTAAACAGGGAATTTCTTTAAAAGAAAATATCTTGCTTTGCACTGTACTTTGAGCGTCGTAACTTTGCAGATGTGATTAAAAAGTGAAATCATAATCAACCACCATTTTAAATGATCTTTATGCTTTCCTTACAGGTCTGATCATCTACCGTATGAGAAGGCTAGAAGGGAAGGTCTTTCTCTCAACATCCGTCCACTCCCAGGTAAAGATGTTGTTGTTGTTGTTGTTTTATTCAGGCAGATAAGCAGCTCCCAGCTGGACGAGCACACAGTGACTCCCGCGGCGGAGATCGGGTCCTCACAGGACAGCCCGTGAAAGCAGGTGTGACGTTTGGATCGGGAGGAGGAGAGGTGACACAGAGGTTAGCGAGATGAGTCTCGATTAGCCGGAAGGCTTTTTTCAGGCCTGCGGTCTCTGAGGCCTTCCTCGCCGAACAAGAGGAGCACAGAGAACAAAAGGAGGAGCCACGTACGGGACGTCCCAGCGCGCTCACCTTTCTTTCCTTCTCACGTTCCGCAGTCAGCGGTTTCACAGCTCGCACAAAAGAGATACGCTGCCATAGACCTCAGTCAGCTGACTCATAATGCGGAGCGTTTACTTTCAGAAAGAGTTACAGGGAATATGTGACGTCCAGCCAAACCTCTGAGTCTCCACCAATGAGACGCAGAGGGTTTGTTTGTTTGAGGTTTGCGTTCCTGCTCTATAGCAATGACAAAGCCATGAACTGGATTCCCAGGGAATAATGCAGGTCGCTTTGGATAAAATCATCTGCTAAATGTATGAATGGAAAGGTGTTTTTTGAGTTTTTGGGACAAAAACGGCATTGCAAACTGCACTTGAGCCCACCTGCATTTGCAACCCGTTCTAACTTGTAGAAGTGAACCATTAATTAATGACCACACAAATTATGGTTTGTGTCGGAATAAATTGCCTTCAGAGAGCAGCTTGCATTCTTCGCATTTCTTGCAATGCATCCGTGACAGACGGACGTGCACGGCGAATCCAAACCAAATACATTAGTAACATAATGAAACTGAAATCTAGTTACTGTAACACCTGCTACCAGTACTCACCGTGATATTCACATGATGTACATTTGCATTGGTCAGACAAAAGCAATAGAAGTGCATCTTTAAAGTGCATTTCTCAGGTAAAAATAAAGTATACTTGAATGCACTAAAAAATACTTAAATACAAGCAGGTAGTACATTCTTATTTTTTGTCCTAAATAAAAGTTATACACTATAAATACACTAATTAAAAGTATATTTCCACTTCAGTAGTACTTGAAAAAATACACTAAAAACCACTAATACTTAAATTGATTTTTAGTGCATTGAAATAAAGTATACACTAAAAAATGCTGGGTTAAAAATGACCCAAGTTGGTTTAAAAACGGACAAACCGCAACCCATCCGCTGGGTTAAAGCAACCCAATCGCTGGGTTAGAACAACCCAATCGCTGGCTAATTCGCTGGGCTAAAGCTGGGCTAAGCAACCCAATCGCTGGGTAACAACCAATCGCTGGGTTAAAGCAACCCAATCGCTGGTTATCGCTGGGTTAAAGCAACCCAATCGCTGGGTTAGAACAACCCATCCGCTGGGTTAAAACAACCCAATCGCTGGGCTAAAACAACCCAATCGCTGGGCTAAAGCAACCCAATCGCTGGGCTAAAACAACCCACTCGCTGGGTTAAAGCAACCCAATCGCTGGGTTAAAGCAACCCAATCGCTGGGTTAGAACAACCCAGTCGCTGGGTTAGAACAACCCATCCGCTGGGTTAAAACAACCCAATCGCTGGGCTAAAACAACCCAATCGCTGGAAAGCACCCCAATCGCTGGGGCTAAAACACCCCAATCGCTGGGTTAAAGCAACCCAATCGCTGGTTATCGCTGGTTAAAGCAACCCATCGCTGGGTTAGAACAACCTCCCTGGGTTCTGGTTAAAACAACCCAATCGCTGGGTTAAAACAACCCAACGCTGGGCTAAAACAACCCAATCGCTGGGTTAAAACACCAATCGCTGGGTTAAAGCAACCCATCCGCTGGGTTAAAGCAACCCATCGCTGGGTTAGAACAACCCATCCGCTGGGTTAAAACAACCCATCGCTGGGCTTAAAACAACCCAGTCGCTGGGCGCTGGGTAATCGCTGGGTTAAGCAACCCAATCACTGGTTGAACATTTACTCAACCAGTTTTTATTTAATTTATTATTTGTTTTTGTTCATCTATTTTTGGAACATTGCAGATCATTTTCATGCACAAACAGCAACATTAAACACTAAAGAAAGATGAATATGGAAAAAATCAACAGTATTACTAGTACTGTTGCTCATATTTACCATTAAATCTAGTCTTAAAGTTGAGTGTGTGATCCTGCAGTGTTTGTGCTCCAGACATGAATGATTCCTCAAATCATATGTCTTGTTACTTTATCAAGTGATGAGATGCACCATTTTCACCTGCTGAATCATAAAACAGGTGGAAAAATCCCACAGATGCACATTGAAGGAGGAACCGGAGACCAGAATATCTCTAGATACCGCCAGGAGGATCGTTTCTTCATCCTGGACCTGTTTTCCATCCACAGCGGTTGTTCCTGCCTGATATTTTGATACTGTTGTAACGGAGAAGGTTAACACGGATTTAACACTGATAAAAATCGTTTCCCGTGAGACGAGCAGGATCTCAGCCGAAGGCCAGATCTTAATGATTTCAGTCTGACATCACACTCATCTGCTGCGTCTATAAAACGGCTCTCACGTGCGTTTTATTTGTTCAGGATTGTGATTTTCACAATCCACTTTGCAGGGCGATGGTTACAGACGCAAGCAGACGAACCCTAAGACTGCTGATGAACCCTAGTTAGCTAGACGCTCATGATCCCTCATGAGAACATGTCTAAAATACCTTCAGCGCTATCGGAGGAAATGAGCCTCTGCTGTCCGCAGGCCTTTGAAAATGAGGCCAGCAAACGCTTCGAATTCCTTACATTTCCACAGATACACCGGACCGGAAACACCGCTCATGTCTGGAGGAGAGAGAGAGACACGGGGATGTAATCTGAACTTCTCATGTGATTTATAAATGTTTACATATTGTGCCTGTAATCAATGAGATCAACTGGGGTCTTTTCATCAGGAGAAACATCTGAAAGGCATTCAAGATATGAAAGTAGGCTACTTGTATACTCTAATGTTGGGATATTGCACAAAAATTGCAAGATGAAAACACAGAAACTAAACAAATACAAAATATGCATTTTTAAAAAAAAATAAATAAAAAATTCACTGCACTCAAAAAAAATGCAAGGTTAAAAACAACCCAAGTTGGGTTGAAAATGGACAAACCCAGTGACTGGGTTGTTTTGACCCAGCGGTTGGGTTAAATGTTTGCCCAAAGTGCTGGTCAGTTTTATTTAACTCAACTATTGTTTAAAAATGACTATATGGCTGGAATAAAATGAACCAAAATAGGTTGGAAATTAAAAATCAGACACATAATTACTGGCGGCAACAATAATAATCAAAAGATGAACATTTATGAATAAGCAATTTAATAAATGTTTATTGTTTAATTATTATTCATTAAACATATGAATAAATGTTCATTTATTAATTAAATATTAATAATTGTTAATTTCCAACATATTTTAGGTTCATTTTAAGCAAGAAATACAGTCATTTTATATAATAGTTGAGTTAAATAAAACTACCCAGCAGGTTGGGCAAACATTTAACCCAACCGCTGGGTTTAAACAACCCAATCGCTGTGTTAAAACAACCCAATCGCTGGGTTTGTCTATTGGTTTTGGTTTTAAGTTTAAAAAAAACTTTTAACCCAGCACTTTTTAGAGTGTACCATTCAAAAAAAATAGGGTTAGTTGGATTTTTTAATATTTTTGACTACATTCATTTCATACAGTAAAAATAGTGAAACATTATTACAATGTAAAATAGCTGTGATCAAAGCTGAATTTTCAGCATCATTACTCCAGTCTTCAGTGTCACATGATCCTTCAGAAATCATTCTAATATGATGATTTGCGGCTCATTTATGATTATTATCCATGTTGAAAACAGCTTCATATTTTTGTGTAAACTGTGATACTTTTTTTTTAAGGTTCTTTGACTGTGTGAGTGTATATAAAAACATCAATAAAAAAGCTAAACTAATTGTACTTTTCCCAGGTAGAATGTTGGAAATTCCGACTGTCCCTCTTGAGTGGAATGCAGCATTAGAACACTGTAGAATTCATTACACAACCAATAACACAATCTGCAGGAACGTTTCATGGTAAAATCATTCAGCTGAACTAACAAGACTCGATAAACCTTTTCACATTCTTTTCCCGTCTTATCCGTCCTGCCCGCTCTCGCATTAGAGCTCAAGTCCACGTACAAGTGTGTGTATGTGTGTGTGTGTTTAGTGGGGGGAAGGAGGTGACGGGTCACGCGGAGTAACCTGAGAGGTCTGACCCCGGGTACGACTGAATCTAAGCGGAACCAGCCCTTTAAAAGCTCACGTTCAGTGTGTGTGTTCGTGCGCACGCTCGTCGAGAGCAGTGACAATATCCAGGTCCCTGTGCAAGACATATGCTATTGCTGATGTATTTAAGGTCTTCTGGTGTGAGATAGCACTTCTGAGATTCCAGAGCCTCAATGAAATCCAGACGCTCGTCGCTCCAATCGTCCTGACCTGCTCTTGACATCACATCCACTTCTCCTGCCTCTACTGTTTGCATTCTCCGAGGAGATCTGGCCTTCTCGAGGGTGGCGGCAAACATCTCAACAGTTTGTTTGTTTGCATTGCTGTAGCCTTTATTCACGAGTTATTCATGAGATATATACTCAGTGTGGGCAAGCTGAAGCTGTTCAACTCAAACACTTTATTAGTGGGTTAATTAACTTAACCAAATGTATTCTATGCAAATTGATTCGATATATATACACAACATAAACATAATATTACAACTTACATCAGCAGAAAATGACATGAATGCACAAGAGAACTTAAACCAATGGACAAACCCAGTGATTGGGTTAAATGATTGTCCAATATGCTGAGAAGTTTATTTAACTCAACTATTGTTTAAAAATTACTGTATGTCTGGCTTAAAATGAACCAAAATAGGTTGGAAATTAAAAATCAGACACATAATTACTAGAGGCAACAATAATAAACAAAAGGTGAACATTCATTAATAAACAAGTTAATAAATGTGTATTGTTTAATTATTATTCATTAAACTTAATAAATGTTAATTTCCAACATATTTTGGGTTCATTTTAAGCAAGCGATACAGTCATTTTTAAACAATAGTTGAGTTAAAAAAAAACTACCCAGCAGTTTGGGCAAACATTTAACCCAATCACTGGGTTACAGCAACCCCCAATGGCTGGGTTACAGCAAACCCCAATCGCTGGGTTAAAGCAACCCCCAATCGCTGGGTTACAGCAAACCCCAATCGCTGGGTTAAAGTAACCCCCAATCGCTGGGTTAAAGCAACCCCAATCGCTGGGTTACAGCAACCCCATAAGCCCCCCAATCGCTGGGTTACAGCAACCCCCAATTTACAGCAACCCCATCGGGTTAAGCACCCCCAATCGCTGGGTTAAGCAACCCCCAATCGCTGGGTTGAAGCAACCCCCAATTGCTGGGTTAGCAACCCCCAATCGCTGGGTTAAAGCAACCCCCAATCCCTGGGTTAAAGCAACCCCAAATCGCTGGGTTACAGCAACCCCCAATCCTGGGTTAAAGCAACCCAATCGCTGGGCTAAAGCAACCCCCTGGGTTAATGGTGGGTTAAAGCAACCCCCCAATCGCTGGGTCACCCCACTGGTTAAGCAACCCCCAATCGCTGGGTTAAAGCAACCCCGCTGGGTTAAAGCAACCCCAATCACTGGGTTAAAGCGCAATGTTACAGCAACCCAATCACAGGGTTAAAGCAACCCCCAATCGCTGGGTTAAAACAACCCAATCGCTGGGTTAAAGCAAATCTTAAAGCAACGCAATTGCTGGGTTAAAACAACCCAACATTTATTAACTTATTAATAAATGTTCATTTATTAAACATATTAATAAATGTTAATTTCCAACATATTTTGGGTTCATTTTAAGCAAGCAATACAGTCATTTTTAAACAATAGTTGAGTTAAATAAAACTACCCAGCAGGTTGGGCAAACATTTAATCCAACCACTGGGTTAAAACAACCCAATTGTTGGGTTTGTCCATTTTCAACCCAACTTGGTTTGGTAAAAGATTTAGATCATAATTTACGAGTCTGGTCATTCATACAAGCTTAGCTAAAAAATTAGTCTTAACCCTCTTAAAAGTCTCCACAATTTCCAAAACATAACATAGTTTCCTGTTCGGATCTGCAAACCTGCCTGTCATAATGTTGACACTAGAGTAAGTGATCGCTTCCCTCGGACGGCCTTTAAAAGGACGGAGAGGCCCGAACGCAGATGCTCTCCAATCTCGATGTGAGACATGATGAGCAGATAAGATCAGGAGGAATTCAGAAGTAAAGCTGCTCTATAAACATGATCATGTGTGTACAGGGATGGGGAGATCCATCTGCGCTCCTCACCACTTATTACGGGTGTTTGCCAAGTCGAGCATCACTGCTACTAGTGCTCATATTAGGGTCGGTTTCAGCCTTCATGCCCTTTCAGTCGACTAAAATCAAATAAAAAGAATGAATATGACCGATAAGACGCTAGCAACTCCCTGGCAACCACCCACAGGAATTCCTGTCATTTCTTTGTCGCGCTGCAGCTCCGACTCCGCCGAGCTTTACACACTCTCAGATGAGTTCTCTGCAGCACACAGGCCATGGATCATGTTTAATTACATTAGAAATCACCCAGTGGATTTAGAGTGTAAACACTGTAAACAGGCTCTCAGCTGTGGGGTATTTATGTGTGTGTGTGTTGATATTCTGCAGGTTTATTGCGGAGAGCTAAAGTTCAGGTGTTGGCACGAGTGCTGAGTGCTTTTTAAGGTCTGGACTCCATCGACGCTTTCATTGGTCAAGGACTGCCCATAGGTCATGTAACCAACGTGTAAAGCAGCCAATCACAATTAGTTTTGTTCAGCATCATGTACGTGAAAATGCAGTGGTGTATAGCATTCAAGTAAATGTAGTTACTGTACTCAAGTATTTTTGGCAACTTTGTAGTTTTACTGAGTATCAAAGATATTAGCAACCTTTACTCTCTACAATCTAAAAAAAGTTGGATTAAAAACAGCCCAAGTTGAGTTGAAAATGGACAAACCCAGTGGTTGGGTTAAATGTTTGCCCAAAGTGCTGCAGGTTTTTTTAACCCAAATATTGTTTAAAAATTACTATATGTCTGGCTTAAAATGAACCTAAAATAATTTGGAAATTAAAAATCAGACACATAATTTGCGGGGTTAAAACATCCCATTCACTGAGTTGAAACATCCCATTCGTTGGGTGCTGCGGAGCAGGGTTGAAAACCCATTCGTTGGGTTGAAACTCCCATTCAAACATCCCATTTATTGGTTTAAAACATCCCATTCGTTGGTTTAAAACATCCCATCGCCCCATTCGTTGGGTTGAAACATCCCATTCGCTGGGTTGAAACATCCCATTCGAGTTGGTTAAAACATCCCATTCGCTGGGATGAAACATCCCATTCGTTGGGTTGAAACATCCCATTCTTTGGGTTGAAACATCCCATTTATTGGTTTAAAACATCCCATTCGTTGGTTTAAAACATCCCATTCGTTGGGTTGAAACATCCCATTCGCTGGGTTGAAACATCCCATTCGAAACCATCCGAAACATCCCAAAAACATCCCATTCGCTGGGATGAAACATCCCATTCGTTGGGTTGAAACATCCCATTCGCATCCCCCATTCATTCATCCCATTCGTTGAAACATCCCATTCTTTGAAACATCCATTTGTTGAAACATCCCATTCGTTGGGTTGAAACATCCCATTCGCTTGTTGAAACATCCATTCGTTGGGTTGAAACATCCATTCGCTTGTTGAAAACCATTCGCTTGTTGAACATCCATCCATTCGCTGGGTTGAAACATCCCATTCGTTGGGTTGAAACATCCCATTCGCTGGGTTGAAACATCCCATTCGAAACATCCCATTCGTTGGTTTAAAACATCCCATTCGCTGGGTTGAAACATCCCATTCGAAACATCCCATTCGTTGGTTTAAAACATCCCATTCCCATTCAAACGAGTTGGTTAAAACATCCCCATCCCATTGGGGTTAAAACAACCCATTACCAGGGTTGAAATATCCAATTCATTGGGTTAAAACGACCTTGACTACAAGGTTGACAAACAATATCGAGTGTACTTGACTACATTTTAGAACAAGTAAATGTACTTTTTACTCTAATACATTTGTGATGAGTAATGCATCTGCAGTAGTTTGTTTCTGCTATAAAGAAGCGATATCGCCATTTAAGGGCATTGAAGGTACTACCTGTACATCTTGTGCATTTTGCCTTCACTCTACCAAACTTGTCAACAAGGCTACTTTACATGAATACGAGTTCAGTAGCAGGTAGTTTCTGAATCGCAGGTGTTTTATATATGAGATGAGATCATGATGATGCTGAAATCAGTGCAAGTAGACTTTGACTATTTAATTTTACTTAATATTATTTTATTTATTTGTTATATTGAGGAGACCCTGTTTGAAGAGTATTAGTTTACTTTTTGTGCACTTGAGCTTAACTGAGACTCTGAGTTTGTAGACGCTTAAGAGGCTTTTTATTGCGATTTTAAGGAGTTCAGATGTTAGAAAATAAACATGATTTCTCATCTTACAGATCAACTGTTTCTTGTTTTCACTGGCATGGACCAGTGCATCTTTGAGCCCACATTCAGCATGAGTAAAATACTTCAGTACTGTTAAACTCAGATACTCTAAGACTTTGGAAGTGGTGACTTGTAATGTGTAATGGAGTCATTTTCACTGTAAGGTATCTGTACTTTTACTCAAATATGGTTTTCAGGTACTCTTTACACCTCTGTGAAAATGTGTGCAATTCATTCAAGAAAGTAGTGCAAGTGAACTTAAATATTTGTAAAATCCAGCAATGAGTCGATCCTGATAAGCGCTTATTGTCACAGCTGTAAACACAACGGCTTTCTTCTTCGTCAGGGGGTTTGGCATAACAAAGTCTTTTTTTCCCCAGACGGACCGTTAAAGAACACGACACACACGTATCACGGAAATCCTGGAGAATTCAACCGATCAGATGATGACTTCGAAACTTAAAGTGTTTCCCATTTTGTGTGTCTTATGCATCATTCGTTCAGCCAGCGGTCTGTGGGCATCACGTCATGTCTGATGCTGAGACTAAGTCTCCCATAATCAAACGTTTGATTACCAGCATCAAGTCTGGCCAAGTTTGCAGCTTATTCTGCCCAGAAACGACCCACTAGATTCAGTGGAAGATTCGCTTAGTTAGCTGTTTTTCCCAGCACAAGCTTAATTACAGCAAATCTGAAGAAATCTCATTAAAGCACTACTGAAGTCTAGACTCGGCCATCACACAACAACTACACTCTGGCGTGAATTCACTGCATTCACATTAAAGAATAAATACAGAGAGCTGGAAGAAATATTTGCCAATTGCTTTTTTGGATTAAGTTTTTTGCCACGTTACAGTTTGATGTTATGAAACCATGAAAGCATGTGCACTAGATGATAAATACAGCTGAAATACAGTTTCACTTCTCAATAGGTAGAAAACGGCGCTTGCCATTTTCAAGGGTTCGAGGTCAAGGGTTCGAGGTCAAGGATTCGACTCTATACATGCTAACATGCATTCTGATAAAATGTACCTTCAACCTGCAATTTGCTTTCCATAAATGCGTCTGCCAAATGCATTAAATGTAAATGCAAATACAATGACAAAAAATTATGCAATGTTTGATGTTTATTAGTTATTGTTTTTTAAAAATGTCTATAAACGTTTATATTCAATTTTATACCTACACCAAGTTAAATTAAATGAAAATGATCAATGTTGCATTGGCCACTAGCTGAAATAAAAAAATATTTAAAAAAATATACATTTTATTTATTTATATATTATATATATTATATATTTTATTTATATATATATATATATATATATGTGTAAATCATTTTAGTTTTAGTTAACTATAATAACTCTGGTACTGTATATCGTTCTGCACAAACTAATTAAAAAAGTACTGTAACTTCCAGATCCAATTACCAGGCACCTAAAACCTCAGAGTAGTTTGTTATTGAAAGGAAAATACTAACGGTGAGTGTTTTGCCACTCAAAGTACGCTTAAGTTCTTTAAAGCTTTCAGCTCAAAAGGCTAAACAGCTGTTGTTGATTGGCTTTGATTAGTCTGGATGTTAAACCTAAGCCACAAGAAGGTGAGAGTAAGCAAAGCTTAATCTGTCAGCTAAATGCACGCGTGCCTTGCTTTTTTACCCAACTTGACTGAACCTGAGTATAAACACGCTTATAATAAATATACACACATGCATATTCAATGCGGTATGATTCTTCTAAATCTGACTGCTTTGATTCGCCTGGTACTTGTGTTAAGTTGAAAGTCATTAATGGTTCAGTCTGTCTCCTTTAAAGGCCCGTTCACACCAAGGTGTGGCCAAACAGAATCCATCCTCGAGCTCGAGTATTTAAAGCTGCAGACGACAAAACTGCAGCGCGCTTTCACAAGATGTAATGTAAGTCTCCAGAATGTGCGTGTGAAGTTTCAGCTCAAAATCCCCCACAGATCATTTATTATAGCTTGTCAAATTTGCCCCTATTTGGGTGTGAGCAAAAAACACGCAGTTTTTGTGTGTGTCCCTTTAAATGCAAATGAGCTGCTGCTCCCGCCCCCTTTCCAGAAGAGGGTGGAGCTTTAACAAAGCTGGAGAATCTCACGCAGCCAAAATGAGGATTGTCAGTAACGGTGTTCAGCCTTACATTGTTCAAACCGGAGTCGACACTGATGGAGAGACTTTTTCTAAGCTTTAGCTATTTTCTTACAGCCACTTTCTATTTTGTGAAGCTCAACAATCTTTTGCTGCACATCAGAACTATATTCTTTGGTTTTTCTCATTGTGATGAATGATTAAGGCAATTTAGCCTTTGTGTTTCCTCGTGTTTATAATGCAATGTCATGTTCATGATCAACCTGGAGTGCTAGATAAATGTAAATATGAATGGGAATATACTTCAGAGATATTTTACTCATAAAAAATTCTAGGGGTGCCAATAATGGTGGCCAATGTGTTTTGGAGAAAAACATTTATTTCATAATGTGATTTTCCCCCCACTTTCTTTTCTTTTCCTTCAATGAAAGGTTAGATTTTTGCTAATTTATGAATTAAAGATCAAAAGGATAAACAATGCAGATTTATTTTTACAGTCATCTTTGATCATATTTACCAAGTGTGATAATAATTCTGACCACCACTGTACATTTACACTCTCTAAAAATACTTGGGTTAAAACCAACCCAAGTTGGGTTGAAAATGAACAAACCCAGTGATTGTGTTGTTTTAAACCAGTTGTTGGGTTAAATATTTGCCCAACTTGCTGGGTAGTTTTATTTAACCCATCTAACCCAACTATAAAAATGACTATATGGCTGGCTTAAAAGATGTTGTAAAAATTAAAAATCAGACACATAATTACTAGAGGCAATGTTTATTGTTTAATTATTATTCATTAAACTTATTAATAAATGTTCATTTATTAAACATATATTAGGTTGGGCAAACATTTAACCCAACCGCTGGGTTAAAACAACCCAGTTACTGGGTTTGTCCATTTTCAACCCAGTGCAACATAATCTGGACCTACTTGAGCACTGTAAATAAAAATAAACGCAAACAGCAAGGAACTTAAAATAGTCCTTCACAATCCAGAATAAGTAATTGAAAGTATGACTTCAGAAGACTTGTTTTATGGTGCAAAAGTTTAACTATGCCTTTAAATTCAAGATATTCCTCAAACCTCCCCAGTATCGACCATATTAGATATTTCTGAGTGAACAAGGGTGCTTATCCTGGCGTTGTCATTTAAATTAGCCACCCTCGGCCCCCTCTCTCGCCCTTTCTGTCTCTGTAGGGCCATCGTTGCTAATCAGCGTGGTTGATCTGAGGAGGTGGAGCGGGCAGCTGAATCTGTGACTGTTGGAGCAGAGACGATTAAGAGGCGTTCAGGGATTAGAGCACTACAGCGGCCGCTTTGCCCCTCGCCACTGCCTAATTCTGATTAACAAGAGACCTTCTGCCTTAAAACCCCCCGACCGACCCTCATCCCACCACAAAACAAGGGGCAGAGCATCATGGCCTCTGAAAACACACGTCGCCTCCTCCACCTGCAGATCACACTGGACTAATGAAACTTTGGTTTAAGCTTGCCTTCTTCCCGCCATTTTTGTTGGTACGGTCCATATGGTGCTCATTAGACAAATGAGGTGGGATGGGGTAGTGGGTTTGGAAATGAACCGGATTGTTTACACGACTGGTCAAAAGTTTGGAATAATTAAGCTTTTTATTTGATCAAAAATACAGTAAAAATAGTGAAATATTTTTACAATTTTAAATAGCTGTTTTCTAAGTGAATATATAGTAAAGTGTAATTTATTCCTGTGATCAAAGCTGAATTTTCAGCATCATTACTCCAGTCTTCAGTGTCACATGATCCTTCAGAAATCATTCTAATATGATGATTTGATGATCAAGAAACATTTATGATTATTATCAATGTTGAAAAGAGTTGTGCTGCAAAGTATTTACATAAGCTTGTTTCTGCTACTGGAAAAAAAAAAAGGTAATTTCGACTTTTATCTTGCAATTTTGACTTTTTCTCAGGTTTGCATGATATAAACTTGCAATTGTGAGTTATAAAGTCAGAATTGCGAGATATAAGTCAGATTATGATATAAGTCAGAATGTGAGTTATAAGTCAGAATTATGAGATATAAGTCAGAATTATGAGATAAAGTCAGAATTGTGAGTTATTAAAGTCAGAATTGCATTATAAAGTCAGAATTGCGAGATATAAAGTCAGAATTGTGAGATATAAAGTCAGAATTGTGAGATATAAAGTCAGAATTGCATCAGAATATGATTTAAGTCAGAATTGTGATAAAGTCAGAATGCGGAGATATAAAGTCAGAATTGTGTGATATAAAGTCAGAAAAGTCAGAATTGTGAGATATAAAGAATCAGAATTGTGATATAAGTCAGAATTGTGAGTTATAAAGTCAGAATTGCGAGATATAAGTCCGAGTTATAAAGTCAGAATGCGATATAAAGTCAGAATTGTGAGATATAAAGTCAGAATTTGAGATATAAAGTCAGACTGTATAAAGTCAGAATTGTGATTTAAAGTCACTGTATAAGTCAGAATTGCAGATTTAAAGTCAGAATTGTGAGTTATAAAGTCAGAATTGCGAGTATAAGTCAGAAATTGCGAGATAAAGTCAGAATTGCGAGTTATAAAGTCAGAATTGCGAGTTATAAAGTCAGAATTGTGAGATATAAAGTCAGAAAGATATAAAGTCAGAATTGAGAATAAAGTCTTAATTATAAGTCAGAATTGTTTATAAAGTCAGAATTGAGAGATTGCGAATAAAGTCAGAATTGCGAGAATAAAGTCGAATTGGAGTATAAAGTCAGATTGTGAGATATAAAGTCAGAATTGTGATAAAGTCAGAATTGAGATATAAAGCAGAATTTGAGATAAAGTCAAATTGAGATATAAAGTCAGAATTGTGAGCGTATAAAGTCAGAATTGCAGATTTAAATAGAATGCTTGATTTAAGTCAGAATTGTGAGTTATAAAGTCAGAATTGCGAGATATAAAGTCAGAATTGATATAAAGTCAGAATTGCGAGTTATAAAGTCAGAATGAGATATAAAGTCAGAATTGCGAGATATAAGTCAGAATTGTGAGATATAAAGTCAGAATTGCGAGATATAAAGTCAGAATTTGAGATATAAAGTCAGAATTGAGTATAAAGTCAGAATTGCATGATTTAAAGTCAGAATTGCGATTTAAAGTGTTGATAAGCAGAATTGCGAGATATAAAGTCAGAATTGCGAGATATAAAGTCAGAATTAGATAAAGTCAGAATTGAGATATAAAGTCAGAGTTGAGATATAAGTCAGAATTGCGAGAATAAAGTAGAGTCAAGATGTCAGATATAAAGTCAGAATTGCATGATATAAAGCAGAATGCGAGATATAAAGTCAGAATTGCGAGATATAAAGTCAGAATTGTGAGATATAAAGTCAGAATTGCGAGATAAAGTCAGAATTGTGAGATATAAAGTCAGAATTGTGAGATATAAAGTCAGAATTGTGAGATATAAAGTCAGAATCGAGAGTCAGAATTAGATATAAAGTCAGAATTGGTAAAGTCAGATCGAGATATTCAGAATGTGAGATAAAGTCAGAATTGATAAAGTCAGAATTATAAAGTCAGAATTGCGAGATGAGAATTGCATATATAAGTCAGAATTGTGAGATTAAGTCAGAATGCATGATTTAAAGTCAGAATTGCGAGTCAGAATTACCTTTTTTATTTTTATTGAGTGGCGGAAACAAGCTTCCATAGAAAAGGTTGGGGCAAATATACATATATATATATATATATATATATACTTTTATTCAGCAAGGATGCAATAAACTGATCAGAATTAACAGTAAAGACATTTATAACATTATAAATGAACTCATTGAGCTTTCATCACATCAAAGTATCCAGAAATGCATCACAGTTTCCACAAAAATATTAAGCAGCACAACAATCACAGTAATGCAAACCATGCAACTCTGACTTATATATTTGTTAATATGTGATATTTACATCCTCTGTTTGTTCAGCAAACTTCAGCATCTATCGCAGTTCAAATATACGACAAAATAATCACAATTTGCCGTCAAAATAAAACTTAGTAAAACAAGATATGCTCACATTCCCGCTCTCATGCATGTGAATGGAAGTGAATGTGGCCCAATGTATATAGTGTGACGGCACCTTTAAGAGCAAGTGTGCTGTTTGAGGGTCATACGTCACTTCTACCATCCGAACGAAAGCTATACGGATGATGCTGGATCGGTTCCCGCACTCAACGGCTCTTTAAATAGGTTCTAGTTTACTCTTTTCTTTTCATCTTTTCTCTTGTTATTGTGGTAATTTCAAGTTCACCTCCGCTGCGGCCCGAGGGCTGACAGTACCTCTGTGTGCCCTCCGTAATTATAGTCAGTCCTCCCAAAAAATGTGATCCCTGGACTTTTGTCCGTCAAGTGTCGTGACAGAGGAACAAAAGCACCTGCAATTTAACTGCAACAAAACTCCCTTTTGTCAAACCCTGAATGATTCCTCTTGCCTATTGGAAATGAGGTCGCCCACTCGGATTCATCATAAATCATGCAATTTACGTCATTACTATACATTTAAAATGGCACATTTTTTTTGTTCACTAGGGTGTTCCAACCACGTGAAGATATAAAAGTAGTGGATCGTTTCATATTCATCTTCACGTGACTGAACTGATGCCAAACTATGACATTGATTAAGCAGGTTGAAGCTCATTAGTTCATATTTGCTGCTGAACTCTTCCTGCAAGCAATAATAAGCATGCATGCATTAAGAATGGCATGTGCACGGTTAGTGCTTTTCATATTAAACAAAATACAGCATAAATGTGTCCTGAATAAAGCTCTACTCCTTCAGTATAACAGCATAATAACATAATAAACCCATGCAAATCCCAACAGAACATGAATTACTAACACATCTCCCCTATATGCATCTTCTGCAAAAAGCACTTCATTTCAACATATCTTTACACAGACTGAAGCAAAGCATGATGGGAGAAATCTGTTGCTTAAATTCAGTTCATGCACAAAACAAAAATCCCACAAATCATTATTTATTTAACAAATTTAAATAGATTGCACAATGCACATAAAATTATGTTGTGACAAAATGTTTCAGAATTTTGCTGCATTAATTACCTTAAATTGATTGTACATTAAGTAAGTCATTTGAGTTGTTCTAGAAACATTTTGAGTCTGTTTATTATAATCACACTGTAAAAAAAAGAATGGTTGGTTTACTTTAACTTAAAGTAAGTTACCTGGTTGCCTTAAAATTGAGTTCATTTAAATTAAAAATGTGAGTTAATACAATGAAGACGATTGGTTTAATCAACAGAAACTCTAAATATTTATGTTATCTGAACCACATTAATTATCTAAGTTGATTTGACAAAAGAAAAATGTTGTGATAAATCATGAAAATATTTTTTTAAATGCAGTTATTGAGTGTTATTAGAGTTATCTAAAATGAAAACCGTAAAAACATTTTCATTACTTAAAGCAAAATAAACTTTAATTGAAATAAATATATTAAAAAAAAAAAAAAACTTTGTCAAGGCAACCGTTTTCATTTTCATTTATTTTAACTTGATGCACTAAAATAAATAAAATTGAAATAAAAATTAATAAAAACTATTTAGATATATTTTAGAAAAAACATAAAAAATAATACAAAAACCTTAACTAAAACTTTAACCAAAAAGAAAACAGAAAATATATAAATAAAAAAACTACTTTTTCAAAAATATTAATAAAAACGCTAGTATCTAAATGACTAAAATAACAACAAAAACAACTCATATTTTCTTCAGAAACAGTGCAATCTCCTTTTACTGTTGCACATTCACATTTCACAGTGATTTGGGTCCCAGAACACAGTAATGAGAGCTGTAATCCACTATAATACGAGCACTCATGCAGCATGCATATATAGGGGCCCTCAGGGGCCCTCTGG
This sequence comes from Culter alburnus, assembly GCA_028476615.1. NCBI lineage: Eukaryota > Metazoa > Chordata > Actinopteri > Cypriniformes > Xenocyprididae > Culter > Culter alburnus. The sequence continues at coordinate 347,315 of JAOTNS010003824.1, forward strand.
GGGATTGCATGATTGTCATTTGTTCACAAGCCTCGTTCAGGATGAAGGAGTAGAAGTGCATCTCATTAGCTCTCAACACAGCACTGAACATCACTTCTAACTAGATTTACATTAACAGATGGAAACGGCATGCTTGTAACTATATATACACCGATCAGGCATAACATTATGACCGCCTTCCTAATATTGTGTTGGCCCCTCTTGGTGTTGGATCCGTCGAGGCATGGACCCCTGAAGGTGTGCTGTGGTATCTGCACCAAGATGTTAGCAGCAGATCCTTTAAGTCCTGTAAGTTGTGAGGTGGATCCTCCATGGATCGGACTTGTTTGTTCAGCACATCCCACAGATGCTCGATTGGATTGAGATCTGGGGAATTTGGAAGCCAAGTCAACACCTCAAACTCGTTGTTGTGCTCCTCAAACCATTTTTGCTTTCCTGCTCAAAGAGGCCACAGCCACCAGGGAATACCGTTTCCATGAAAGGGTGTACATGGTCTCAACAATGCTTAGGTAGGTGGTACGTGTCAAAGTGACATCCACATGGATGGCAGGACCCAAGGTTTCCCAGCAGAACATTGCCCAAAGCATCACACTGCCTCCGCCGGCTTGCTTTCTTCCCATAGTGCATCCTGGTGCCATGTGTTCCCCAGGTAAGAGACGCACATGCACCCGGCCATCCACGTGATTCATCAGACCAGGCCACCTTCTTCCATTGCTCCGTGGTCCAGTTCTGATGCTCTTTCGGCGGTGGACGGGTCACCAAACTGGTCTGCGGCTATGCAGCTCCATACGCAACAAACTGTGATGCACTGTGTATTCTGACACCTTTCTATCAGAACCAGCATTAACTTCTTGAGCAATTTGAGCTTCAGGTATATATATAATAAATCACAACATAACACTGCTAAAATCTTGTCTCAAATAAACCAGTCATTGCGTGGAGTATATGCCAAACGACATGGATCTGTGGACGTCTGCAGCAGAAGCTAAACGACAGTTAATTGTTAGAGTGACTCACTTAAAGTCATTTGCATGTGCTGAAGTTTGTGTTTGTGTGTGTGTTCTGTGTGTTTCACACTTTGCTGGTGTGAACGCTGCCTTGAGTCGCCTGGTTTCTTTCCCTTAGAGATCAGAGAACATAAAACTACTTGCTTGGGAAAATATTTCATGCATAAAAATGTCAGAATGTCAAAATATACACGCATCTGATAATGTAATGATCTTTTGTGGGGACATTGTGTCATATGTTTCACATACCAGCTTCAAGTTCAGTGCATTCAATAATGATCACAGAGCCTCTGGCCAATCGCTCGATCAGGTCTTAAATCAATGCCTGTCGGGTCCAGCTGCAGTCCGGTGCTGTGCTGACCAGTGTAACCCAACAGCTCCGAGACAAATTGGATCTGGAGGATCACATATATCACTCGTCTGTCTCTCTGCGAGCGCGTACCTTTGCTTCTCGTGCAAGTGTTCGCAGGAAATTAACTAAAGCTGCGCGAACGTTTCAGAGGAGCGTTCCCTTCGTTCTTTCATCAAGGGTGCAAGTTCACATCTCATTGGTTTTGATTGGGAGTCTCGAGGAATTCGCAGCGTTGCGCTGCCGTACGGTCGGGGGGGAAGGAGAATTGACCTCGCCTTGACCTTTTGACCCACCAGTGTCCAGGCAACATCTAAATCTTTTTTTCCCCGTCATGATTTTTAATGAAAAGTCCTGCGCCGTAAAGCACACATTTTAGAGAAATATATCGCAGTTTAACGAGGAAATATATCTCTGAATATACTTGAAAGTAACAGAATATGATTCAATCTGACAGAAAATTTTGTTTTCTTATACTATAAGCCTCAATCTTTACATTTTTCTGTTCATGTATGGGTGAATCAACATGCTAAAATGTATATACAGTTGCAAGAAAAAGTATATGAACCCCTTGCAGAATCTGTGAAAATGTTAATAATTTTAACAAAATAAGAGAGATCATACAAAATGTATGTTATTTTTTATTTAGTACTGTCCTGAGTAAGATATTTTACATAAAAGATGTTTACATATAATTTTGCACATTTTCACAGATTCTGCAAGTGGTTTACATACTTATTCTTGCAACTGTATATAGGGACATTAGGATTTTTTGGTTTGTTTTGCATTGCATTGCATGCACATTCCCAAATTTCTATATATCCTAATTATTGTTAATATGTAATTCATTTTTCCAGGAGCTCATTGCTTCTACCTTCAAGTAAATTGCTAACAGTGTTTGTAAATTAGTTGCCTAAATTAATACATTATTTGCTAACTGCATTCTTCTTTAAATTGTAATTTTGACATGCATTCTCTGTAAAGCTGCTTTGAAACAATATGTATCGTGAAAAGCGCTATACAAATAAATGTGAATTGAAATTGAATTGAATTGTGACATTTTCACAACAATTCAACAAATTCCCTGAAAGCATTTCTTACTGTAATATTAAAAAAATAACAGCATATTTAAATTTTAAAATCACATCATGGTAGTAATTGTTGTTCTGAAGTTCATTTATGCAGGTTTTAATAAAATCATTTATTGTGTCTAGGCAAGATGATTTTCATTGCCCATAGTTTTTTTATTTTCATTTTTTTACAACATGGAATTTGGGAAGAAATGTGTGTAATTGTCATGAAAATAATGTCACAATGCAAACAATCTTAGTCAACCTGTTTTATTTTGATTATGAGGTGAAACATGACAGATCTTTCTTCATCAGATTTACCCATAAATCAGATTTTGAGATGGATTCTGAGTCAACGTTTAAACATTCCCAAACCACACCACAATATTTTCTGTTATGACCAAACTCCATAAAATATTTGAGTGAAAAAGTAACTAAAACTGCCTTCTTCTACAAACCACAAGTCTAACCATGTTCAACTTCAAATCTGATGATGATTATAACATCATATCACTTATTATACTAATTCATCATATTAACAACTCAAAACCACCCACAGATACCAAGAACATTCACTCTCACATAATACAAGACTGCCACTAATGTTACATACAAAAAATACACAAATTCAAAACCTATGCTACTTACCAACATACACGTGACTTTATTCTGCACCTTTACACCTGTTCCCTCCATTTTGTAATCAACATTTACGCAATTCACTGATCTTACAAGGATTTCCTACACAAAATTAAAGGTTAGTTCACCCAAAACTGAAAATAATATCATTTATTACTCACCCTCATGTCGTTCCACACCCGTAAGACCTTCGTTAATCTTCAGAACACAAATTAAGATATTTTTGATGAAATCCGATGGCTCAGTGAGGCCTGCATAGCCAGCAATGACATTTCCTCTCTCAAGATCCATTAATGTACTAAAAACATATTTAAATCAGTTCATGTGAGTACAGTGGTTCAATATTAATATTATAAAGCCACGAGAATATTTTTGGTGTGCCAAGATTTCAAAACACTGCTTCAGGAAGCTTCGGAGCGGTATGAATCTTTTGTGTCAAATCATGATTCGGATCGCGTGTCAAACCGCCAAACTGCTGAAATCACGTGACTTTGGCGCTCCGAATCATGATTCGACACGCTGATTCATAACGCTCCGAAGCCATTGGATTTCAACTAAAATATCTTAATTTGTGTTCCGAAGATTAACGAAGGTCTTATGGGTGTGGAACGGCATGAGGGTGTGAATGACATTATTTATTTTTAATAATTTAACCATAAAATGCACTCACACCTAGATAACAGATGCACATTAGGCAGGGATGTTCACACAACACTTTACTACATTACAACAATTTCTTCTATAAACTGTATTCTTATCAAAATCCTAAATTACTGGCTTATATTTCACCTGTAATAATAATTTTGGCTCTTACCTGTTCATCGGTGTGGGTAAAAACAGGCCGCTGACCACATATGGCACTGTGAGGACAGATATTCATGATAATAGACCCTTTTCACATTTCTGTTTCTCAGAAGTGGAAGTCGTCATACTTGAGTAAACTTTTATAGCAGTGAATTATAGACTACATTAAATATATTTTTTTTGTGTTTCCATTTGTGCAAATAGTAAAAGAAAAACTCCACAATAGTGTTTTCACAACTTTATTTGCGATTGATATCAACAGTCAGAACCCAGGTGAAAAAATACTATAGTAATTTATGTAATTTATAGTACTTGAATTAATTTGTTGTATTTCTATAGTTGCTGTGATAATATAACAACTATAGTAATATAACAAATTACTTTACCCAATACTGTACTAAGTTTTCTACAACTATAGGGTATATTATACTACAATATACACTACAGTTTACTGTAGTAGCTAAAAACTAAAGTATAGTACAGTATTTATGACAGTTTACCAGTTAACAGTATGTATGCTGTAGCATTCATTAACAAAGTGATGTAAATACTATAATATATACAGTATACTACAATTTACTATAGTATGGTTCAAAAACACTATAGTATTTACTATAGTATTTTTTCACCTGGGAAGATGTCATATTTACCGTCACTCCCATAGCTGCTGTATTAGAAACACCTCACAGCAAAAAACTAGTTTTTTGTTTTTTTGTAATTTGATACAAATGTAATATAATACTAAATATAGTGTTATAAATGTACATACATTTTTAAAAAAATGAAAATATAAAAAACTTTGCAGGATTTACGATATTGATGACCGTTAAAACGCGTCATCACAGTCTGTGAAAAAGGGTCTGTTTCACGCTTCTTCGCGCGCGAACGTCATCTGGCCGTGAGTAGAGCGTTTAACGGACAAAAGATTTTTAAAATGGCGTAAACGAGCAGATTAAGGATATGAACGATGATTTACATTGTTTTTGCTTTGGTATAATTAGTATAATTCTTATACACTAAACACTTATTCATCAATATTTCTCTAAACGCTCGAACTAAAAGCGGAGCAGCAGAACTCACGTGATCGAACAGGTGAGGCTGTTTATTTTATCCAGTTTTAATTTTGCGTGTTTGATTTGCCACAACTCGCCTGGAACATTTCTATCGTAAAGCAGTGATTAATCGCTGAAGCTGGTATTGTGAATATTAATTTTTCTGACAGAAAACCCCGTGAATAAAATGTAAACAAACAGAGTTCGCGAGCCGTGGATCAGAAAAGTGACGTGAGTGACTCGGCAAAGTTCTGGTCGACTCTCCTCACAAGAATATAATAACACCAGTAGCTACTTAACCTCTTTAATGTGGGTTTAACCTCATTTCCATCTGGTAATTAAAATACCCACCGGACATAATGAAGCGTTACTCTCCCCTGTGTGCTTTATATCTGTTTTGAATGATGAATATTAATGTTCAGATAATACTGGGCTGTATTCACTCACTCAGAAGACCTTTCTGTTACACATAACATAACTTTTTTTCTTTAGAAAAGCATTTAAGTTATTAGGGTGAATCACAAGAATACATATCCAGGACCATGCAGGTTATTTATTCTTAAAAATGTAAAATGGAAACAAATAATTATTTTGTTCAAAACAAAACAAATTCTCTGTGATTCAACGGTGTACTGGTGCTTTAAACAACCTAGAAACCAAAATCTTAAGAACTAGTTAAAGCATCAAGAATTTTTTAATTTCTAGGGTTAGAGTTATTTTTTTTAAGGACATGTATTATTTTAATGAGCTTTGCGTTCTGAGAGACACAATCTATATCTGATGAGAGAAATATGAGTCCGTTTAATCAATACCTGTCTCCAATGGCCAGGTGAATGAGTTGAACGATAATATTTTTTGGGTGTCTTATGCACACGGTGATGACAGCTGGCACGTCTGATCCTCACAGTCAGCTCACAGAGTGGGTTTAGAGGAGATAAGAAATCTGATTAGCCTCTGAATGGAGACCCGCAAACCTGATCGATGTATCATGTAGATCAGACGTTACCTGCTCACGCATACAGCAGCAACAGAGGAAATTGGAGGTTGGCTTGAATAGCTCTTAGATATCCTAGTTATATTTAAGTGCCAACTTTGGGTTGGGTATCATTTCAATTTTAGCGATTCTGCTTATTGATTGTGATTCTTATCGATTCCCAGTTTCGATTCTAGTAAGGTAAAAACATTTAGTCAAACATTAATATAATGTCTTTTGGCAATTCAGCAGCCTATGGGTCAATGACGTGACGGGTCATTTATTTTGTCCAAAGGCCTTAATAAAAAAACAAAGATATGACATCCAAAGTATGTAAGTTCGTACAACTAGATCTCTTTTATTGAATCCAAAAGGTTTTAAAGGTTTTTAAAGATTTTGAAGTGTCAAAAGGTCATTCGGTTTAACCGTTCAAAAAGGCCAATACAGCCATTTAATTTGTGATTAAAATATCTTAAAACTTAATAAATGCATTTTTTATTCTGGCATGATTTTATAACATCATATATCAACATAGTGCAAAATGGTATTAAAATTATGTGTAGAAGTCGTTGCTTTGTTATGAGAAAGAATGTCCGGAAAAATGAATTTCATTGATGTCATTCAGAGTAATCAATATAAAGGGACCATTTTGGATCAAGTCATGTGGTCAATATCATGTGACAGGATGTGACATCATTCAGACACCCACAGGACCACATGGTCATGAAGCAAAGTAACTAAATCTCTCTTAACTATTTGAAAAATTCATATTTTCACTTGCTCATATGCATGTCATTCTGTACAACCGCTATAAAACATGGAAAATGTTGTAATATTCTAAAAACTTGTACTAAATATAAAATGTTTGATTGTCTTTTTGTTAGCTAGCTAGCAAGCTAACTAGCTAGCTAGGTAGATATCTGCCTGTTAGCATTGTTTGAAAATATCGTCATTTGGTATAACCAAAAATGTCATCGGTTAAACCGAAATTTTAGTTAAACCGAATGACATTTTTTGGTGACAAATTTTGTCTATCTTGTAAAAAATGACAAAAGCAGTGTTAATTGATTATAAAAACCACATAATCTCATTGTTAACACTTAATAAAACTTCAAAATGTTTATTTTTTCTTATGCGTCAGTGTCCCTTTTTGTGTATTTGTGTGTTAAAGCGCAAGAAGATGCGTACACAAGAACTCAAATTTACTGTCAATGAGAGGCGACTCTGTGCGCGATTTGGATGTGTGTGCAAAGAAAACAATGCATTGCCCGAATGCCGATTTGAGGTCTCTTTCGTGTCTTCTTAAACGTTTTGAAATCACATTAAAATGCGCACACAGGAATCGATAAGCGTAATCGAAATATTAATTGTATTACAAGGATCTGATTCCTGACCTTAAGTATTCGATTCCAGAATTGGAATCGATTTTTGATTCCCAACACTTAGTAAGTGTATAGAGCTATAAAAGAATCTGATGAGAAATGTGAGTTCATATTGAGATCTCTGACTTTTGTTTGCAGAAGTCAAAGAGGCGTTTTATCATGAGACGTTTTGTCATGTTGTCTAGGAGAACTGGTTAATTAAAGAGATCATTTGTGATTAAAAGAACTGAATGTTTTTCACAGTATAACAAAAATCCCAGAGCAAAAATGGGTTTGGATGCATTTAATGGAAATGTTTTTGTAGTTGTTGCATCAGAATCGGTGTGAACAGGCCTTGTGATTCTGTAAGTCTTTTGCCGATTTGGTGGTTTTCTAGCTGTTTAGATGTTCGATGTTACCTCCCGGCATAAGAAACGTCCTTTATGCAAGACCCAGGCCCAGACAACAAACATGGAAAGAGCTGCTAAATCTTGAACACCCGACACTGTTCTCAAATGCCAAATGAACCTCCCATAAGCCCAAAGGCGACTTTGCAAAAATAAACATTGTGCTTTCCTCAAAAACTCCCTGTGTATCAGATATCACAATATGAAAGGCTGAGACCTGCTTGACTCTCTCAGCTCTATATGTCATGTTTTTTCTTTCTTTTTTGGGGAAGGGATTAGTGGTAACCATAGAAGGGGGGGAGAGGCACATGGGCGACTAACCGGCTTTTACAACTCTAATGGACGCGCAACAGCTTTGAAAGTGCAGCGCGCAGTAAAGTTAACAGCCGAGCAAGGAAATGTAAAAGATTTTATTGCCATTAACAGGGTTGGAGCATCAATGGGGGTCTGAACAAGACCAAAGTAGCTAGTTAGGCTTCAGTGGCCTTTGAAATGTAGGAATTTGAGTTTGGACTCTAAAGCTATACAATGTGACATTGGAAACTTGATTGGTTCTCCCGCTGAAACCCTTTGACCTCAATAATTACTTGAGATTTTAAGGTAATATTTCAATAATTTAACAACACATTCACATGTTCACGGTTCTCTGATGTCAGTAAATGGTCACATGATATGCAGGTAAACAAATGAATTCTAATTTTTCTTTTTTTAAGTGTTTCAATTAGTTATAAATTAATTTTTATTTTATTTTTACAATTTTACAATTTAATTTATTAGCTTTTCATCAACTCACAAACCCCCTGCAGTTCCCTTATGAACCCCACTGAAACCCTGGCCTATAGTAAATGTTTTTTTTTACATAAAATAAATTCTCTGTTTTGCGTGAATTGTTAAAAGTAATAGTTCACTCAAAAATAAACATTATGTCATTATTTACTCACCTTCATGTTGTTCCAAACCTGTGCTTTTGCTCAAATGGAGATGTTTAGCAGAATGTTTTCGCTCATCTTTTCAAATATGACACTTCATTGCTGTCAAAAAAAAAGCCAAAACCGTGTCTACACTGGACGCGACCATTGTCGCGTCACAACAGCTACAGGCTGTCTACACTGCGATAATGTGAACATTGCAAATCCATTTGTTTCATGTCAGAAATAGCAGAGACACTTAGAAAAAAATATAAGTATAAATAAAATAAAGTATCCAATATACTGATGATGATACACAAACCGACTGTTTACAAGGATATTTTTTACATATTTTGTTGTGTATTTGTGTGTTAAAGCACAAGAAGACGCCTATGAGAGCTCAATTCACTATTGCGCACTATATTTGGATGTGTGCGCAAATGAAAACAGCACGTGGTGCGAATGCCAAATTGAGTTCTCTTTCACATCTTCTTGTGCTTAAAATGGTTTCAAATCAAATTACCACTGTAGAAAAGTGAAGCCGCCAATGTCCAAATATGGCGTTGACATCTTGGAGCACAGTAGTGAGCATTAAGTAGAGCCAAGGTATCAAGGCCCCGCCCACACTCCTGCAGAATCAGTTACAATAGTACAGTTTACTGCAGTACAGCTCATTATGACGGTGTGAATTACAGTTATGGAAATGTAGTAGTTAAAGTTGAAGCTCCAATCTCCTCCCGAAAATAGTCTGTTGGTGTCTCAGAGGCTACTTCACTCAGAGAAGCTGTCAATCTCATCTGTCCATCATGACATAAAACCCCCGGTTTTATAGCATCAAATAACTAACTAAACTCAAACTTATTTAAAAAAAAAAATTAACACTTGAATTTACATCAGCTTGATAAAAATGACCTAAAATGGCAGAAACCATCTTTGGAAAAAATGTATTTGATGTTTAATTTGATTGTTTAGTTTAGTGGAGAGGGCGGGGGTTTATGAGCTAAACTGCATCCAGCCACCTGGGGCCGATCAAAACGTTTTGGCTTCACTTTTCAGGACTTGTGCGGCACACTTGGTCCAGAGTAGATATGAGGGGCTTTCACAACGGAGGAACGTTATCATAGTTCCTATAACTATCAGCAGAAGTACCCGTTTGTTGGCGTGTTCGCACAGCAGCAACTGGGAACGATTTTAGTTATAGGAACGCCTTTTGGGAGGACTAAATTAGCTCGTAATTCAGAGTAGGGTCTAACCTGGCACAATAGGAACTACTAGTGATGTAAGTGTACGCTGATTGGCCGAATGCATGCGAAACACCGGCACACGGCATTTTTTAACAGCCAAACACAGTTTATATCCTTATTACTCCACGAACATGGAAAACAGCGATGAATGGACCGACGCTGAAGTCCAGGCACTCAATCGTTACGCTAAGGAGGAAATCCAAAGCAACTTTGAAGTCACCAGGCGAAACATGATTATGTATTTTCTGCTCAGCAAACGCTGTAATACTTTTCCGTATACCGTTTACTTTGTTTCAAAACATATTATATTGGACTGTTTAACAGATCGTAATGTAATGAAGACAGAGAATAGGCTCAAGCTCTGGTGTTCTCAGGGCCATCAAAATGAAAGTCCGCTGCTCTGTCAAAATAAAAGTCCTGCACAAGATCCAGAGTGGCAGGACATAAATGGCGGCTTACATCACTTCAGAGTTGCTACTGGCGGTGGGAATGCAACCAGGAAAATGGCTCTAAGGGAAAATTTAGCTCTCAGAGGACCGCCTTGGTAGCTAGTTCCTATAACTGAGTTCTTAAAACTACCCGGTGCGAAAGTCTCTAAGGTTTACGAGTACTATAGAGTATACAATGTAATGATTACATTCATAATGATTCATAATGATTAGTGTAAGGAGCAGACCCTCCATCATAGTGCTCAGATATCATTTGTTTTTGCATGCAAATTCAATTTAATTCATTCTTGCCTGTGCCATTTCACATTTTCAGTACGTAAAGTCTTAAATTCGTGTCCATTCCTTGCATAATTTTCGTATAGCTTCAGAAGGCTTGGAATATAACACACTTGATATATGAAATACTATTAAGTTTTTTCTCATTTTTGGATCTTGCCAAATGTTGTCATTATATTGAAAAGGGCTGTGTAAATATTCTTTAAAAATCACCTTTTGTATTCCAGTATTGAAGCTGTAAATAAAAAAGAAAGATTATTGGAGTACGTTTTCCCTTCAGTGTTACTTTCTGTTTCTTTGAAATAACTTGTGAAATCTACTAGCAATTTCAGAGTGAAAATGGTTTCAAAGTAAATCCTACACCAAATTCTTTTCAGTGCATGTAAAAAACATAAGAGCATATGGAAAGACGTGAGTAGAAAGTTTTTGGATGACCTACTCCTTTAAGTCCCCAAGACCTGGGATGAATAGGATCGTTTTCCCAGCTGCCCGCCATTTCGACCGGGCCAAAGCGGGTCGTAATACCCCGCCAATCTGCTAAATTGATGTCCTCTCAGGAGAAAAAAAATCTTGTCCTGGAGCGAACTACAAGGCAAAGCCAGGTATCTGGTGTCCTGACCTGAGCATTGGAAACCAAGCTTCCCGCTGCCCACAACCACAGGGCCGCCCATTGTTTACCGTCCCTCCTCTCTCAATACAGCCACAGATACAGTTAAAAGCACCAGCCAGTTAACGTGATTAAATTTCTCTGTATCAATCATTCCTAACACAAAGTGTTCGATTGTGTGCCTCCGAGTTGCTCACAATGGACAATGCTCCTCACAGTTGAACTGTTCGTGGTAGAAAAGGTGTCTAGTGCGCTGTTTTTGTTACCTGCTCTCTAGCCTGTGAAAGCAATCTCACATCAAAGAAAAGCCATGCAGGTAACACAATGCCACATCAGTGCTAGCATGATGGCGCGCTGTGTTTTCGCCTCGCATGCACTTATATGTGTCCTTCGCATGATGCGACGACCCCGTACGACTCAGAACATCAAAACGAGCCGGTCAAAGCCACAACAAGCCATTGTGCCGACGAGATCTCGAGAATCTACACACTTGTGAGGGAAAAAAAGCCAGATAAAATGACATTCTACCTCTCTACACGCCGGGGACAATCAACGTTTACAGATCACAAAGATACGAGAGGGGGACATTTTCTTTTCTCCGCCGAACACAAAAGGCTCCAGTAGTTATTTTAGACCGCTCGCTTACATGGGTAATCTTGATGTGTGAAAGAAAGGGTCCGGTGCTGCGACCCGTGACCCGCGCCTGTACCGCTGGGGTTATGCGGTAACAGTGAGAAAGGCACAGATGTGTGCGAGCGCGCCGTTGCAGCTGAAACATGCAGTGAAAATCACTTGTAGTTACTATTTGCTTTGCTGCTTCGCTGCAGAACTTGACCGGACTGAGCAATAATTTACTTAAAAGTTTTGATTGTTCTCCCACCAAGAAAAGTGATGCCGACTTGTTTCCGAAACCTATAGTCTAAAAAATGCTGGGTTAGAAATAACCCAAGTTGGGTTAAATATGGACAAACCCAGAGATTGGGTTGTTTTGACCCAGCGGTTGGGTTAAGTGTTTAACCCAACCTGGGGTGCGTTTCCCGAACAACGATGTAACTCGCTGCTGAACTACCACAGTACGACGCATCGTTGAACAAATCAACTAGCTAGTCACGTCTGTTTCCCGTAACTGTATTGTCACAAACCTGTCGTTCAACCAAGTTGGTGAATGACGTCACGCAGGTGGTGGAGTAATAACTTCTTTAAATGAATCCGTTTGAGATTGAATTAATGCTAGAATTTCTGCTATAAATTACGGACTAATTCTCATTTTCCTCAGTTATTTTGCTTTATTTCCAGATTAAATCAAATGCTTGTTCTTACGTACTAGAGCACGTACGCACATGCGCACTCTCCAAAAACGGTGCTTTAAATCTCTTGACAAACTAAAATATATAAATGACATTTGTATATATTCAAAATAAAAGATATACATTAATGTACTTATTTTAAGCTTGCATGTCATAAAAACAAGAAACTATGCTTCTAACTACAGCTCGAGAGCTGTCGTTCCAACCACACTAGTTTGCGAATGTCCGTTTGAACGATGGTTTCATGAAACACCAAATCGTTGAACTATGTAAGTAACGACGAACTTGCGATGTTAGTTGGCTAATGATGCTTTTGGGAAACGCACCCCTGCTGGGTAGTTTTATTTCTCAACAATTGTTTTAAAATTACTATATTGCTTGCTTAAAATTAACCCAAAAATTAACATTTATTAATATGTTTAATAAGAACATTGCTTACTAAGTTTAATACATATTTTTAAATTGCTTAAATGTTCACCTTTTGATTATTATTGTTGCCTCTAGTAATTATGTGTCTGATTTTTTTATTTCCAATCTATTTTGGGTTCATTTTAAGCCAGACATATAGTCATTTTTAACTGCGCAGTTGGGCAAACATTTAACCCAACCACTGGGTTAAAACAGCCCAGTTGCTGGGTTTGTCCATATTTGACCCAACTTGAGAAACTTTCCATTGCACAAAAGGTTCTTTAGTGGAAAAATATTATTCAAATGTTCTTCACATGAAGAAAAAGTGTTTGCTAAAAGGTTCTTTGGGAAACCCAAAATGGTTCTTCTATGGCATCACTGCAAAAACCACCTTTGGAACCTTTATTTAAAGCATTTAAAGCTGCAGATGACAAAACTGCTGATAATAAACAGCATTATTGTGCATTGGTGTGGATGCTAATATAGTTATCGTTACAGATATCTTTATAGTTTATCATTCAAGCTGCATTTTTGAGTTACTGCCCACGTAGATCACACCGAATCGGTCACTTTTGAGGATCCATTTCATGTTTGATGCTCCTTAGAAGGTTGTTGCCTATAGGCAGCAAGGCAGCAAACTATAGTGAGGTTATATGGGGTTTAGAACAGAGCCGTCATCTTTTCCGATCAGTTCAGGACACATTTGTGCCGTTAAGAATCTGAACTTTAAAGAAAATCACTGAAAACAGTGTTTCTATGTGTGTAGGTAAGGGGAAAAAAACAACAAAAGACATCTAACTTGGAATTTTTCTCCCAGACTAAGCATTTTTTATGAGTTTAAGTGTGGGATTAGGGTCAGGGTCATTGCTGGGGTCGAACTGTGGAAGACGAATGTGAAATCATTTTAAAAAACAGCAGAAGCTCTTATTAAAACTCACCAATCAAAGTCAGAGATTTTATTCATTTTATGGCTCTAAATTCTGTATGTCAACTATTTATGTCTGTTTTTATTTCTCAAGGTTTTGTAGGAGAAACTTTTGAGGCAAAGTTGAAGTATAACTAGATAAAACAGATTTCATATTCCAGAAGACTAGCACATTACGGTGGATATTTGCAGAGGCATTAATGATTTATTTAGTAAAACGCTGTAGGGAAATGTGCAGTCCTTTGTGCTGCGAGGCAGCATAATTCAGTCATGAATTTTTACGAAGAAATTTCAGACAGACAGCCAAAAAAACTGAGAGCAGACACGTGAAATAATTGGAAAGAAAAACAACATAAATAATATATATAAACTGGCATCTTATATGTATGTATGCATATGAAACTGCGATTATATATATTACTGCTTTGCATTGAATAATGCATAAAACAAGCATTTAATTGATAACCTTGTCCACATTGCTTTGGAAATCGACGTTTTGTGTCCCAGAGCAGTTTTAACATGAAAACTGACTGCAAAAGGAAATTCATGGAGGCAGATTGGCTTACAATGTGAAGATATATGAAAGGGTGTGGTGTGGATTCTAAATTACAGGTGTGACCCCATGCCGCTCACGTCTTGCATGATTTATTGGGTTTGTCGGTCACTAGAAAGAGTTCAAATATGGGAGGTCTGAACTTCCTGTTATCTTTGCCCTCAGCTGACCCCTCGTGAAGAGAGCTTGTCTGCTGTGTTTCAAAAGCTAATGCACAACTCAAACAGAGGTCGGCACTACACAAAGAGCCTCGTGGACCTGTCCGAAAACTAATTAGAACAGCTGCTTAAATCAAATACATGCTGTATATTCACTAAGATGTCACAGACGGCTCAGTCACGGGCAGCTCAGACTGAATAGCTGCTAATACTAAATCTTGCGCTCTTGATCTAACATCACGAATTCCAAGAATCAATAAATGATTAGAAAGATTTTAATGGCTTAAACTTAGCAATTAATCTGATAAGAAGGGTTTATTTCCCCTGGTTTAGCTGTCGGAGGGTGAGTGCTAAATTAATCTTCCTTGTGTTTTTGCGCACGTCTGTTACGCCAACTCAGTGTTGACATTGTTGACAGTAGTTTAATGGTTACATTACAGACTTTAAAACAAGAAATGACAGCAATGCATGCAATGTTTTGTGCTAAAGTATGAAGGTGACCAATCATAAACAGTAGATGCAAATGACATCAAAGCAGTTTGATATATAATTTGATGCAAAGATCACATGCATTAATCATTTTACTGTATGTTGCTTTTCAGGTACTCAATCAGATTGGTTCTTTTGTGTGTAAATGCATGCATGTCGGCTTAAAACAGCAATTGGGTTATTTTAACCCAGAGTTTGAGTTGTTTTTACGATTGGGTTGTTTTTACCCAGCGTTTGGGTTATTTTAACCCAGAGTTTGAGTTGTTTTAACCCAGCGAATGGGTTTTTTACCCAGCAATTGGGTTGTTTTAACCCAGCATTTGGGTTATTTTAAGTCAGCGAATGGGTTGTTTTATCCCAGCGTTTGGGTTGTTTTAACCCAGCGATTGGGCTGTTTTTACCCAGAATTTGGGTTATTTTAACCCAGAGTTTGAGTTGTTTTTACAACTGGGTTGTTTTTACCCAGCGTTTGGGTTATTTTAACCCAGAGTTTGAGTTGTTTTAACCCAGCGAATGGGTTGTTTTTACCCAGCAATTGGGTTGTTTTAAGTCAGCGAATGGGTTGTTTTAGTTGGGGTTGTTTTAACCCAGCGATTGGGCTGTTTTTACCCAGAATTTGGGTTATTTTAACCCAGAGTTTGAGTTGTTTTTACAACTGGGTTGTTTTTACCCAGCGTTTGGGTTATTTTAACCCAGAGTTTGATTTGTTTTTACGATTGGGTTGTTTTTACCCAGTGTTTGGGTTATTTTAACCCAGAGTTTGAGTTGTTTTAACCCAGCGAATGGGTTGTTTTTACCCAGCAATTGGGTTGTTTTCACCCAGCGTTTGGGTTGTTTTAAGCCAGCGAATGGGTTGTTTTAACCCAGCGTTTGGGTTGTTTAAGCGTTGGGTTTTACCAGCGAATGGGTTGTTTTAACCCAGCAAATGGTTTTAACCAAGCAATTGGGTTGTTTTAACCCAGTGATTGGGTCATTTTAACCCAGCAGCTGGGTTAAATGTTTGACCCAAACTGCAGAGTAGTTTTATTAAACTCAACTATTGTTGAAAAATGACTGTATTGCTTGCTTAAAATGAACCCAAAGTATGTTGGAAATTTATTAATTAATTTTGATTATTTCATTTATTAATATGTTAATAATGAACATTTATTAAAGTTTAAAAATAATAATTAAACTACAATTTTTTTTAATTGCTTATTAATAAATGTTCACCTTTTGATTATTATTGTTGCCTCTAGTAATTATGTGTCTGATTTCTAATTTCCAACCTGTTTTGGGTTCATTTTAAGGCAGACATATAGTAAATTTGAAACAATAGTTGAGTTAAATAAAACTGCCCAGCACGTTGGGCAAACATTTAACCCAACCGCTGGGTTAAAACAACCCAATCGCTGGGTTTGTCCATTTTCAAACCAACTTGGGTCAGCATTTTTTAGTGTATCTGTGTGTGTGTGTGTGTGTGTGTGTGTGTGTGTGTGTGTGTGTGTGGTGTGTGTGAACTCTCACCAGTGTTATTTCAGTAAATGTTTTTCCATGGTTTTAGTTTTAATATGTGATAATGACCCTGACTCTCATATGATTAAACATCTCTTAATGGAGATGTTGTAGATGCTGCTCATCTCCACCTTCAAACGACCAGTGGGAGGCAGACGTTTCCTCACATACATTACCGTAATTCTGCTGCGACGTAAGCAGTGCGTACTGTAAACAAATGTGGGTTACGTAAACACAGAGGCTCTGGTGGGCACAAGCGGGGGTGGGTGGGATATTTGGGCGGGTCGCAGGGTTAAGAACCTGCTCGCGTCCCCCCTTGTTGTGCTGCGTGCAGCTAAAACAAAAGCCTCTAATTCCGATTTAGTGTTTCAATCCTGTGACACGTTTTTGAATGATTTGACAGGTCAACAAGCAGGGGGCAATCTGTTCACCTCAAGATGTGTTTGCCTCATTTTACAGTGGCTGTTACCTTGGGTGGATCCAAACCTACGACGGACTAACCAACGGGGTAAACGATTTAACTCAACCACCAGTAAAGGAACAGTTCTACAAATGTCTAATATTAATTTGATTAAGGCCATATCAATTGGAACAAAGGCCCTTTTTACACCTGGTATTAAAGGGATCGTTCACCCAAAAATGAAAATTATCCCATGATTTACTCACCCTCAAGCCATCCTAGGTGTATCTTCTTTCTGACAAACACAATCGGAGTTATATTTAAAAATATCCAAGCTTTATAATGGGAGTTGAAAAACATACCAAGCACACTATTCTTTCATTATTCCTGATTTCTAACACAAAACTCACAGCGTTCGGCTGGACTTGCAGCTCTCAGAGCAGAAACTAAGGTTGACGCTCTCCATATGTTTTTCCGTCATCTCCAGTTACTTTCATATGTAAATTGCATGAGGTTATTTTGTCAATTAGATCTAAATATCTTAAAAAGCCTATACATTTACCCACCCATATACCATCCCCTTGAAGAAATCAGGACAGAAGTGTTTGAAAGTGGACAAAAGATTAAAATGGGAATGGGTCTCTCTTGTCTTCTTGTGTGTAATCCGATCGACCAAAACGCATCTTAATACCAGGTGTAAACAGGGCCAAAAAGAGAATTCATTTTCAAGTCCAGGTACAATGTCAAAGCAAACTCTTTTAAGTATTTATTGGTCTGAGTTTGGTTATTTTAAAGAGAACTCAAGTGAACTAAAATTTCATGAACAGATAAACAGTATGCCTTGAATGCAATGTAAAAGCTTCTGCCAAATCCATAAATATAAATGTAAACACCCTTAGAAAAGTACTTTCAATTGGCAGCAGAGCAAAACATGAAGCAAAACAATAGTTTTTGGTCACCTTTTTGACCCTTTAGATATGATTGAGGTCTGATACATTCAAATGCAGTGGCACAAAAGAAAACAAGTGTTTATTAGCTCTGAAATCCAGTCCAACAAGTTTGGATGATTACTTGCAACATACAATTCACAAAGTGTAAGTAGAAAGGGTTAACAAGTTGAAAGAGGAGTTTATGTGTGGCATCTGAATTATCCTGTTTTCATGGATATTGTGAGGCATCTTTTCCTGTAAGTTTTTGTCTTCATTATTTATACTCTGTGAGACTCATTCATGGTTCTTCTAATGCCCTTCTTCTTTCTCTAGTATTGCTAGAAAATGTGAACGAAAAGGTAAGAAAAAGTAAATGTGCACAGTATGTAAGTTTCACTGCTCAAGGTCGCTTATTCATAGCAATAACAAAGATGTAGCTTGATGACGCCGTCATGAAGCATTGAATCATTGGAGTTGTCGTGTTCACTTCCACAGCTTATGGAGATATCTTTGGCGACAGAACCCGCTGCAAATGATAATGAATAATTGTGCTCCATCACGAATGTGCAAAACAAACAACTGTCAGAGATCGTCGGATTTGATGATACAACTACTTCTTTTTTCTTGAAGCATGCAGTGTTTCTATGGTTTCTACCGAATTTCTCTGCATTTAGACATGTTGGAAACATTTGGGATAATGTAAGTATGTAAGTCAACAAAACATATAACATTGTTCTAGTGGTTTTTGGGTATTTTAATGCAAAAATATTACATATTGTATCTTTTTATTTTATGTTGCAGTGCTATTTAGGTGCGTAACATTAAATTTTTAATTAGATTTGTCTGATCAATTACATTTTCATATACTGCACTAGTGCACTTACGTTTCAATATGTTTTTGCTGTTACATAACATTTTAGTTTTTATTGTATTTTTGAATGCAGCACACACCAGGATCACACCGCTCACTTTTATCTCTCCACCCCTCCCTCTAAAGCGGGGCCGAAGAGGCCACTGCCATTCCCGTCCCACCTGCAGAGAGCAATATCCTAAATCCATATTAGTGTGCTTCCCAAAGGCTTTGGCCAACAGATGGTTCCTCAAATCCCCTGGTTTCCTCCGAGATGGGACATGTGTTCGTAAAATCACTCAAATTTCTTCTCCAGGATGGATTGATGTTTTTACTCCAAAACTACCCAGGGGAAACTGTTATTGCTCAGAGGTTGCTATTTCATAGCTTAATGGAGCTCTCAATTTGAGATGTCTCTCTTAAAATTTGTGAGGTGAGATAAAAACAGTCAATAGTTGTCATAAAGTAAGAGATTGATGATGAGAAATGTTTAGGTTCATAATAACTGACTTGGCAAATCTGAGCACAGTTTGAGATTTTGGGATCTCTGTAGGAGATGCATAAGGTTACTGTTTTTTTTTTTTTTTTCACAGCACTTCATTGCTGTGGGATCTCATTTTGCCAATTTTCTGATTTCAGAAGTTTATGATTTTGATGTTAACTGCAATGATTGTTGAAAACAATTTAACAGATTCATAGGACTCCATTGCAGGTACATTGTGAAGTTTCACGCATCTTCTCTGGACAGGTGATGAACACATTGAGGTTTTTCAGCTCTCTCCACTTTCCATGAGCTCTCGGGAGTCCCGGTGGTCTCTCGCACTTGCACTTGAGTTTGCGTCTGGAGTTCCTCACGGCTCTCCTTCTGTCTCCCCCCGAACACACTTCAAGCGTTCAGTCTTGCGTACCTGTGCCATCAATCTACAGCTTTGACTCGTTGTTTGCAGATATCTGAAACCATCATGTCCCTCGCGCAAACTGACAGCGGCCATTTCACGTGTCAGCCGTCACAGCAGAGCCTGTTTTACTCATTACATTTAAGGCAGGGACGGTGAGTATTAAAGGCACCTTTGCAAAACTCAAAAATGATTGCCTCAATTTAGAAAAATTAAGAAATTCAAAGTTTAAGTAAGCAGAACTGGTGGATTATTATTTTGTACTCATACATTTTAATTGTTCTTAACTTGAAATGTTTGAGTACATGAATTCATACATTTAAAGGGGACCAATAATGCCCTTTTCACAAGATGTAATATAAGTCTCTGGTGTCTCCAGAATGTGAAGTTTTAGCTCAAAATACCCCACAGATCATTTATTAGAGCTTGTCAAATTTGCCCCTATTTAGGTGTGAGCAAAAACACGCCATTTTTGTGTGTGTCCCTTTAAATGCAAATGAGCTGCTGCTCC
Source organism: Culter alburnus (assembly GCA_028476615.1). Classification (NCBI taxonomy): domain Eukaryota; kingdom Metazoa; phylum Chordata; class Actinopteri; order Cypriniformes; family Xenocyprididae; genus Culter; species Culter alburnus. The sequence goes on from JAOTNS010003824.1 coordinate 367,381, forward strand.
CGGCCCCCTTTCCAGAAGAGGGCGGAGCTTTAACAGCTCAACAACAACAAAGCTGGAGAATCTCACGCAGCCAAAATGAGGATTGTCAGTAACGGTGTTCAGCCTTACATTGTTCAAACCGGAGTCGACACTGATGGAGAGACTCAGGAAGAAGTTACAACTTTTAGACGTTTCTGAATGGTTAGTGGATAAATTGATGTAGTTGCTGTGGAGTTGATTCAACTCATCCACTAGCATGTGCCGTCATGTTCATCTTTTGTGCAAAACCCGTATGGACGCCCACTATACGTAGCGTACCTGTGGAACAGAGCCATGCACACCAGGCTAACGTTTATGACTGCTATCAAATGCTGTGAATGGTCTGATATTTTTTCAAAATTACATTATTTTGAGCGTTAGGATTTACAAAACAGTGCCAATTGCAGATCCTGGTTATGATGGAAAAGACATATCGATGCGATATGCTAGTTGGAGATTGCGACAGCTTGAAGTTTTCTTTTGGGAGTCGTGTGCGTTCTCCTGACATCTGAAAAGGATGCGACTTGAAGTCTGACGGCTATTGTTTCATTAGTCAAGGGCCACAATATTGAACTGGGACTGATTCCAACCTCAGACATTTTCTCTTTGTCTCCCATTATGATAATCTCAGATCTTGGCTCAGAAGACACTTGTCTGGGTCTGCTAAAATTCCCACTGGGCTCTGTTCAATTTCCCCACAGATACCTCTGCAATTCCCTCCCATGCATTCCTTCCCCCTTTTTTTTTGGGATGAGGGCACATTTTTTGCCCATGGTAGGTTGCATTTGTAGAAGAATCTACTGGGCCTAAAACAACCTCTGAATTCATGCCAGCAAAGAAGAAATCTTGTCTAGAGGACCTACTGAACCACATTTGTTTTGAGTTGAGTTGTAGGATAGTAAATCTGCAGTATGACTCAAGGACACAAGGGTCTGTGTAGTTTAATCACATCCAAAATTGGCCTCCTCGCTCTCTCAGGGACGTTTTTAATGGCAAACTTGATGACTGGCTTTCCACGGAGAGTTCTGCGTTTTAATCAGCGCAGGCCGGTGAATTGTGCGGCCGCGTTGACAGGCGTAATGGGACGTGATTGAGTTCTTCAACAGGTTGTGTTGGGTCAAGGCATCTGTTGTGGCCCTCAAGCCAAACCCACTCAATGCCACCATTGTCCTCACCCAATGGCCTTAAGATGCAAAAGTTGCCATTGTGTTGTTTCTAGGTCAGCTGATACACTTTGAATACGAGATTAGCCTCGGAAAAAATAATAATACGTGTTTGGACATTGTCTGTTGTTCACTACGAAGGGTGTTAGTTCTGCATTGCTGCACTAATAATGTACACTCTAAAAGTTCCCTTCTTTGCTAATTACTTACCAATTAGTGAAGGATGTCTGGCATGCATTCCTTAATACTTAGGGTCTTTGTGGCATCCATTAAAATTCAGTATGATGTCATCATGTTTCCATTGCCTTGTCGTCAAGCGGGCCAGTGTTTCTATACCGGTTTTGCTTCAGGACACCGTTTTTTTTTTTGCGGTAACACTTTTCAGTGAGGTCATTAGTTATTGCATTAGCAAACAAAACTAACAATGAGCAATATAAAATAGGATTTACCCATATTTAATGTAGTCTGGGTCATATTTATGTTGACCTGTGAAGGCATCACACAACCTGTCCATGTTGACTTCTGTCTAAATTGACAAGCTTCTACCGAGTGACATTTGACTGGATGCACAACCTTTGGTAAGAACTTTATTTTGCATCATTATAGTATGGTATAGTTAGTTGCATTTTATTTGCATTTAGCCTTGTTGTTTTTTTTGCATTTGCATTGTTTTTCACCTTGTAGTCACGTGACCCTGACAGACCTCAGAACAGACCTATGACCCATTTTTTGGGGGTCACAACCCACTAGTTAAGAACCACTGGTGGTGTAAAGATTTGGTAAACAATCCATTATTTCAAGCCAGAGGGTGGTAAGTTGATGTTTAAATAGCGGTTGTCACATAAAGTCACGTCACGTTTGAGTGAGCTTTAGCTTTAGGTAGAACTAGATGCACAAGTCAAAAATTTGTGCCAGATAATGTATGCCAGACCGTTGGATATCACAGGCAGCATAGAAATTGCTTCATTTAAAGGGATAGTTCACCCAATAATGAAAACTATTCCATGATTTACTCACAACTAATTATAGCTTATAAAGTTTTAAATATGGATATTTTTCTTACAAAAACCCATCGCTTCACTTCAGAAGGCCTTTATTAACCCCCTGGAGCCATATGGATTACTTTTATGATGGATGGATGGATGCACTTTTTTAGGCTTCAAAATCTTCAAAGCCCCCCATTCACTGCCATTATAAAGCTTGGAAGAGCCAGGACATTTTTTAATATAACTCCAATTGTGTTCACCTGAAAAAAGATAGTCATATACACCTAGGATGGCTTGAGGGTGAGTAAATCATGTGGCAATTTTAATTTTTGGGTGAACTATCACTTTAAGTATCAATTTTGTCCACGAAAATAGACACAAACGAGTCAATAGCTGACATACATTAAGAGGACAGAGACTTTTGCAGGTACTCATCTGAGACATCATCTGTTCTGAAACTATAGAGAAAACACCTGAAAAGCAGGTGAAAATTCTCTATTGCATCTCATTGCTGTTTAAAAATTGAAATATTAACCCTATAAAGGCTGCTGTATTATATTTCTGATATGTAAATTAAGGCCTCTGAACTATCAACATGATCAGAACTTGCTGAAGAACCTTTTGTACACAATCTATACATGCCTTCTGTCGTCTAAGATTTCAAAATGAACATGGACTGAAGCGACTTTTGCTTTAATATCCATACATCATTTTTTATAGAAATCATGTTCAAATGTAAGTATCAAGTATCTCGTAGAACGCTTTTTTGTTCATCTCTCGATAATCATTGTATTTCTTTGCATTAAAACTACAGAGGTTTGATCTTAAAACATTTAAATATCATTACCAAGACATATTATAAACATTTTAATATTTCATGTAAAGGTTAATAAATTGATCCATGTAAAAAAAAAAAGAAAAAAAAAAAAAAGATTATGTCAGGCATCATAGGGTTAAAAAGTTTCAGTTGTGATTATCTTAGTAGATGGGGAAACGCTGGATTCAGATGTGTCTTGTCATAACCTCTGGATATGATCCGAGAAGGCCTTTACAGCAAGATGCATTTTTTTGGGATGGCACAGGTGTTTCCGATGGCTAATTCCTCACACCTGTGCGGTGCCGAGTGGGCCTTTCAGGAAAACCTGTCAACACAACCCTAAAATCATCAATGGAATCAGGAAAACATGCATACCAAGAAAATGCATGATTGGCCTCAAATGAAAATTACATTTTCTTTACATCTTTGCATGGCACAGATGGCATTGAACGGTAAACACCCTGCCTCTAGAAGATGTGTCATAATATTCCCAAAGCCTCGCTGCGGCTCAGGCAACATGTTGCACGCTGCGGGATGCCTATTTTTCCACCCTTGTCTTCGTCAGAGACGCTCGGCAGTGCCGTGACCTTTGCGAGAACGCGCTTTTGTCGCGCGAACTTCCAAAAACAACGTGGCTATTCTGAAAAAGTACAGACACATTCTGTGTCGAGGTTTCTTGCGAATCGCTCCCCATGAATAAGTCATTTTACGACAGGTCTATGATGAGAGGAAGAGCTGGCGTGTCGCTTTAAGTATGCATGGGCTGTAATCGGGTGTCCTTTTAGGCCGGCCACCGGGTCCCGAGGATGAAGATTTTTGGGGCTTGTTGCTGCATGAGCGCGCCGGTGATTGCGCTCTGAGTCTGATAGGAACACAGCGGGAGGCCGCAGGGATGGCGTGTGTTTGTTGGGCAACTGCACTCAGGACTGAAGCAGCACATTAAGAAGATGACCTAAAGACCACACACACACACACACACCACTGAGTCCGGCTGTTGTGCTCGGCTTGCTGGACACGGATTGCTCCCAATCTCCTTCCATCCAATGAATGCTGGTTTTTCCATGTGTGTCTTTGGAATCAGCTGGTGCTCTCAGAAATAAAGGTTCCAAAAGAACTGTTTTTGCACTATAAAGAATGTTTTGTGGAATGGGAAAGTTCCATGGATGATAAAAGTTCTTCATGGAACCATAAATGCCAATAAAGAACCTTTATTTTTAAGAGCGTCGCCCTGCTTTGGTGTAACGTGAATGACTCTCATTATGTTCGATAAATGTAAGTGTGTGAGATGGATAATGTGTGTCGATGAGGATTCTGGGGTGGTAGAATGTAAGCGAGTGAATGGGTGTGTGTGGGAGCCATATGGTGTGTGTGTGTGTGTGTGTGTGCTGATACGGGTTTTATCTGGTCAGTGTCCTCACATGGCTTTAGGTGCTGTTTCACTGGCTGCTGCTGTGTTTTTCACAATGTTTTGGCATCTTTTTCCGTTTAAATTTTGTCACGGAAATTATTGTTCTAAAAGGTTTTTGATTTCATCAACAATAACAAAGACTGTTATTCTAGATGTTAAAAAAATTCACACATACATGAACTTTTATGTTAGATGCGTTTAATTGATTTGACACCACATTATATTTTTACCATTTTAGAATGGCAAAATTTTATAGAATAGATTTGTATTTACCTTATTTTATGTATTTTATTATTATTATTTTTGTATTGGTCTTAGCTGATAAAAATGACAAAAATGCACAACAAAATCACTAACTGTCACGATCCCTGTGTTGTCTTGTGTTTTGTAGGACTTTTATGCTGAAGTGTAATCTTGGTTTTCTTTGTTTCAATCTTTACTTCCTGTGTTTTGGTTCCTGTTTTGCCTTGTACCTTGTGTGTCGTTATAGTTACCCTCATTAGTTACCATGACATCTTATCACCAACACCTGTCCCTTATCATTGTTAATGTCTATTTAAACCTTTACGCTTCAGTTGTTGTTTGTTGGTCGTTGCTCTTGTGAGTGTGTTCTTGCCGTTGCTCTCGTCTGCTGTCTGTGGATTACTCCTGTTTATGGATTACCTTTTTGTTATTAAACGTTGGTGCTTGCATTTGGATTCTCACTCTGTCTAATGTCTGCGCAATTGTAACACTAACTAAAATAAAATTGACAAAAACTATAAAAGTATATCAGTGATACACTAATTCACATTAACAAAAAACAAGAAGATGCGAGTGAATATGCAAAAGAGTTTCTGTGAACCCCACTAATGGGAAAATCATTTCATCCGTAAATACATAAAGATTGAAGACAGATGCTGATACTCTTGATTCTGCTTTTTGTTTTATCTGAACAATGAGAATGGAGGGGACGGCGGTGAATAGAGCGGCTGCACATTTCGCCTTTAAGCGCATCTGTGCACACGGGGCCTCGCCGGCCGTGCCAAGAGTCCTGCTTCCACTTTCACACTGTCACCACCGGCCTCCGCTGGTTTTTTGCCTGATAAATCGGCAGATAACAGGCATAGCCGGTGGCCATTGTTTCGCCGGGGTAAAGTGTTTAAAATGAATTTACCCGGTGAGTGCGGCGAATTCATTTCACATTACGCTTGTCGCTGATGTACAAGAGGCCCGCTCCAAAAAATGGATCGGGTGGCATGCCAAACTCTGTAATCAGGGTTTCTCGCAGGGCTTGCGGCCTATACAAAGAAGCACAGACAATCAGGTTTGTTAGCTATGCATGCCAATCTGTTACCGTGGTTAAGGGGCAACAGTCGGGGGGGACCGTGCCACGCAGGGGCAACAAGCACACAAATACAATCACTGCTCACGGACCGACTGCTCGCTCTCTGTCACTTCAGCTCGCCCTCGCTGCCCGCGCAAAACCATGAACTTTCTTACTTGACTTGGTCAAGAATTGCATGCTATTGCATAAGAAACTGGCAAGTGTTAAACCTCCAACTGACCAGTAAGAGCATCAGAGAGCTGCAACCAAACTGTTACTTAAAAGAATCTGTGCCTGTACAGAATAAAATCTCTTTAACTCAGTTGTTTCCCATAGATGGCCTTTCTCCTGGAAAAGACACCAGTAATGTCACATTATCACTCCTCTACACTCTAAAAAATGCTGGGCTAAAAAACAAGTTGGGTTGAAAATGGACAAACCCAGCGAATGGGTTGTTTTAACCCACTGATTCAGTTGTTTTAACCCAGCAGTTCGGTGGTTTTAAACCAGAGATTTGGGTTGTTTTAACCCAGCGAATGGGTTGTTTTAACCCAACGATTGGGTTGTTTTAACCCAGCAGTTTGGTTGTTTTAACCCAGAGATTTGGGTTGTTTTAACCCAACGATTGGGTTGTTTTAACCCAGCGAATGGGTTGTTTTAACCCAATGATTGGGTTGTTTTAACCCAGCAGTTCGGTGGTTTAACCCAGAGATTTGGGTTGTTTTAACCCAGCGAATGTGTGTTTTAAACCCAACGATTGGGTGTTTTAACCAGATTGGGTTGTTTTAACCCAGCAGTTTGGTTGTTTTAACCCAGATTTGTTTAACCCAGCAGTTGGTTGTTTTAACCCATTGGGTTGTTTTAACCCAGCAAATGTGTTGTTTTAACCCAACGATTGGGTTGTTTTAATGCAATTCAATTCAATTCACATTTATTTGTATAGTGCTTTTCACGATACATATCATTTCAAAGCAGCTTTACAGAGAATGCATGTCAAAATCACAATTTAAGAAAGCAGTTAGCAAATAATGTAATAATTTAGGCAATTAATTTACAATCACTGTTAGCAGTTTAACTGAAGGTAGAAGCAATGAGCTCCTGGAAAATTAACAATAATTATGATATAGAAATTGGGCAATGTGCATGTTGATCCAGATGATTGCGTCTTCTGAAGTCCTCGCAGGAGTTGGCGCCGTCTCTTCATAGGTGTTGGTCATCTGAGGTCTTCTTAAGAGGCTGGATCCAAACTGAAGCTAATGCAGCAGTTCGGTTGTTTTAACCCAGCGAATGGGTTAAATGTTTGCCCAATCTGCTGGGTAGTTTTATTTAACTCAACTATTGTTTAAAATTTACTGTATTGCTTGTTTAAAATAATTTGCTGGGTTTGTCCATTTTCAAGCCAACTTGGGTTGTTTTTAACCCAGCATTTTTTAGATCGTTAAGTCCTCCTGCGATATGATGAAAGAACAATAACATTTTCTTCTGGGTCACTATACGATGCTGAAAGACCTGCTTTTGACATAAAAGTAGATGAAAAGAAAGTGGAATATGTGTAGACTTTTGTTTATTTACACTATATTGCTTTTGGTTTAAATAAAAGCACATTTTATAATAATAGTAGTAGAGTGATAACCACAAATGGATGTCTGGGTGGGAATGATGATGTAGTGCTCAAAATGTGGCTAAAATGAAAACTCACTTACATTTGAGTTTCTTCTTTGTCTAGATTTTAGATTACAAATGCCATTGAAAGAGGAACAAGTATGGTGAGCACTAAAATTTTTGTGATTTATGACCATATTTTGCAGATGCCATTTGTCTAAACTAAAGTGTGCATGCCTGAAATTCATCATTCATTTCTGTTTGTTTTCCCACAGATTTTAAAAAGCAGGTAATAAGACCCGTGAATCTTTTTTTAAAGCCAATTCATCCTATATGTACATGCACGTCATTGTTCTAGTGGTAATTTGTTGACCCAGAGGGCTATAGACTCCCTCTTTCACCAGCAAAAGAGCCCCTGATTTGTAAACCCTTTCATTGGCTAGTGGAGGAGTTGTACCGCGGTAAAGGCCAGAGGAGGGATGGGGAGGCTGCTCATAATGGACTGCTGTGTATGGGAGGGTCGTGGGAAAAGCATCGCCATGCTGTTATTGTGATATTTCAACCAGGGCTCTGGTCTGACCCTCCTAAAGACACATTGTGGTGACTGCCGTGCTAATGGGGGGAGCCGCTCGCTGAGACCACAATAGACGCATCTCCGCGAAGAGGCCTCCCCCACCTCAGTGGCCTGCGCTGCATGTAGAGGTCGTGCGAGGACAGGCTGATTTTAATGCAGTTAGTAGGTGAATGGGTTTGTGAGTTCACTTAATGGACGAGCTGCATCATTAGGAACGTCGGACGTGGTACGGCGTCGTCATCTTGGCCTCTTAGGGTCTATATAAAGACTACGTTGTTGTTGGTGTTTGATAGTAGATGAATGTGGTTTTAGCCAAGAATATTAGTGTTAGTGATGTGAGCAATATATATATATATCAGTGTACAGGCAGGGCTTGACATTAAAGAGGGCCTATTATGCAAAATTCACATTTAAACACAGATGTGTGTGTAAACAACCAGTCTATAATGGTAAAAAACCTTTTTTTTTTATAATCCCTATATATCATAAACATTCTCTCCAAATGAGCGGTTCCAGATTTCCCCCTAGTCTTGCGTAAGAAGCCCCGCCCACGACTGGTGACAGACTCTGCCATGTTAGCGTAGCTCCTCCCCTCAGTGAGCTGTACACAGTCCGCATTTAACAACAGCATTCAAGTAAGAAATGTATTCTTATTAAAGCTACTAAAGTTATTCAGTCAAGAGCAGTGAGTGATTTTCTGATATTCTTTTGTTGTTTGGATCATATTAACAGCATTTACAGCAGTAGGTACTGTATATTACTCTGCTGTCACTTTAATACACAGATCTAATATACACATGTGATTTCTTTCCCTGCTGTTTACGTTCACAGACATACCGAGTGTGTTTGTGAACTTTGTGTGTTTTTGACATAAACGTGTGTGTATTTGATAGTTTAAGTGCAATAAGAGTGAAAGAGAACTCACACGATGCGCTGTCTGACAGTCAGCTTTCTGTGCGCGTGCTTCAGATGTGTGCGCTCAGAAAACCATATATGAAAAAATGGCTTTAAAACATGCAGATAATAAACTTTCATGATGACGAAGAACTGCAATGTCACGTGAACGTGGCCACAATAAAGATGATAAAACCAAACGGATGTTTTGTTTTTAGCAGTGGTGGACGAAGTACACAAATCAAGTACTTGAGTAAAAGTACAGATATGTATAATAAAATATTACTCAAGTGAAAGTATTTAGTACTCCTTTTCAATTTAACTTGAGTGAAAGTACAAAAGTACTTGATTTTTAATGTACTTAAGTAAAAAAGTAATTGATGAATGTTTATTTTGTAATTTTATATAGGCCACTTATATAATTTATATAACCCTATTGCTCAAAATAATTATGAATGATTATGAATTATCAAATAGCCAGCACTAGTCAGTATGGATGGAAGATTAGTGGATGCAGAAACATAATATGTATGTTGACAAACAATTAAAACTAACGAAACATATAGGGCTAAATACATAACATTTAAAAAAATTGCTACAGCAGCGGGGAAGATGAATGTGCATGTGTTATTTTTATTTGTGTTAGAGTTGCACGATTCTGGATAAAATGAGAATAAAGGTTTCTTTTTGTTTCTTTTTTTTGTTGTTTGTTTGTTTCAAATAGAAATCATGCTTCTCCCACGATTCTGAATAGACAACTAAACAAAATAGCCTATAATTATTTACTAGAGGACAAAATATTAATTGCTGCAGACTATTTAATTTAATTTAATTATTTAAAAAACGGGTTTGAATGAATGATTCAATGACTCACTCATAACTACTTCACTTGTTTCATTAGTGGATTAATCAATGTTTTTGAACAAATCTTTTGAATGAATCATTCATTGTCAAATACATTTTAACAGTCACTTGTCGCCTCCTAGTGCCGTAATGATGTAATTGATACAACTGTTATTTGAAGCACCAAGTTAGTTTTAAAATGTGATTTGATCTGTTTGAATCGAGATCACGATCTGTAGACACATTGATGTGGACGTGTCAGTGGGCTTAAACAGATCGCCCTTTACAGCAGATTTAGTTCAAAAACAACTGACAGTTGTGACCTAAATATGATTTTCAGTTACAATAATTAATCCTAAAATTCAACATTAATAGGCTAACTTACTTTTCACCATCAGTCGCGCACGCACTCAGAGGATCCCCCAGTTCTTGGCTAATTTTCAGATTTGTAAATTCATTCACTGGAGAGTCGCTCTGAATGGATTTATGGATTTATTGATTTATTGACTTGAGAACAGCTGCAATACAATCAGTCCAATTCGCGAATGAATTGTTGATGTGATTTGTGAACCGATTTAACAGGATGATTGAAAAGAATCAGTTTGTGCATGAATCGGACAGCGCTTTTGCGTCTCTGAGCATTTGACGATTTCTTCAATTTAAAATAATGAGTAACCACATGTTTTATGAAATGTAGTGGAGTAAAAAGTATGATCTTATGCTTTGGAATGTAGTGAAGTAAAAGTAAAAGTTGCTAAAAATAAAAATACTCAAGTAAAGTACAGATACTTGAAAAATGTACTTAAGTACTGAAACGAAGTAAAAATACTTAATTACTGTCCATTACTGGTTTTTAGCAGAGTATCCGATGCAGGAGTTGTACAGGCTCCGCCCTCTTCTGGAAAGGGGGCGGGGAGCAGCAGCTCATTTGCATTTAAAGACACATGCATGAAAACAGCACGTTTTTCCTTCCACTCAAAAATGTGCATTTACAACATGCTATAATAAATGATCTGTGGAGGATTTTCAGATGAAACTTTACACACATTCAGGGGACACCAGAGACTTATATTACATCTTGTAAAAAGGGGCATATTAGGTCCCCTGGCTTTAACACCCGCCAAATGCGGGTGTATTTCAGCAGTAGCGTGTAACACAGGTGGCGGTTGAATTTTATATATAACATACACATTTTTTATCTTTTAAAATGGTATCTGAGATATTAAACTAAATGCAATGTAGTGTTGTCAAAAATATCGATTTTTCGATACAAATCGATACTGAAATATCTGAAATGCTTCCAATACTCATTTTGTGCAGAATAGATTTCATCTCTCAGACAGAAAGTCGGCACACAAACCCGCCTCCCCTCACTTGGGATGAATATTGTTGGTGTTACAGGGCTTGAATTTCGGCGTGGGATTGCACATAATTTTACTCATTCCCATATATTTTGTTCTCACACCCAAAGTGCACCACATAATCCGCCTCTCAGTACTAAATTGAGTTCTTTTTCGCTGCTTATTGCACTTAAACAGTCAAATACACACTAAAATAATGTCAAAATGCCAGTCTTGACGAGTATTCACATAAACACAGTCAGTTATGTTTGAAGTGAATGTAAACAGTTGAGAAAGAAATTGCATGTGTAACAGTATAATGGATCTGTGCATCAGGTCTTAAAGTGACAGCAGCCTAATATACCTGCTGCCAAATTATGAGATAATAATAAAAATATCAATATGGCAGTTTTTCTCCATGGTATCAATGTTAAAATTGTGGCCAGTGACTTTGAATTGAGTGGCTGGTGTTAAAAAACGTGCAGGGCATTTCTTAAATACAGAAGAATGAATATGCTTAAGACTTTCTGTGAGCTCTGCTGATAGGAAAATCATTTTATCTGTAAATACATAAAGATTGAAGACAGATTTTGTTTTATCAGAACAAGATTATAGTTCGGCAACTGCTTCATCCAAACTTGACTGATTCCTCAAAATAAGTTCTGCTGTTGCTTTACTTGGTTGATTTTTATCACCTGGCAGATGATAAAATGGGCATAACAACCTTCAGGCACACTTGCGGGTGAATGCATAAGCTAAACATCTCAATGGTTTTTAAACATGCTGGAAATCGAACAAAGAGAAAGTTTTTGTGATGCAGTCCGTCGGAGAACACCATGTGGATGTAGTTCTTGTTGGTCGAAGAGGTGTCAAACAAAAAGAAAGTTTAAGTAGGTGTTGGTGTCGTGTTAATGTGCTGTCGTGTGATAATCGTGCCGGTCTGTTTGGGTAAAGTCATAGAGCTCCAGGAGTTTGAGCCGCAGCAGGCAGGGTGGTAAGTGTGAGGTCACCGTGAGTGCCCTTTCTGCATTGTCCCGTCCACTGACTTTTTGACCTCTTATGTCTCTTCCTCACCATTTGACTCTCTCGTTTCTCCATTGCCACTCCCGCCCTGCTTTACGCCGCATTGTCCATGTCCAAATCTTTAGATCTCCTTGACAAATGCACTAGTACATTTACAAGTCCAAAAGTGATTGAGTGGAACACGACCAAGAAAGGGCGTTTCCACGCCTGAGGGTGGCCGTATTTCTGTGAAAACCACAGGCACAGACATCCCATGTGTCACGGCTCTCGGCTTTGGGGCAAAACTCTTTCAAGGTCACGATGGATGAAACGCCTTCTTGCCCATTTTTCTGACACTGGATTCCACGGCTGTCCTGTCTGTGTGAATGGACAGCAGTGGACACACATACAGTGTGATTGGATGAGCTGCGTTCATAAACACGACTGTGAGACTAATGAACTATTTAACTTATTGGAAGGATTGTTTAGTCCCAATTCATTATTATTAGTAGTACTAGTAATTTTATTTATAATGTGACTGTTTTAGCCTAACTTTTTTATTATTATATTTTAAATTGTATAAAATATTGATGTTGCTGACATTTAATATAATAATCTATCTATCTATCTATCTATCTATTGTTATATCAATCATTCTATCTATCATTCTGTCATTCTGTCGTTTTATCTATCATTCTGTCGTTCTGTCTATCTATCTATGTTCTGTCGTTCTATCTATCATTCTGTCGTTCTATCTCTATTGTTATATCCATCATTCTATCTATCATTCTGTCATTCTATCTATTATCTGTATCTATATCTATCGTTCTGTCGTTCTGTATATCGTTCTATCCATCTATTGTTCTATCAATCATTCTGTCTATCATTCTATCTATCTATCATTCTATCCATCTATTGTTCTATCATTCATTCTATCTATCATTCTGTAGTTCTATCGTTCTATCTATCGTTCTATCAATCTATCATTCTATCGTTCTGTCCATCTATTGCTCTATCCATCTATCATCTATAATTCTATCCATCTATCCATCTATCTTCTATCTGATGTCATTCTATCTTCTATTTATTCTATCCACCAGATAAAATCGGATTCTCTATAATTTCGTTCTATCTCGTTCTATCGTTCTATCAATCTATCATTCTATCGTTCTGTCATCTAATCATCTATGCTATCGTTCTATCTATCGTTCTGTCATTCTATCTATCGTTCTATCCATCTATTGTTCTATCAATCATTCTGTCTATCATTCTATCTATCATTCTGTCGTTCTATCCATCTATTGTCTATCTTTCTATCTATCTATCCATCTATTGTTCTATCAATCGTTCTGTCTATCACTCTATCGTTCTGTCCATCTATTGCTCTATGCATCTATCATGCTATCGTTCTATCTATCTATCGTTCTGTCATTCTATCTATCGTTCTATCCATCTATTGTTCTATCAATCATTCTGTCTATCATCTATATCAATCTGTCATTCTATCTATATTTTCTATCTATCATTCTATCCATCTATTGTTCTATCAATCGTTCTGTCTATCGTTCTATCTGTCATCATTCTATCAATCTATCATTCTATCATTCTGTCCATCTATTGCTCTATCCATCTATCTATCTATCTATAGATATCATTCTCTTTCTATTTATTCTATCCACCAGATAGAATCGGATTCTAACAGCATCTATAATAATTTTATCTATCGTTCTATCTGTCGTTCTATCATTCTATCATCTATCTATCTGTCCATTCGCTTATGCATATCATGCTCGTTTATCTTCTATCGTTCTGTCATTCTATCTATCGTTCTATCCATCTATTGTTCTATCAATCATTCTGTCTATCATTCTATCTATCAGTCTGTCATTCTATCTATCATTCTCATTCTGTCCATCTATTGCTCTATCCATCTATCTATCTATCTATAGATATCATTCTATCTTTCTATTTATTCTATCCACCAGATAGAATCGGATTCTAACAGCATCTATAATGTCATCTATCGTTCTATCAGTCTAGCTATCATTCTCTCATTCTGTCGATAATTCTGTCGATCTGTCATTCTCTCGATCTATCTATTGTTCTCTGTTAAATCTCTTTTTTTTTTTTTTTACTTTTTTTAAACTTTTAACAAAGTTTTTCCTGTGACATCTGTGCTTAAGGTCACTTTCAGTATCTCTTCACACAGATACGAAGCCCTGACGGGTTCCATGAGAGAAAACAATAAACGGCCTTGTGTTTTTAGATACGTCTGGTGAAGATAAAACTGAATCTACAAATATTAGACACCTGCAGTCTGAGAGCTTCCAGATGTCGTACCAAAGTTTGTGCTTATAAGTTACAACTGTCTTTTAGCTTAATGAGAACCAAAACTCATTAGAATAAAGTTTTGACTTTTAAAGTTTACATGATAGCTTGACAAAGCCTGAATTTTTTGAAATGAACGGTTTTAGTAGTTCTTTTTCATTTGTAGTTGAATTTGGGTTAACATTACCCTTCACTCATCCTACAAGCACCAGGGTCAATATTTATGGAGAAAATGGTCTGATGTGGCTTTGAATGTTAGGATCCTGACCTTGGCTAAACTCTCGGCCGATGTGCCTTAATAAGCAATGCCGCTGGAGTCTGACCCCAGAGGTCGAACATATGTCAAGGATAATTTGAGGTCAAATGAAGCTGACCTGATGTAATCTGCTTTGAAAAGCACCAAGCGTTTGCTGCGTTTAATGATGCTGATGAGTCAAAAGGGGTTTATTGGGACCCTTAATGCTGCATAAACTCACTTGAAAGACTCTGCAAACACACACACCTCCTTCAAGACAAGACAAGACAAATCCACCTCATTAAGAGAGGAACGTTGGGCGCCAAGGACGTCGGCGACAAATTCAAGTGCTTTGGAATGGACGTTTTTGCCTATTACAAGTGTTTCAGTACAAACAGTCACTGTTTATAAAGTTAAAATAGAGCAGACAAGTTAAAGTAGACTACTAAACTGAGTACTGGCAAATGTGTAGCGCTCGGCACCGTAGTGTTCACAGCTGTGTGTTAAATCTTTCTTTCGCCCCTCCTGTCTGTTCCCTGATCTGGACACTCACTTCTATGGACTCAAACCAAGCATTGCACTTCTGGTCCCGGAATTTTGAGTGACAGCTCGGCTTAATATGTCCTTTAGCCTTTATCTAAAGAGTCAGAGGTCAAAGGATTAGTGTCTCAGGTCAAGTATAGCACCTGTGCATCAATATAAACCACACAAAAGGGTCAGTCTGCAATAGAAGAATTTTTTTTCGGTGGAATGCACTAATGGTGAGGATAAGCTGCATGGGAGATGAAGTTTCTGTATTTGTTGAATGTACCGCTTTCTCTGGTGTCAGCTTTCAGGCATTTCTATAAATATGTGTTTTGGAAAGAAGGATTTATAAGTTTCACAAGTAACACACTGAAGACTGAAATGATATTTTCTTGTAAAACATACTCCAATAATCTTTATTTACAACTTTACTGTGTAAGATTGAGAAATTATTAATATGAATGTCTTATTTTCTCATCCTCATATCATGTTATTTTTTCCCATAGAATACCAAATTAGATTTTTTGAAATTCATATTTCATGTTGACCACATTGCCAAGCTCCAAAAGTGACAAAATCACCAAACAACTTCTATTCCGAGACTTCTAAAGTCATATGACGGCTTTGTGTCGGAACAGGATGAAAATGAAGTAATTGTTCATGGAAATAGTCAAATGGACTACTTTTAATGAACACTTTTAAATATAATATTCCATTCATTAAGTGCGTGAAAATACGAAATAGCTTATAACTTCCCAAACCATTAGGCGTAGGCTCAAGTGTCAATGCTGAACAAAATGCATGTCTCGATTCGATCATCATTCTGCAAAATTTTTGGATTTTTTTGGAAAACCTACTTTTGCGAACTAGTCCTAGGTTTTTGCCACTATCGGAACCAGACCAGTGCTCTGCAAGATTCTTTGGAGACTGATTGTCAATAATTATCAAAAACAGTTGAAATTTCAATTCACAGTCCCTAAAGGCCGCAAAAAAGTTCCAAGTGGGCGGAGCCACTTTTACTAAAATACCTATAACTTGTGAACGGAATGAGATATTTTCACCAAATTTGGCACACCTATGTAAAAGCTCATTCCGTGGTTGTGGGAAAAAGGACACGGCAACTGGCCACTTGGTGGCACTATAACAGGAAAAAAACCTTGAAAATGGCTATAACTACTTCACTGTTTGTACGATTGACTTGAAAATTGGCATGCAGTGACTTTGTCCAAAGTGCCATGACTGTCTATGAGGACATTGACGTATCTCAAAAAACATATCGGCCAATGAATTTTGAGCAGACAAGGTTAACGGAGGCCGATCGGAGTGAAACTTGCTGAGCCTGTTTGACTCACGGCCCTAGAGGCCTGTGAGAAATTTAAAAGAAATCGGCCACCGGGAGGTGCCTATACGTTTTTCATGTGCGTAAAGGATTGTGTATTGCGCAATTTTTTGCACACACCCACGACATTCAAACCACATGGTAGAACTCCTCATTCTGAGCACCTTTGCCTCTAGGACTGCCGCTGTCCATCGAATTGTTCTTTAAATATCGGAGATTATTTCAAAAACCAACTTGGGCGAACTAGTCCTAGGATTTTTAACAGTCGATAACTTAAAAAGCTTTAAAAAAACATATATTTCTTATGGTAAATTGCCTTTAATGGCTATAAATGGTCTTTTCTTTATATGATTTAAGTGGTTACATGCTGGCTAAATAAAACTTTTTATGCATGTGCTGAAAGGTGTTAAAGCGCTTGAACCCTGATAATCGCTGCTTGCAGATATATTTTGTTTTTTTGTCTTTTTTAGGCTTTGCCAGCCATGGATACTGTGAATGTGAATGACAGGAAAACTTACATGAACCTTGCGAGTCTGACTAGGGTTACCTTTGTGTGTGTACCTTAACTTAAAGAAACTTTCCCACCCTTTGTTTGGACACTCACAATTAAGGGTGGCATAGAAGCTGGCGAATGCACTCGGTGCCTTAACGCAAGCAGCCATATCCATTCAGGGCTCTGAGAGGGTGTCTCTGAGGGGAAAGGGTTATCAGATACGGATGGTGGGGAAAGTGAAAGCCTTTCTATGTCTATGTGAGCGAGGCACTCTGGAGGCTGAATGGATATGGCTTTTAAAGGCCTAGATTACAGTAAAGCTGGCCTACATGCTCTTTTTATCGGTCTGTGTCTCCTCAATCACTGGCATCTCTTCTCTCTCGCCCTGTGAGGCCTTCAGCGCTCCGGCTTGTCGGCCAGTCAATGGGCTTTGTCCCGGCTAGAATTTAAACAAGTGCCTCGGCCCTCCTTTTCTTCTGCCTTTGTAGAGAGAAGTCGGAGGTAGAGAGAGCGTGGATCATCTGTGAATCCCTTCAGACAAGATGAGCTCGACTGAAGTGTCTGATATGAATGTAAAAGATAGAAGAAGAGACGGTCTTCGCTGAAGAGAGGTGGAATCAGGGTTGTGCAGAATTTAATTTAATTTACAGTCCTGTTCCCCATGTACGTACTATATACTTATTATAGTAATTGCAATAACTGCGTAATCCTGGGTAATCCTGAACATACCCCTAAACCTTCTATTCTGTCTGTTGTTCTTTCGATTTATCTGTCTATCATTTTATCTGTCTATTGTTTTTTTCCATTCATCCATCCATCAATCCATCCATCAATCAATCCATCCATCCATCCATCCGTCCATCCACCTATCCACCTATCCATCCATCCATCCATCCATCCATCCACCAATCCATCACCATCCATCCATCCACCAATCCATCCATCCATCCATCCTCCATCCATCCATCCATCCATCCATCATCCACCATCCATCCATCCACCATCCATCCATCCACCATCCATCATCCATCTCCATTCCATCCATCCATCCCCATCCATCCTCATCCATCACCAATCCATCCATCCATCAGTCATTCATTCTATCTATCTATCTCTCCATCATCCATATCATCTATCTATCTATATCGTCTATCTATCTGTACTATCTATCTATCTGTCGTTCTATTCTTTTATTTTTCAAATTGTCATTGAATCGACATCTGTCTATCATTCTAATCATCTAACATTCAATCCATCTATGGATCTAACCATGTATTGTTTGAATATTATAAATTTGTTAAAAATTGTTAGATTAATTAGTTTCAGTTTCATTTTGTTTTAATTCTGCTTTTTTACATTTAAATTCAAGAACTGAATTGAGACCACAAAGGCCTTCTCAGTTCATTTCTGTATGCTGCACATGGAATAAAAATGTACACATTTGTGCATTTTTGGAGAAATGCATCTGAGACCTCCATTAAGTCTTGTGAGATATGAAAGAGCAATCTTTCCTCTGGGAACGCTCCTGGTTGAGATCAGGAGGGTCAGTCAGATATCTCCTCCACAGCTTTTACGTTCTCCAGACAAAACCCGCTCATCACGACCGCTTTTGCTGAAGGGAGGGTTTCTGGATCCGTAAGTAGTGCAGAGAAAAGGATGATTTTGAAAAGGGAGAAAGAGTCTAAAGGGTGTTCTGTGAGTCGTAACCTTTGTTCTGTTGGGAAGAGGGCTAATGTTCTCCAGGCTCTCCCATAACAATCAAAAGGGGAGCTGCCCTTCAGCAGCCGGGGCCTCCTTCTCCTCCTGCGTTTCTGTCTATTCCAGTCCCACTCCGCTCAGAGAATAATGCCGGCCTTTGTAAATATCACGACACATACAGAATCTTTACCAACCTATGAGGTTGTAATTGACTAGTAGTGGGGATCCCTCGGGAGATGGGCGATTCCTGGAGGATGAATTAAATTACCAGTTAATTGATTCCTTTATTGATGTTTTTGTTAAGGGGGTGAAAGCGGAGGCGCAGTGAGATGTCAACAGTTGTAGACTTTACTGCGATCTGACTAGAGCTTTTCTCACAATAAAGACATGGAGAAGCGCTTTTGAAACCTTGATGTAGTTTGCTTTGTGAAACATTTACAGCATTTGCAGTTAAGAAGCAGACTTTGTTAGCCAGAACAACAAGCAGTGTTCGGTGTAAAGCATTAGCAAGTGATTAATGATTAATTCCCTTCAAAAAAGTAAAGTAAGGGAACCCATCTTGGGTTGTTTTTAATCTAGCATGTTTTTAGAGTGTATCCTTGTATTGTTCAACTGGTTGAGGTTGGGAAAATAATTAGTAATAAGTAATGAACATTTTAGAGAGGGAGTAATTAGTGTAGTAATCTAGTTTTACAATTTAAGGTGGAATTAGTAGCCAGTAATTAATTACTTTTTTAACTTACCCAACACAAAGCTATACTCTAAAAAATGCTGGGTTAAAAACAACCCAAGTTGGGTTGAAATGGACAAACCCAGCGATTGGGTTGTTTAACCCAGCAGTTGGTTGAATGTTTGCCCAACCTGCTGGGCAGTTTTATTTAACCCAACTATTGTTTAAAATTACTATATGGGCTGGCTTAAAATGAACCCCCCCCCCCCCCCCCCCCCCCCAAAAAAAAGGAAAAACAAAATAATCGTTCATTAATTGCAATCGGGGTAAAATATTCAATTAATCGAGATTTTGATTTTAGGTCATATCATCCAGCCCTACAATACAGTAATTTTAAATAATAGTTGAGTTAAATAAACTGCCCAGCAGGTTGGGCAAACGCTGGGTTAAAACAGCCCAATCGCTGGGTTTAAAACAGCCCATTCGCTGGGTTAAAAACCAATCGCTGGGCTGGGTAAAAACAATCCATTCAAAACATCCAAAAACGCGCTGGGTTAACGCTGGTAATTGGTTAAAACAGCTGGGCTGGTTTAAAAACAAATTGCTGGGCTGGGTTAGGGTTAAACAAAAAACAACCCAATCGCTGGGTTAAAACATCCCTGGTTAAAAGTCGCTGGGTTAAAACTATCCATTCGCTGGGTTAAACAACCCAATCGCTGGGTTAAAACGCTGGGTTAAAACAATCCATTCGCTGGTTAAAGCAACCCATTCGCTGGGTTAACAATCCTTCGCTGGGTAAACAATCCATTCGCTGGGTTAAAACAACCCATCGCTGGTTAAAACAATTCGCGGGTTAAAACAATCCATTCGCTGGGTTAAAAAACCCAATCGCTGGGTTAAAAACCCATTTCGCTGGGTTAAAAACCATTCGCTGGGTTAAAGGCTGGGTTAAAAACCCATTCGCTGGGTTAAAACAACCATCAAAACATCGCTGGGTTAAAACAACCCATTCGCTGGGTTAAAAACAATCCATTCGCTGGGTTAAAGCAACCCTTCGCTGGGTTAAAACAATCCATCGCTGGTTAAAGCAACCATTCGCTGGTTTAAAACAATCCATTCGCTGGGTTAAAACAACCAATCGCTGGGTTCCTTCGCGCGGTTAAAACATCCATTCGCTGGTTTAAACAACCCATTCGCTGGGTTAAAAATCCATATTCGCGGGTTAAAACAATCCATTCGCTGGGTTAAAGCAACCCATTTGCTGGGTTAAAACAATCCATTCGCTGGTTAATCGTTAAAAACAATCCATCGCTGGGTTAAAACAACAAAACAATCCTTCGCTGGGTTAAAACAACCATTCGCTGGGTTAAAACAAATGGGTTAAAAAACAACCCATTCGCTGGGTTAAAACAATCCATTCGCTGGGTTAAAAACTCGCTGGGTTAAAAACAACCCAAAAACAAACTCGCTGGGTTAAAACAACCCATTCGCTGGGTTAAAAACAATCCATTTGCTGGGTTAAAACAACCCAATCGCTGGGTTAAAACAACCCAATCAAGTAGTTTTTCTAGTAACTAACTAGAAAACAAGTGGAAGTGTGACAAAATGCTGCTTTTTAAATGTAGTTCATTAAAAGATATTGTCCACTTAAATAGCTTTAACATAGTTATCTTTGTTTGCTCTATGGATTTGTAGTGGAACTAAAAATAAATCATTTATCATAAATAAATCATAAATCATTTTCAAAATAAATCATTTTTATTTGCTTATTTTTATTGGATAATTCTTTTGTTGTGCATAACATCTTGGACATGTTGTATTATGTTAGTGTGGCTTGTTATATTAAATTTGTGTTCTCATGACACAGAGGTTGTCACTGGTCTAGCGCCTGTGCTCGTAATGTATTTTGACAGACAGGCTTTTATCACTGTGATTCTTTTTCTCACACTTCCCACGTCATTTCTCACCTCGTCTACAAACGTGCGAGTGTTTATCTTTGTTTTTCATGCTTTCTGTTTGCATTCGTTTGTTGGGTTTGTTTTGGAGAAGTTGGAGAAGTTTGTTTTGACTGTGTCCCAATCAACCTTAATTCACCCTATATCTGCACCTTGAGAAAAGTAGGTTATAAAAATAAACCTTTTCATTATCAGAGAGCATTATTGTGTATTTTACACTTTCCCATAAAGCTGTTTTTGCATTTTAAAGGGGAAGCTGAATAGAGGTCAGTGTTTACCAACACACTCAAGTGTCCAAGCGTCCATTTCAACCTCAGATAATCCCTAAAACTCATTAAACATGGCTGCATGTTGTGCTTTTGACTGAGTTTAGTTTCTGTATTGTGTTTTCGTGTGATCTGGTTGGTGATGGAGACCCTCATGGTTTGTTAGTTGCATTTGCTGCTTCTGAGAGATGAATAAAGCTCATTACTCAGTGGTTTTGCAGGATAGGCCACATGTTTAGATTTCTTTAAACTGTGCCACATGAAATGTCTACGAAATGTTCTCCACATGTGCTTTGATTTTACAATCCCTCTGTTTCTCTCTCTGATGTGGACGTCAGTGATTTTGTCTCTATAGTGAGCAAAGAAATGTTTTTTTTTATTGGCTGATATCTACAGAGCTGCATGGCCAAGGACAACAGTAAGTCATCAAGAGAAATATCACATGTGAACATAATATTTTTGTTGTCTGTCATTTCCAATCATGCAGTCAAATTATGTGCAAAAAAATTTGAAAAAATTATTTGTGTTGGGTTGCATAAAAACAAGCATTTTAATCCAGAAATGTTTAAAATGTAATTTTCACCACAGAATATGTCTGCAGAATTAATCGAAATAAAACTGAAATCACGATATGGGAAAAATAGAAATTTGATGGTTTAAAGTTTGAATGTGTAAAATGAAGAAATGAAGACTCCTGCATATTAGTAGGCCTACTGTCATTTTACAGTAATTATTCTGTTATTTTTAAATACTCTATAATTTACAATGAAAGATTACAATAGTATTTTTATTGTTTTATTTATTATTAGTTCTATTTTAGTAATAATAATTAAAAAATTAATTATATATAATAATATTTCATATTTAATATTTTTTATATTTTATTTAGTAATAATAATAATTGTTAATATTTAGAATATAATACTATTTAAGTATATTATTATAACTGTATAATAATAATAACAATATAATAGCTTTATTTATATAGTACATAAATACATAAAATATACATAAATATATAATAATTATTATTATTAATAATAATTAGAATTCAATAATATGTAGTATTATTTTTTATATTTTTATTTAGTAATACTAATAATTATTATTAATAATTATAACATAATTATTTTTATTATAACTGTATAATTATTATTATTATTATTATAGTATAATATTTATTATTATATTATTATTATTATTATAGTCTTATTTATACATTATCACAAAATGTTGGGCAAATTGTGCAGCTCTGATTTTTTTTTATCACATTTTTAATCGCAATTGCAATTTTTATAAGAAAATTGCAACCCCCCCCCCCCCCCCCCAAAAAAAGTATGCATCCTTACCACAGAATGCAGTTCAACAATGCAAACATGATGTAAATTGCATTTTCTAGTTCAGAAAATATGACAGAATTATGTGAAGCATGTATTTTCTCCTGTTTAGCTGAGGCTGTTGTTTGTAGACTAATAAACAAGTAAACTAGTAATGTGCATCTGTTGACGAGGCTGATTGAGATTAGACAAAATGACTTTCTCTGTTGAGTTAGGGTTAGGGTTAGTTGTCCTCGATCGGTCTCTCACTAGTGTTTACGCTTGACATTTTCACACAAATGAAGCACTTCATATCTCTAAATGTGAATTGACATAAAATTCAATAGCACTGAGTGATTCATGTGGACAGTGTCCAGGAGGGAAATCCATTGATTTTTCTCTAATCTTGGGATAGAGGAACAATAGCATGTTAACAAGAGAATCGATGTGCTAGTCACATCTGAGGGAAAAAGGAGTCCCATTCAAAGCCACATTTGCTCAGTTTAGTGTACCAGATCAATGGCTGGAGACGATCAAAGACATTCTTCCTGAAGCTTTAAAGGCTTTTGTGTGAAGGCAGATTCACCTGTGTTGATATGGGATGCTTTCAGCCCTGTTTTGCTGCGTGTCGTCACAGCATGTCAACCTTAATGTTCAAAAATGCTCCTGTCAACACCCGACCGACTGTGACTGAGTGCGTTTCTCTCATGTATTGCCTCTAGAGTTTCAAAAGAGTCTAACATGTGCTCAGATTCACCAAGAAAGTCAGAGATCAAAATATGAACTCAAATATTTCTCACACTGACATTAATTTCAGAGCTATACTGTATGGCAACAATTGATTTTTTGTCTCTTTATATCTGCAAAGTCACGACACTCAAAGTTCAATGCAAAGGGAGATATTTTCTTTTAAAGAATTCGCTGTTTAAGGACTACAACAAACAAAAAAAGCTTCTTCCTGGGTTAGTGACATCACTAACCCTAAAATGTACATAAACCCCGCCCCTTAGAACACACAACAAAGGGGGCGGGGCCATGTTGGGCTGCTTTAGAGAAGAGTAAGAGTTGTTGTAGTAGAGTGTTGTTGACATGCCGTCATTTTACGCCGGAGTGCTTCACAAACGAGGGTCAATTCAACACAAAAGATAGATGAACATGACGGCACATGCTAGTGGATGAGTTGAATCAACTCCACAGCAACTACATCAATTTATCCACTAACCATTCAGAAACGTCCAGTTTCATTCTAAAAGTTGTAACTTCTTCCTGAGTCTCTCCATCAGTGTGGACTCCGGTTTGAACAATGTAAGGCTGAACACTTTCGTCATTTTGGCTGCGTGAGATTGTCCTGTTTTGTTGTTGTTGAGCTGTTAAAGCTCCGCCCTCTTCTGGAAAGGGGGCGGGAGCAGCAGCTCATTTGCATTTAAAGGGACACACACAAAAACGGCGTGTTTTTGCTCACACCCAAATAGGGGCAAATTTGACAAGCTATAATAAATGATCTGTGGGGGATTTTGAGCTGAAACTGTGTCATTATCTAGCTTAAATTTGGTTCTCATTCAATAGTGTCAGTGCAGTTGAATCAGTAATATTTCTGAATATTAATTTTCTTTTATAGACGTCGTGAAACAGAAGTTGCGCTGGTCTTTTCTTCCCTATTGTGCCGTATATCCAAATGATCTGGCTTCGCAAACAAGAACCAATGTAGGGCGGGGCTTGATTTTGTCTGTGGGGAATTGATTGGATGGTTGTGGTTTGCTATTGTTGGATCTCATGTGAGTGACAGGTTGCCCCGCCCTCATCATCAGAGAAGAGAAGAGATGCTGCAAGAGGAAGATATTCTGATTCAAGATTATGTGGAACGTGAATTCATGTGCATCGATGCATCATTTATAATAAACACTGCAAGATTCCGAAAAAAAATAAGACAAGAATCATGCCAACTTTAAAGTTAACTGAGAACTTTGAAAGAGCAACATTTGAGCAATAACATTTTCTGTAGGAGCTGCTTTTGTAGCAAACAGTTGTGTATGTGCAGTCTGTGTGTGTGTGTGTGTAGCGAGTGTGTGCGGTCCTGTTAGTGTATTGTATGAGATGATAACCGTGAGTTTTTGCTGGCTGTGACTTTGCTCCGCTGGCAGGCATGTCTAATCCTAAATGCACCTGATGTGTGTTTGTGTGTGAGTGCATCTCGGCCCACTCAGGCTGATGCAGATTGACTTGACGTGCCCGGTGCCCTGCAGCGAGACTCTGGGCCGCCTGACCCCCGGCCCACGCTCCAAATTTGGGGGAACGGCAGCCGTAACAGGCACCATGGGGAGCGATGTGTAAGGACCTTTCACATTGCCCTGGCACAGATCTCTGTTATCACCCCTCCTTTCCAAAACACACTCACACACACACTGATGACCTCTGCATGCACTCCTGCATGACACATCACTCGCTGGCCAATCAAAATACACCGACATGTTTGTGTTTATATTTACATTGCCATTCAAAAGTTAAGAAATTAATACTTTTATTCAGCAGAAATACATTCAATTAGTCAAAAGTGACATTAAAGACATTTTTTAATGTTACAAATGATCCTGGAAAAAAAATGTATGATGGTTTCCACAAAAATATTGAGCTGTTTTCAACATTGATAATAATCATAAATGTTTCTTGAGCAGCAAATCATCATATTAGAATGATTTCTGAAGGATCATGTGACACTGAAGACTGGAGTAATGATGCTGAAAATTCAGCTTTGATCACAGGAATAAATTAGACTTTACTATATATCACATAGAAAACAGTTATTTTATATTGTAAAAATATTTCACAATTTTTACTGTATTTTTGATCCAATAAATGCAGCCTTGGTGAGCAGAAGAGACTTCATTGAAAAACATTAAAAAATCTCATCTACCCCAAACCTTTGAAGGGTATACTGTAGAATAGTGTAGAATAGTGTACACTCTAAAAAAATGCTGGGTTAAAAACAGCCCAAGTTGGGCAAACCCAGAAATTGGGTTGTTTTAACCCAGCAAATGGGTTTTTTTAACCCAGTGGTTGTTTAACCCAGCCTTGGGTTGTTTTTAACCCCCAGCAAATGGGTTGTTTTAACCCAGCGACCCAGCGAATGGTTGTTTTTAACCTAGAGATTGTTTGTTTTAACCCAGCAATTGGGTTGTTTTAACCCAGCGGGATGGGCTGTTTTAACCCAGCGATTGGTTTGTTTTAACCTAGAGATTGATTGTTTTACGCAATGGGTTGTTTTAACCAGCAGGTTGTTTAACCCAGCCTGTTTTAACCCAGCGAATGGGTTGTTTTTAACCTAGAGATTGAGTTGTTTTAACCCAGCGAATGGGTTGTTTTTAACCTACAGATTGAGTTGTTTTAACCCAGCGAATGGGTTGTTTTTTAGCATGTTTAACCCAGCGATTGGGTTGTTTGACCCAGTGGGGTTTTTAACCTAGAGATTGAGTTGTTTTAACCCAGCGAATGGGTTGTTTTTAACCAGCGATTGGGTTGTTTTAACCCAGCGAACGGGTTGTTTTTAACCCAGCATTTTTTTTAGAGTGTACTATGAAATGCACATGAAACTTACACTATTCTACAATATACCCTTCAAAATCTTGGTTTTGACGTGATTTTCTGCTCACCAAGGCTGCATTGTTTGATATTTAGGACATTTGTTTTCTTTTTTGTATGCTAAATAGTTTTTAGCATATAATGTACACTGTAAAAATCAAAACCAGTTGTGAGACTTTTTGTAGTTCAGTCATTTAAATGTATTCATGCATGTTGTACTGTTTCACACATTAGAGCTGATGTATTGTTGTGAAGTGAATGAGAGTTTCTTGGCTTTTCCTTTACAAATGTTCTTCTCCCTCAATGGACGTTATTGATTTTAGCCCACGGCTCTCTCCTGACCTGACACGCTGCATTCAAAAAAGTCCTTTAATCCAGAAGATATCAAGTTAGTATTAAAAACCGATGTCCCTCTGTCATCAGACACACACAGGAACACTCTCGCTAAAGCCTTTCCAAGAACCACAGTCTGACTGTGAAATGAGCCTTACATGATGATGATGATTATGACGAGACATTATTTTTTGGGGGGGTTGAAAGCTTCCTTTTGAAGTTCTGCTGGTCTCCTGAGCCTCGGGTCTCTAATAACCCAAATTGACTTGACTTCGTCGGAAGGGGCGAGTCGTTCCCTGAGGCGGTGAGGTAAAAGATTTAAGGAGCTCAATGAAGTCAAGCATAACCCGTGAACACTAATCTAATGCCTTTCTGCCTGCAGAAATCTACAGTACACATAACCAATAAGCTTTTTATTCCACCTTGAAATCAGTTTATAGAGCAATGGTGTTATATTTTCACATGTGCTTTTGACATTTGCATTGAAGAATGATGCATGTGAAAATGTGAGCATGCTTTGTGTTTTTATCATGTAAAAAAAATTATATTTCCAATGTTATGTGAGAAAGTTGCATGGGGAAAAAAATGGCTTAAACCAACCTGAAGTGGTTTGTTGGTCTTAACTGGTCACCAAACTGGTCAGTTTAGTCTGGTTTGATGATTTTACATGGTTTTTGAATTGATTACTGCTTGATTAACTGCTAGTTGGTCAGGTTAAGACACAGTCTTAACGTAGTGGCTATGTTTATGCAACAAAAACTACCCAAACGCTGGGTTGTTACATCTGACCCTGGAGCTGGTAACACGTGGTGGTTACATCTGTGAGGTACAAAACTACCCAAACGTCTGGGATGGGACGTGTTAACATGGTTGTTACGTCTACCCAATTGTGTAACATAAAACTACCCAAACGCTGGGTTGTTACGTCTGACCCAGGATCAGGTTTGGTTGTTACGTCTGACCCAGGATCTGTGTAACATAAAAACTACCCAAACACTGGGTTGTTACGTGTGACCCAGGGGGGTTGTTACATCCCCAGGATCAGGGTAACACAAAAACTAGTTGTTACATCTGACCCAGGATGAGGGTAACACAAAAACCCCAAACGCTGGGTTGTTACGTCTGACCCAGGATCAGGGTAACACAAAAACCACCCAAACGCTGGGTTGTTACGTCTGACCCAGGATCAGAGTAACACTTAAACCACCCAAACGCTGAGTTGTTACGTCTGACCCAGGATGGGACCCAGGATCAGGTACACAAAAACCCCCCAACGCTGGTTGTTAACCCAGGATCAGGTAACACAAAACCACCCAAACGATGGGTTGTTACATCTGACCCAGGATCAGGTAACACAAAAACCCCAAACGCTGGTTGTTACATCTGACCCAGGATCTGGGTAACACAAAACCACCCAAACTGAGTTGTTACATCTGACCCAGGATCAGGGTAACACAAAAACCACCCAAACGCTGGGTTGTTACATCTGACCCAGGATCAGGGTAACACTTAAACCACCCAAACACTCTGACTCAGGATCAGGGTGTGGGTACGTCTGACATCAGGGTGACCTGACCCAGGATCAGGGTAACACAAAACACCAAACGCTGGGTTGTTACGTCTGACCCAGGATCAGGTAACACAAAAACCACCCAAACGCTGGGTTGTTACATCTGACCCAGGATCAGGGTAACACAAAAACCACCCAAACGCTGAGTTGTTACATCTGACCCAGATCAGGGTATTGTTACATCTGACCCAGGTAACACTTAAACTACCAAACACTGGGTTGTTACGTCTGACCAGGATCAGGTAACACAAAACCACCAAACGCTGGGTTGTTACGTCTGACCCAGGATCAGGGTAACACAAAAACCACCCAAACGCTGTTGTTACATCTGACCCAGGATCAGGGTAACACTGCCTGACCCAGGATCAGGGTAACAAAAACCACCCAAACACTGGGTTGTTACGTCTGACCCAGGATCAGGGTAACACAAAACTACCCAAACGCTGGGTTGTTACGTCTGACCCAGGATCAGGGTAACACAAAAACTACCAAACGATCTGACCCAGGATCAGGGTAACACAAAAACCACCCAAACGCTGGTTGTTACGTCTGACCCAGGATCAGGGTAACACAAAAACCACCCAAACGCTGAGTTGTTACATCTGACCCAGGATCAGGGTAACACTAAAACCACCCAAACGCTGAGTTGTTACATCTGACCCAGGATCAGGGTAACACTGGGTTGTTACTCTGACCCAGGATCAGGTAACACAAAAACTGGGTTGTTACGACAGGGTAACACAAAACCACCCAAACGCTGAGTTGTTACATCTGACCCAGGATCAGGGTAACACTTAAACCACCAAACACTGGGTTGTTACGTCTGACCCAGGATCAGGGTAACACAAAAACCACCCAAACACTGGGTTGTTATGTCTGACCCAGGATCAGGGTAACACAAAAACTACCCAAACACTGAAAAAATAACCCAAAAATGACAAAAAAGGCTCAACCCAGGGTAGAAAAGATAACCCAAGATTTATAGTGTAAAAAATAAAGATAAATCTTTTCATGTTATGAAAGAAAGACACATAAAAAAAAAAGGTTTAATCCAGACTGAAGTGGTTTGTTGGTCTTAACTGCCCACTATACTGGTCAGTCTGGTTTAGTTTGATGGTTTTAGATGGTTTTGGATGCTGTTCAAGCTCAAACAGCTGTTTGGCCAGTTAAACTGAGCAGCAAACTACCTTAGGCTAGTTTAAACCAGTTTGAGAACTCAAGAAAGGTCTTCCATTTCTCTTACATCTTATGTCTGATGTTTTGAGAATAATCAATTGATAGAAAGTGAAGAAACTCATGGTAGTTAGCGCCACAGCCCGTAAGTGATTCGACTATTACTTTGTCAATATTGATTGATATCTTGAATAATTGCCAGGGAGGGAGGGAAACCAGGTGCTGAGTGGAGAGCCGGGCTGGACGCTGGGTGCCGTGAACTTCATGGCGTATTATTGACGGTGGAGGAACCCGGTCGAAGCATTGAGCCATTGTTTAACTTGGCACACCGTATAGCTCCCTGGGGTTCGGCCCATAAAAGGCTTTCTGTTACTAGTTGGAGTGCTTATTGTAGAAAAATTGTCCCTCTGAAAAATTAGCATGGAGCAATGAAGAATGTGTAATGTTGGGCAAATGACAGCTGCTTTGCTGAAACAATAGATGCAAAATGGCTTTTCCTTCGGTGCTCTTCTCATGGAAATCAAGCCCCCTTCTGCTTTCAGAGGCGAAGAACATGTTCACAGCGCAACTGGTCCCATTCGAAACCAGTTATTCCCATACCCGCTGTTTCAATATAATGAGAACTGCGAGCGAAACTTTAACCCCGTTCTCATTGTACAAAGATTGAGATATCGAGGTGGTATGTTGGAATTTAGAGTGCAAAATTTGGGTTTTGGAAAGTAAAATCTCATTCATTGTCTCCATATAAAATATATAACTTTTTCAAAGTGAATTTTGAAAGATAACCAATATTGTATTTAGCTAGTTAGAAACATTCCAGTTACAGGGATTCAATGTGAAAAGGGGAGACAATTATATTTTAAATCATCCGTGTGAAAATAAACCTGGAAAGAGACGTGAGGATTTGGCGAGAGATTCTTAGTGCATTCCAGTGAATTATTCATGGGATATATCATAAATTAAATTAGGAAAGCAGACCACAGATGCACATTATATATTGTCTTTTTGCACAGTGAAATACAAGGGAAAAATGAAAATAATCAGGAGGAAAAGAATTCAGCGGCTCATGTCATAGATATTCTTGTTGTACCATCAATGTCACATTAAAATACCAAGCGTTAGGTTATTCTCATGACGTCTGAAAATAGAACATGAAGGAAAATTTACAGCTCATTCAGTCAAACTCATGGATAAGGATTATTTGTAGCACAACCTGAAGATTTGAAATTATTTTTGAGTGGAACTTTCCCAAACTGGAAGTGCTTCCCATAATCGTTAGGAAGGGTCGGTAGGAAAAAGGTGGATATAAATGTTAATCGCCGCCAATTTTTAAAAAATAATGAAAAAAAATTAAAACCTATTCCAACAATATACACTACCGTTCAAAAGTTTGATTTATTTATTTATGTATTTGAAAGAAATTAATACTATAATTCAGCAAGGATGTGTTAAATTGATTAAAAGTGATAATGGAGTGACTTATATATTAAAGAACTGTTAGAAAAACATCTATTTTGAATAAATTCTGTTCTTTTTTAACTTTTTATTCATCAATGAATCCTGAAAAACTATCACAGGTTCCAAAAAAATATTATTTCCAACATTGATAATAAATCATCAAATTAGAATGATTTCTGAAGGATCATGTGACACTGAAGACTGGAGTAATGATGCTGTAAATTCAGCTTTGATCACAAAAATAAATTATATTTTAAAGTATATTAAAATAGAAAACCATTATTTTAAATTGTAATAATATTTCACAATATTACTGTTTTTTTGTTTTGTTTTTTTGATCGAATAACTGCAGGCTTGATGAGCAGAAGAGACTTCTTTTAAAAACATTAAAAATAGGAATGTGTCCAAATATAAATATATATATATAAAATATTTATTTGGATGCTCAGTTATGTTTCTCCATGAAACAGCCTCCCAGAATGCACGATCTCTGAGGTTAATGGGTCCATGAGTGATTCCTGTGTGTTTTCCAAGAACGAGGGACTCACTCAGATTAGCGCTTTATATGCTAATGTATTCGCTCAGCTAATTTGGCATTGAGGCCTGAAACACAAAATGAGCATCATGGTGATTGCAGGCAGATCATGTTTCAGCGGTTCACCAGATTAATCACAGGCCGTGTCACTGATGCTAAATAACAAAACAGAGTTTTTATTAATGGCAATCATGAAGGAATTCTGTGGAATTTGAATATTTTGCATTGTGTTGCTTCACAAGATGATGGCAATGGCATGCTTTTTGATGCAAGTTAACAAATGTCTATTTTTAGTATATATAGCCAGTTACTTTACATATATGTTTAAAAAAAAAAAAAAAAAAAAAGGGGGCATATTTGACTTTTGATTTCAAGGCTTCTGCTTAAATGCTTCTAATTAGTTTTGTAGACCAAAATAAATTGACCAAGTATATACATTTATTTACCAAACAATGTATTTTGTTATATGTATGACTTGGAGAAGATAGTGAAGCAGAATGTTCACTAGTGTTTAAAAGCATCCCATGATGCACCTCATGAAGCAGGTTGAGGACTGTCCAGAGCTGCAGTCTAGACGAGAAGAAGCTCAAATATAAGCAAGTTTTCATTCGTGTCACCTTTTGATCATCATTGCCAGACTTCCACGTGTTTTCCTCAGTATTTTGTCTCATTTTCCAGTATAACATTCTTAAATCAAGATACATTTACTTGAGAAGCAAAATGACTTAAATTTATCAAATTTTTTGTCAAATCTGCCAATGTGTTAAGAAAAATTAACAATTCAAAAGGAAAACAAGTATATTTTTCTTACCCCATTGGCATATATTTTCTCAATTTTAATAAATTTTTCAGAAAATCTTGTCATTTTGCTTGATTCAACCCAAGTTGGGTTAATTTTGGACAAACCCAGCGGTTGGGTTAAATGTTTAACCCAACTTGTTGGGTAGTTTTCATTTGAGTGACATTTTGATCATTATATCAAACCCAGAGTTTTCATCACTTCGCTATTATTCTTCTACGTGCAAAATCGCAGCAATATAGAAAGTAATAATGTGCATGTTTTAGTAAGTATCCTAAACCTGCAGCAGGAAATCTGCAGTATGTGAAATATTCTGTATATTTGTAAACTGTGAGCGTGCACGTTTCAACAAACAGCCTCAAGAGCCCTATTTGGTCGAAGAGAGCGACGGGCTTGGCTCGAGACCCCCTCGTTTCAGGGTGTTTTCAAGTTTCGGCACGCCGGATTAAGGCATGAATTTACATTTGTTTAATTAAGTCAGTCTAAGTGGATCCCATGAAGTATTATAAACTAATTCCAGATGTCTCCAACAACAAATATGTAAGCAATTGAGAGATGTTTGCACCAGCCGCACAGATAATTACTGGTGATTACCCCTCCGAATGGACATTAAAGCTTTAATTTGTTAGTCATATAGGCTTTCACAGATGGCATTGTGTTGGTTTAAGGCTAAACATTTGAAGACCCTCCATTCATCACCTTCGTAGCTTCCCTTTAGCGCCTTTCTGCTTCCAAACAAGGGCTTTTTCAGTTCCAGCAAACACTCCAAACACATCTTCCTGGTTTTATTTAAGGCGCCCATTCATCTCTGTTGGGGGAAAATATGCATGCGTTTATGTGATCTGTATGATTACCATCACAATATAGCTTTATGCCGTGCTAGGGATGTTCGTCAGAGGGCAAATGAGATGGGCACTTTTTTGAAGCTCTTTGAAAGTTGGAGCTGGCGCTGTGTGCCTTCTCATTGTTCCAGAGTCCCGGCTCGGCTTGCTTGGTATTCCTCTCACAGATGGGCCTAAACTTTGGCCTGAGAGATGTGCTTCAGGAATTCAGCCTGCTGCCAGTCCAATTCACTCACTAGTCAGCTTTCCAACTCAATTTCTTTCTCTCTCCGTCTTTGTCTTTGCTAATTCTCTCTCTTTCTCCTTCTCTGCGTCTCATTTCCTCCGTTTGTTGCTGCTCACTTTCAACGGCGCCTTTCAGAATCAGTTTGTTTGTTAAAACTGGAGTATGTCACTTGTTAAAATTATCTTTTGCTGCTTTTGCATTGTATGTGGATCAACTGGAAAATGGATCAACTGGAAAACAAAATGAAGCAATTTTCTCTCAGGAATTGCTAGTAAATTTCACAGTTAAAGTGGGATTTTCAGCCCGCTTTGTATTGTTATAACAACATTGTGACTAAAAGTTTGCTAAGAAGTATTTCCTACTAAAGCAAAGCGGTATTTGACTCTGGTAAGCGTATCCATAGCAGACTGGTGGGCGTGGCCTTGGATATGCACAGTGCATTATGGGTGTTGAAGTTTTCCTACCTATTTGGCAAAAGGAAAGATCTTTTTCTCTGTTTTTGGTAGCACTGATTTTATTTCTACTGTATAGACAACCGAGTTTTATTGAAAGTCCATTTAGCCAGCAGTGAAGTACCCCTTTAATTACAAAGAAACCGCAAGTTACACATTGAATTAAACATGATATTTTGAAGTAGAATAGTACTTTCTTTTTAAATGTCTTTTAAATAATCTTTTTTATTTTCAACTTTGAAAAAAACTCTTTTTTTAAGTGTATTCACTGAAAAATATTTGATGTAGAAACAGTTTTAACTCAGAAAGTAAATTTCACAAATAATTACAAAGAAACGACATGTAACACATTAAATTAAATGTCAAATTTAATTAATTTCACTAATAATTACAAAGAAATTGCAACTAACATACTGAATTAACATGGCATTTTGAAGTTTTGTAAAATCATTTTTGCAGTGTATATGTAAGGTTGATTTGCCTGAAATGTGCAATACATTGTTCTATTTTTTGACAACAACAACATCATGGCATGAGTTTCAATTGTGCCATGAAGCAATTTAAGATGTGCAAAAAATTGATTTAGTTTTGTTCATCACCATCTTTCATCCCTACAGATCCGAGAGACGTCTCTCACCTGCTTTCTCCTACAAGATCCCTTTCACATCCGAGCCGCAGCTGCGTTCTGTACTCGTCAGCACTGATTGGAAGGCCGAGCTTGAGGAGAACGCAGTGATTTGTTCTCTGGACGTGTCACTTCTATCAGGTGGTTCTCTTCACCGTTCTGCTTATTTGCCTCTGTTGGTAAATTGAAACTTCATCCATATTTATGCAGCTTGACACTTCACTTCAATATGATTGATGGTTAGCCATTTCTGTGACTGGTTATATACATTAACCAGTCAGTGTAACGTATACAAACTGATGGAAGACTTTGTGCCAGGATATAAGGTTCATTTATGCCATAAACTGAAAACTGAGAACTGAGTTTCATATTCCAGATTTTATTCTCTCCCCGCGGGTTCTTAAAGGGTTAGTTCACCCAAAAATGAAAATTCTGTCATTAATTACTCACCCTCATGTTGTTCCACACCCTTTCATCTTCAGAACACAAATAAAGATATTTTTGATGAAATCCAATGGCTCAGTGAGGCCTGCATTGACAGCAAGATAATTAACACTTTCAGATGCCCAAAAAGCTACTGAAGATGTATTTAAAACATTTCTTATGACTACAGTGGTTCAACCTTAATGAAGAGACGAGAATACTTTTTGTGCATCAAAAAAAACTAAATAACGACTTTATTCAACAATATCTGGTGATGGGCAATTTCAAAACACTGCTTCATTTAGCTTCGAAGCTTACTTTGTATGTTTACTTTGTAGATGGTTGTAGGAGTGCATATCTCCCTATTGAACAGCTGAAAGTAGTAAAGAATAGACATTTCAAAATAGGAGTCCCGGTGTATTTTGGGCTTGTTAACAATTAAAAGTCCTGCATTATGCGTAATTTTTTGGTATTACACAATAAACTGTAACATTTAATTCCATGTGCAATAAAAAAAAAAAATCAAAAGTTACATCTGTTACTATTATTTAATGGACCTGAGCTAACACGATCTAACAATGAATGGTTGTAAAGATGAAATATAGCTGCAAGCGGCAATTATCGGGGTTCAAGCACTTTAGGGCTTTAAGCACATAAAAAGGTATTATATTTTATTTAGCAAGCATGTTAGCACTTCGATCATAGATGGAAAAGACCATTTACAGCCAATACAGGCAATTTACTAAGGAAAAATGAAAGCATAAAAAAATGACCCATGAGCAACTTTGATTGGATCACAATTTTGACATTTGGGCATTAGCATACAGTTAACGACCTATGGTTCCATATTTCCTACGGTGGTTTTGTCTTGATCAGACTAACGGTTTTGAAGATATTCGCAAAAGTTTTTTAAGCGCTAAATCACAACATTGCACAAACCATAAGGCGAAACCTGGCACATTTGGTATCGTTGGACTCGGCAAGGATTCAGGAGTCTAAGTTGGTGACTCCCATGAAAATAAGTCGACCACGCTCAAAGTTAAAGCATTTGAAAATGTAATTTTTCCACTAGGTGGCGCTGGCTCAAATATTCTCAGGCTCCTTCAGGGCATCATGCCGATGACCCATACAGAGTTTCGTTCCGATCGGCCTTCGTTAACCTTGTCTCATAGATGCTCAAAATTCATTGGCCGATATGTTTTTGAGATACACCATGTCCTCATAAACCATCATGGCTCCTTGGACCAGGACACTGCATGCCAATTTTCAAGTCAATCAGACTAACGGTTGCATAGTTATAGCTGTTTTCATGTTTTTATAGCACCACCAAGTGTCCAATTTTTTTATTGTGACCAAAGATTGAGCTCATACATATGTGTACCAAGAAAATATCTCATTCTGTTCAAGAGTTATAGCCATTTTAGTAAAAGTGGCTCCGCCCTTTTAGAACGTTTTGGCGCCCCTTAGCGACTGTGAATCAAAAATTCAACTTATTTTGATAACTTTTGACATTCACTCTCCAGTTTCTGCACTGGTTTGGTTCAGATCAGGCGAAAAACCTAGGACTAGTTCGCAAAACTAGGTTTTGGGTAAAATTCAAAATGGCGGATTTTTTTTTTTTCGTTTTGTTCACCGTTTTGAGTCTACAACAAACGGTCTAGGAGTTATGAGCAGTTATTGGCGCCACCTATTGGCCAATCAGGGTCATACTTTGTCAGTCTCTCCCCAAATTGAGTCCTGTCATGGCCAAGTTTCAGGTCTCTAGGCCTTGCAGTTTGGTCTGCATGATCAGTTTTACGGCAGAAGAAAAATAATAAAAATCCTTTCAATTGCAATACACTACATGCTTGAAACCCTAATAAATATGTATTGCTCAATGTTAGTTAATGAATTAACTTAAAGTGTGACCATGTTATTTGTGCATGTGTTAAAAAGGTCTTAAATTTAATTTGAAAAACTTTGCAGAAACCCTGATTTCATATTATATGCCAGATTTTTAGTGTTTGTGTGTAACTTTCTTTAAGATCCAGAGTGATCACATGACATTTACAGCCAAAACTGCGCGCCCATAAGCAAAGATGGCATCATACCGGTCTCGTACATCCAGGGCATCCCGTGAATAAGATGACTACAACAGGTATTTTGGATAAATCGGCCAACTTTTCTTCGTCAAAATGACGTTATCTGATTCCTCACAGATTAAGAGCATCAGTGAATCTCCTGAATAATTAGATCATTTTCTGTGTGCTGAAAGCTCGCTTCTTGGCAGTCGTCCATCTTGATCATTGTGAAGCGGGTTCATTCTGAAGACGGATGGATTGGTTGGTCAGTTCGTGGTCTGAATGGCCTCGTCCTGCCCGCTGCGCTGGACATTAAGGCCTGATGGACAGCGTTAAGCCTCTCTAAACACTCGAGGATGAACACAGCTGCTGGGAGAGACACTGGCCCACTGTGTTAGCGCCTTCGAATAAGTACACAGACTCTGTCTCCGCTCAGCAGGAGGCCCCTAGGGGCCCCTCGGTGCATCTCTTGATTGTGTCCATCAACGAGCATCAAACCCCAATCCACAGCTTTGTGTCTTCTTTAAACACTGACACGCACATTCAGAAAGCTTTACAGGAAGATACGTGCATCATATGTTTGGCGATTCGCTCGCAATTTCACTTGTTGGAAAAGAGACGCGAGGGAAAGATTAGCCAGACGACTGGTGCCGCGGCTCTCTTGCCAATGTTTGTTTATGTCGCAGTTTCTGCGATGTGAATGTCGGCTAATTTAGTACGAACACAAGCTGCGAAGTCCGTCCAGTAATGAACCCTCAATGAAATCAGATTACAAACAACGGCGGCTCGTTGAATCGCTGCCATATTCTGCACGTGCAATTACCAGGTCAGTCAGCGATCAGGAACTCTGACACTAACGAGGTTAAATGACTGCATGGGATTTTGGCTCGGGCGTTCTGGCTCGCTATGGTGAACAATTAGTTATGCAAATATATATAAGAGATGTAGAAAGCAGGAGCTGGAAGCCAGAAACCAATTAATGAGAAATTTGGTTGGACGAATGACAACAGAGCGGCTGGAAAAGGGGTGATTGAAACACGATTGGCAGTCAAAGACTTGTTGTTGTTGTTCCTTTTTCTCCTTCATTAGACATGTAAAATAAGACGTTGTTTTCCTTTAGCGATTCATCTCTGTCACGCGTCCCTCGTAATCGAAGCCAGAGCTCCCGGTTGATCTCTCAGACGTCTTCTCGTTGCGATTCGTGAACGTGCATTTTGCTTGAAAGAGCTTTTGAACGTGCCTTTTAGGTAAGCAAACTAATTCACAAATCCCTTTAAGAGGCTGAGAGTGTTTCGTATTCCCTCCACGGATTTACTTAAACCCTCGTAATGATAGATGTTTGGCATCTTCTGCGCCGCCGCCTTCTTGACTGATGAAGTCACTCATGCTTGTAGATTAGTATGTGGTGTGGTCTTGACCTCAGAATAGTCATGTGGGACTGACCTACAAGCAGAACACATTCTGTACTGGAGAAGAAAGGTCCAACTGAGATATCTTGAACAGTAAATCTCAATTGTTTTAATTGGTGATGAAATTGAGACTTTTGCTTTTTAGATGGTTCTTCTGCACTCTTTAGAAATGAAGGTTCTTTATTTGCATTGATGATGTTCCAGAACCTTTAATATCCATTCTATAAGAGGTTCTTTATAGTGGAAAAAGTGTTCAATGAAAACTATTATTTGGGAACCAAAAAAGGTTCTTCTACACTCCTTAAAAATAGAGGATCCAAAAGGTGATTTTCACAGCAATGCCATTTCAGGTTCCCCAAAAGACCTTTCAGTGAACAACATTTTAATAATCTAAAGAACCTTTTTCCACTATAAAGAACATTTTGTCCAATGGAAAGGATTTTAAAGGGTTTCTGTATGTGCTTTTATTTTTAAGTGTAAAAAATACCCCAAAAATCTCAACTCAAAGATTCCAACATCTGCAATCTGCAAATGAACTCAAATATTTTGGTAACACTTCACAGTAAGGTTCTGTTTGTTTACATTAGTTATTAGTTAACATGAACTAACAATGAAATTATTTCTAAAGCAACTATTAATCTTACACTTTAAAGAAAAAGTCTTGGTTAAAAACAACCCAAGTTGAGTTGAAAGGTTAGTTGTTTAACCCAGCGTGGGTTTTAACCCAGGGTTGTTTTAACCCAAATGGTTGATTGGGTTGTTTTAACCCTGTGAATGGGTTGTTTTATCCTAGCAAATAGGTTGTTTTAACCCAGCGAATGGGTTGTTTTTTTAACCCAGCGATTGGGTTGTTTTAACCCAACGATTGGATTGTTTTAACCCAGTGAATGTTGTTTTTAACCCTGTGAATGGGTTTTTATCCCAGCAAATAGGTTGTTTACCCAGAATGGTTGTTTTAAACCCAGGATGGGTTGTTTTAACCCAACGATGGGATGATGGGATGTTTTTAACCCTGTGAATGGGTTGTTTTATCCCAGCAAATAGGTTGTTTTAACCCAGTGATTTGTTTAACCCATGTTGTTTGTTTTTAACCCATGGGTTGTTTTTCCCAATTGGTTGTTTTAACCCAGCAAATGCATTATGGTTTATGCAGCGATTGGGTTGTTTTAACCCAGCGATTGGGTTGTTTTAACCCAGCGATTGGGGTTGTTTTAACCCAGCGATTGGGTATGTTTTAACCCCTGTGAAATTTTGTTTAACCCAGGGAATTGGGTTGTTTTAACCCAGCGATTGGGTTGTTTTAACCCAGCGATTGGGTTGTTTTAACCCCAGCGATTGGGTTGTTTTAAACCAGCGGTTTTTTTTAAGCAGCAAATGCATTATTTTAACCCATCGATGGGTTGTTTTTAACCCGCAGCTTTTTAATGCAGCGATTGGGTTGTTTTAACCCAGCGATTGGGTTGTTTTAACCCAGCGATTGGGTTGTTTTAACCCAGCAAATGGGTTATTTTAATGCAGCGATTGGGTTGTTTTAACCCAGCGATTGGGTTGTTTTAACCCAGCAAATGCATTATTTTTTAATGCCAGCGATTGGGTTGTTTTAACCCAGCGATTGGGTTTTTTCCCAGCGCATTTTTAACCCAGCGATTTAACCCAGCGTTGGTTGTTTTAACTACCCAGCGATGTTGGTTACCAGCAAATGGGTTATTTTAATGCAGCGATTGGGTTGTTTTATCCCAGCAATTGGGTTATTTTAACCCAATTACATGGGTTCTTTTTAAGCATGCAATCCAGTAATTTGTAAACAATAATTGGGTTAAATAAAACTACCCTGCAGGTTGGGCCAACATTTAACCCAAACAGTGCTGGGTTTTTCCATTTTCAACCCAACTTGGTTTGTTTTTAATCCAGCATTTTTTTTAGAGGTTAGTTAATGTTAAATACAAATGCATAGTTAAAAGTGTGTCAAAAGTTGTATCTTTTAATATTATTTAATGGACCTGAGCTATCATGAACTTACGTTACAAAATATTAATAAACACTGTAAAAAATTAGTTGTTATTAAATGCATGAATTAATTTTAACTACTGGGACATTATTGTAAAGCGTTACTAATAGCCTATTTCCAATGAAAATTCTACCAAGGGCAAAACAAAGTTCTCATTTTTATGTCTCTTAATGAATTTTAAGCCTTAATTGCTCCCTAAATCATTTGAAAGTGAAAGTGTCTGTCATGCATTAATGTACACTAGAAATAGATGTAATATTTAATACTTTTTACCATCATATAGGAGAATGCATGTCCAGCTATGAGCTCTATTCAAAATATTCCAAATCATTTTGTGTAATATTTTTTAGTCAGTCAAATCTGTTTGATATTATCATCCATTTAAGGGTTTCCTTGAATCCAAACTTGGATATGTAATGTAAGCCAAATATGATAATTTGGCCGTACACGGCTGTGCTTATGGCGAGATCAGAGGCATACCACAAATGCTGCAGGGGATGAATAATTTTGGAGTAATCCTTTGTTTTTTTGACCCAATTTTTCAGGCCCTAATTTTCACCAGCGCTCATTTGATCTAGGATTTACAGCTCTTACCAACAGAACTGCTGCGGTTCTTGAGTTCATATCGATCGGTATTGTGGTTCGGCCAAAATAACATGCAAGAAATGAATGCGATGTTATTGTAACGGATCCACAAAGCGACTACCCGTCCGAAAGAACGTGTCTCTTTATCAGTGTTTAATTGCCAGTGAAATAGCTGGTGACCATTTTCCTGCTCTTCAACTTTGAAAAGCATTACGCCATGCTTGATTTGAAACTTCTCAAAATTGCTGTTGTTGTATAAATCCCCAATAAGTGTTTTATTATGACTGGTCATAATCCTCTCAATAGAACGGCATCTGCCGCAGTCTCTCTGAATCATCCTCATTATCTGTGCTGGAGGAGGTGTGTCTTCTGCAGATGTACCGTGAAATTTGTTTGCACAAAACTCAGAGTCCTAAACCTTTGGGCAGTTTCCTATGAATATTCATGAGGCGCACACAGACGTCACCCTTTTCCCGAGCCGTGCTTATTATGAATATTCAAATGATGGGAGGTGGTCGTCACTCCTAACAAGCGTGCTGTCCTCATGAATATGCATGAGGGGAAGGGGCCGCTTTGTACTGCAACGGAAACCCAGCGTCTGAAACGGGCCGGGATCCTCAGGAGCAGCACCAAACCATCTGGACCTTTTGGTGGCACAATATAAAACGCGGCCGGTTATGAAAGCATGAGCCTTTGTCCAGATGCCGCGAGTGACCCGTGTACCTAAACGCCGCTGGTGCGCTTGTGTTTTCGAGGAATGGTGGAAACGCCGATAAATACTCGATGGGATGGT
The DNA here is from genome assembly GCA_028476615.1 of Culter alburnus. Classification (NCBI taxonomy): domain Eukaryota; kingdom Metazoa; phylum Chordata; class Actinopteri; order Cypriniformes; family Xenocyprididae; genus Culter; species Culter alburnus. The sequence goes on from JAOTNS010003824.1 coordinate 409,026, forward strand.
AATGAGGGCGGGATTGAGGACAGTTGTTGCTTGTTAGATAAAAATTATACTCATAAATATCAAATACATTTAAAATACGATTCACAGAGTACAACTTTCATTACTTTTTGTTGATTTATTGTAAATGGAAACTTAAAAAGTCGAGGCATAGGAGACAAAATAGTGAAAAATTGCCAAATTTCACCTTTGATAAAAAGAGATACATAAAAAAACGATCCTTTAGAATGATGACATTATATTTTTTATATTAAATATATATTTTAAATATATTTCATATAATTTAAATTATTTGAAATTAACATGGCAACAGATGGGAAATCACTTTGTGTCAAACTTTTTGATCGTTTTGTGCAATTCACCTGCCATTGCCCATCTTTTTTTAGCTTTTAACTCTCCCACCAGTGTTTATTTTAAAAGTTGCCAGCATTTTTGATCATTTTCACAAAACTTTCATGACCCCCCACAATATTTATTGTATGAATATCTGAACATACAATATATCAAAAGAAAACAAACAAACAAACAAAACATTTTATTCTAGCTTCATGCATTCTTTTTTTTTCGCGATAATTTACATGTGCGTCAGCAATGCTCTATTGCTTGTTTCTGCTTTCTTCTTTGCCTGTATTTTGATCTGGAGATTCTGTACTCATTCAGAAGATGCATAATAGCGCCCCCTATGGTATAACAGTGAAAACATGGATCACCAGAAAATTCCGTCAGTGGGAGGGAAAGGGTTAATGTGATCAAATCACACTGAGGTTACAGCTTCTATCATTTGTTTCTGCTTCTTCCTTTGCCTGTGTTTTGATCTGGAGATTCTGTACTCATCAGAAGATGCATAATAGCGCCTTCTACCCAATGTTCCCTCTAAGCTGCGCGCGTGCGCGGCCGCGCACTTCTGAAGCCGTGGCCGCACAGAAGAAATAATTGCCGCGCAGAGAACAGACATGAAAATGATTGTAGTAGTTTAATGAGAAAATAATTGCAGTGCTCTGGACAACCGCTATAGAGTTATTGCGCTATAGAGTTGGAACCGGTGATGCGGTTTACAAGTTTCATAGAAAGAGAACGATTGAGCGCGTGTGAGCTGGCTGGCCCTGAGCCAATCAGTCACGGTAAGATACTGTCATGTTTGCGGACTAAATACATCATACGAGAGGCAACGCGAAACGAAAAGAAATGTGAATAAAACGTCATGTTTTTAATGAAAGTGTGGAAATAACGGATGATGGACACAGAATGCTAACAAAACTCTGAGACATTTACAATCACACCCACAGGTGTAGCTTGCGAACTCAAAATACATCAGTGATATATCTCAGTTTAAATAGATTTTGTGTGTGGTGGTGGTGTGGGGTTTCAGGGATGTTTAGATAACTATAAACGAGTTAACGTTCACTTTTCTTAAAAATATTTAGCTATCAGTTTAAATGCTTCACTTTGTTTTCACTATATAATATATTAAAACAAATGGAAGCATTTAAACCGATATAATACTGTATATCAGTTTAATACTTAATATATTATATTATTATATTATATTATATTATATTATATATATTATATTATATTATAATGTAAGCCTAATAAAAAATTGATCTCACAAGGGGATTGTTTAGGGCTCCTTGCTATGAAAAATCTTGAAACGTCCTGGTATATAAATGGAAATTCATAAGCAATAACATTTATTTTGATGGTTTAACACTGTCTGTTGCTAATATTGACTGTACAAAAACACATTATGGTTGTTCCAAACCATCATTGTAACTGCTCATATTATATTATTATAAAGAATTAAACTGTCCTGCAGGAGGACAGAAATTATTTTTTAATAGAGTTTCTTGGTAAAGACTGGTACAGTTAATACAGCAATGTGAAAAAATCTCAAGTAACCTAAAATGTGCTTAATTTAGTGACTGAACTGCTTGTTTTCAAACATATTATTTAATAAATCACTAAGTTACATCAAGGGTCAAAATAAAGAAATGGCACATTAAAGTTATGTTACAGTTGCATGATAAAACCATTTTTTTTGTGTGTGTGTTTACGTTCATTGTACAGGTCTGATATAAAGGATGTTTTTGCTCAGGTGGCCAAAATGTGCGCTCAACAGAGAAAAGTTTTGCTCAGCGAGAAAAAAAATTAGAGGGAACATTGCTTCTACCATATAACAGTGAAAACATGGATCGCCGGAAAATTCCGTCAATGGCAAACAAAGGGTTAATGTGCTCAAATCACACTGAGGTTACAGCTTCTATCACTTGTTTCTGCTTCTTCTTTGCCTGTGTTTTGATCCGGAGATTCTGTACTCATTCAGAAGATGCGTAATAGCGCCCCCTACCGTATAACAGTAAAAACATGGATCGCCAGAAAATTTCGTCAATGACAGTGAAAGGGTTAATGTGCTCAAATCACACTGAAGAGTAACGTAAAGAGTTAAATTCAGCTGTAAAGCAGCTCTACAGAAGACAATAGTGTCATTATTCAGCTAATTCAGTTCATTGTTGATTCAATCCAGTCATATCATTCAATTTACCTCAGGCTCGAAATCAAAGTTTTGTTTTTTCAAAAATTTCAAAAACTATTTGTAGACTCGCGGCTGTTGCCGAAAGCCAGTTTTATAAAGTTATAACTATGGATATTTTTCTTAGAAAAACCCATTGCTTCGCTTCAGAAGGCCTTTATTAACCCTTTATTAATTCAAAATCGTGTCCCCCCTTCACTACAATTATAAAGCTTGGAAGAGCCAGCATATTTTTTAATATAACTCGATTGTGTTCGTCTGAAAGAAGAAAGTCATATACACCTAGGATGGCTTGAGGATGAGTAAATCATGGGATAATTTTCATTTTTTGGGTGAACTATCCCTTTAACTACTTTAACACCTGCCAATGACAGGGGTTAAAATAAATGTAAAGCAAGACTTTTCGTTTCAGATGCTGAGTGGTAGTTTGAGTTCTCAGTATATGGAGTCATATACTGATGTTTCACACACTCCGGCGCTTCAGTCTTTCCTCGGCTGTGTGTTTAACCGCTGTATAAGACGGTTTGTTTATGTCACGGCCCCGTCTGCAGTGACCGGGGCCCCACAGGTTATTTTCAGGGGCTGAAGACATGGCGTCTGGTGACTCATCCTGGCGTTATCAGCCTCTCGAGTCGTGTTCCTGTCCAGACGGCTGGCTATGACAGAACGGCTAACACTCCAGTCATGAGGGCTGAAGTGGCGTGCCTGAACCCTGACGCATGCAGGGACACTTCTGTCCTCGCGCCGCCGTTCACTCGAGGTTCTGCGAGTAACACATGTTGTTTTTTAGTCAGGCATTGAGATGTTAAAGCCGTCTCCTACCACAAACAACTCTGCTTGTGCTTTTATTCTGTTTTAAACACTTTCTGCACCAGATGCAAATGCAAATATTACTACATTTGAGACAAATCTGAAAATGTGAGTGGTGCCTGGGCATGCAAAATTTGTCACCACAATGCAAGGGTGCTGTGGGTGGTTGCCAGGGTGTTGCTATGCAGTTGTCAAGGTGTTATGAGTAGTTTTAAGGTGAGACACTATACAGGCAAATTCATTGTTTTTTCATGCACTAGTCAGTTTTGAGATTTTGCTTCCATAACATTCCAAAATACACATTTAAGTGTTTGTTTTATTGCACTTTATCTATTTGCATCTGTAGATTTGAATTACAATACATATCTTTACGGTTACAAACACAACTCATGACTGTTTCCAAACAGGTTTCCCAAACACTTTCCCCCTGCCTGCAATTGTTGTACAAATGCATCATTTTACCTGTAACTGACACCATTGGTTGGTTACTTACAGAAAGTATTTTAACATCCAAAATGCAAATACATTATATGAAATCTTCAAAGTTGCTCTCTGTCTTTGCAATGCATGCCGTTTCAGAACAAACAGGAAGAGATGACATATGGATCGGCGGTGGGGCCCTGCCAGCGGTTATGACAATGAGGGGCCCTGGTTTCGCTTCTATAGGAAATCCACCTGTTCAGTTTGATAGTATCCCAACACTAAAGTGACAAGACTTGAATAGGACCCGAATCCCTCCTCTATGGGATTAAGCAGAATGATATGCCAAGTCCATCTTTTGTGTTCCTTCATAAAACCGCTGTCACTTCCAAAGAAATCTGTCTTTATTCTTTCCCTCGGGATAATGCGTCAAGCTTCAGGCCTGCTGAAATGCACCTGATATTGACACACAATGAACAGAGAGACGCAAAGAGCTCGTCTTTGTTGGGCAATATTTGTTAATTGTGGGCTGAGATGTTCGTCTCATCTTGACCCCGAAAGGCAATATCTTGTTTTCGTGCGAATGCACGTTCAAGTGTGTTTTATATAACATGTCAAAGTATGACCACAGGCTAAAAAGAAATTTGTGCTACGAACATTTTCCCAAGTACCATCTGTAATTGCTCTTCTTTAAGAATGAGCCGAGGTTTTGTGTACTTCCCCCTTGACATCATGAAAAAAGATGGGACTGATTTTTGTTCTGTGGGAAAACATGTGTTTGTGGGGCGGCATGTCAGAAGGGCTCTAACCATCTACATGTCAAGTGATAAATGATCGTACAGGGGCCCATGAGCGCTGTGTTTGTTGTAAGAGGACCGCCAGAATGACAAGCCCTTCGTTCTCCACCGCGGGTGGAAAGAGATGGATTTACTCTACGATGGAAGTGATCTTGAGTTTATTCTGCACTCGCTTTGAGGGTGAGATGTGTGTTTGAACAAACAGGCCATTTGCATTGTCATTTCGAAACTTTAGATGAATTGTTCACCCCAAACCGAAAATTCTGTCATCATTTACTCTCACTAACGTAGTTTAAACCATTTTGCAATTTCAGTGCAGTTACAGTAGATGATGATTTTAATACTGCCAAGGTAAAAAAGCACCCTTAAATTAGTGCATACAACCTGTGCACTGTATTTCGAGTCATATGTTAGATTTTTAATTGAAATGAAGGTGAAAAAAATAAATAAATAAATAAACAAATTTTTAAAAATTAAATTTTTGCATTAGCAACTTACTGAAATAAGTTTTTTTGAAGGACTGAAATGACTAAAACTGAAACAATAAAATTGATCTATGCAAAATTAAATATATATAAAACAGATGAAGCTGTTCTCGGCGGGTACACGAGCACTGCCACTGACGGCCTGGAGTTCGCATCTCCAAAAACATTAAAACAAATTGTAAAATAGGTGCTATGATTAAATATGAGTGACAAATTTCAAGTCTAAACAACTACATTCTCACCTAAAAAACTACAGTTCGTGGTACAAGTGTAGTATTTGTAAAAAAAATACGGTGGACTTCAAGCGGAGTGATACAAACGGTGAAAAGCCAGGAGTGCTGTTATCACTAGAATATCACACAGCTCTCAGCCAATCAGATTCGATCAGAACCAGAAAGAATATATGAAAACTGAAAATATAAAAATCATGATATTTATAAATACTATAATAGTATATAAATAACCTAAAATAACACTGCTGAGTTATCAAATGAATTTAACTCATAATCTCAATAACATTTGTTTATGTTCAATTAAATTTAGATGAGATGTAATTGATTCACCATTCTCATGCATTACTGAATACTGCAAATGAGTGGATGATTATCAGTAAATAATTAAATTTCCTCGTGCAAACCTTTCATATGACTTGCCATTTAGCATATGAATAGTAATTATGCTTTTATGGAGTTTTCTTTTTGTTTGACAGACTGTGATCATTGTATATTTTTGTTTTAAAGCGGTCATGACATGAGAAATCAGATTTGCCTTGATCTTTAATGTGCCATTAAAACATCATTATAAACAAAGCATTTATTAATCAAGCTCCAAAAACGGCTCGTTTTGATATCGCAGGATTTGTGATGTCACACAGGCAAATATATTTGCATATGCCCGCCTCCATAGCAAGCATCAATGAATAATATGCATCATCACACCATAGGCCCCGCCCACTGGTGTTCAGTCACTTAATAGCAGACATTTGCCTACACTGGATGTGAGCGTTGCGTCAAAAGCAAATAGAATCCATTATAATCACTGATGCTGTCTACACTGATACAGTATTTTAATGGCGGATCAAGGATTATATGTTTGTTCGGAGCATTTTATTTTGTAAACGGCACAGTGTAATGGAGAGTTTGCAAAGAAACTTTTGTTGACACACAGCAAAATCCTCAGAGTTAAAGTTAGTAATTAAGTTATGATTGAGCATTAGTGATGAACGCCTGCTGTTAACAAGCATAATCACTGAAGAGAAACCCAATAACTACAAAGGACTTCCAGCCACAGTCTTAGATGAAATCAACTGAAGATAAAAGACATTAAATCTCTCAGGATCTGATTAAAAAACTCCACAAACAGCATATTATCTCATTAACTTTAACTCTGCTTCAGTGTTATTTTAACTCTATGTACATATGTTCTCTGAGCAGAGCTGATATATATATATTTAATTTTTTGGTGCAAAAAACTTTATTAACATTATAAGTGAACCCTTAAGGAACATATTAAAACAATGACTCCTTTAATATGTAAAAAAGCAGCTCAGATGTTCTGCCTAATGTGTTGTGTTTTACAGAAGTTAATCATACAGGTTTAGAACAACCTGAAGGTGAGTAAATGATGACAGAATCTTTATTTAACGCTGTTAACTAGTCCCTGAACCACTGAGACCCGTCTGAGTCTGAATCAGGCCTTTTTCAGTATTGGTGTCTCCGGGATGCGGCGGGTAAAAATATCTGCGATCAACATATTTTGATTACTGAAGTGGAACATTCCAGAAATTCCCTTCCGCAAACTCACAAGGATGAAAAATTCTGGAGCGTTTTACAGAACACAGTCGCCCGATGACAAACAAACTGCGTTCGGCTACACAGACACGAGAGACATTTATTAGCAGCAGGAGTTTTATTGAAATATCAAACAGTTCTGCATTCAGTGACGTTAAGTTCATTAATTGTTTTACAGTCACTCATTGAGATGATTTGTACCTCTGGCGGGTTTAAGATGCCCGGGCCTGAAGAACTTCAGTCCAGATCACTCACCATATTTGGTATCGTCATGATCTTTTCAACACTGTTTCTCTTTGTGTTTGAGCAGAGAGACGATTCTGTCGGCTGGAAGTAAACTGAAGCTACAAGCCTGTAAAATAAAGTTCAGCTCCCGCCTGCCTTTGGAGGAAAACATGTATGTCTTTGCATCACTGTGTTGTTTTGTGCGAGTGCTGGAACAGGATTGTCAAACTCTGTCCACATCACTCAGTGTTATTGCCCTTTTACAGCTCAGATAGTGTGGAACTGTTTGTGCGTGAGATATTAAGATCACGAGCCATACTGTACTGGTTTCAGAGGGGTTTTTAGGCAGTTTAACAGGCTCTTAAGTGCATGTGCGCTACCAGTCAAAAGTGTGTGTTTTGTTGAATAATTAGGATAGGTTGTTTTTAGTTTCTGTTCAGCAAGGTTGCATTTATTTGATCAAAACTACAGTAAAAATAGTGAAATATTATTCCAATGTAAAACAGCTGTTTTCTATGTGAATATATAGTAAAATGTAATTTATTCCTGTGATCAAAGCTGAATTTTCAGCATCATTACTCCAGTCTTCAGTGTCACATGATCCTTCAGAAATCATTCTCATATGATGATTTGATGCTCAAGAAACATTTATGATTATTATCAATGTAATTCAAAAGTTTGGAGTGAGAAAAAATACTTTTATTCATCAAGGACACATTAAATTGATTAAAAGTGACAGTAAAGACATTTAGAATGTACAAAAGATTCCATTTTAAGTTCATCATGGAATCCTGAAAAACAAAATGTATCAGTTTCTACAAAAATATGAACTGTTTTCACACTGATGATAATAAGAACCATTATTAATAATTGAGCAGCAAATCAGCATGTTAGAATGATTTCTGAAGGATCACGTGACACTGAAGACATGAAAAATTCAGCTTTGCATTACATGAATAAATTACATTTTAAAATATATCCACATAGAAAACAGTTATTTGAAATTGTAATAATATTTCACTATTTTTGCTGTAGTGAGCAGAAGAGACTTTTATTCAAAAACATTAAAAAATCTTACCAACCCCAAACTTTTGACAGGTATATCAAATATCACAGTGTTTTATTATTATAGTGTTAGATTCAGGCTTTCTCAGCTATGATCTATTGTCTAATAATGTGTTTTCCTCTGGTTCTGTGATTCCCAGTGTTGTGAGATTGTGTGTTTCTTTCCAAAACATGTAATTTGGCTCCTGCTGACACACACACACACACACACACAAATGTGCACGTATGCCATAATCACAGTGGTGACAGATCTGGGATGTTCTAATTTTAAAGTGCCATGGTTAGTCGCGTTTAGTTTCGTTACGAGTTGAAAATCTGTCACAACACGACAAGTTTATAATTTACTTCCTTATGTTTGTCCAAAAAGGACAAAAAAACAACAACAAAGACAGCATGTTGTGCACTATAATCCTAGTCTTCTCCCCTTTGCAGCTCTCAAAACATGGTTTCAGTGGTGCTGTTGAGACATCTAACGGTGCAATATTAGATTTAAGTATTGTAGCTGACCATGCTGCATTTATTTGATCAAAAATACAGTAAAAACAGTGAAATATTTTTACAATTTAAATGAAATGTTTTCTATTGTAATATATTGTAAAATTGAATTTATTCCTGTGATCAAAGCTGAATTTTCAGCATCATTACTCACATGATCCTTCAGAAATCATTCTAATATGATGATTTGCTGCTTAATTATTATTGGTGCTCAATTATTAATAATGATTCTTATGTTAAAAACACTTGTGCTGCTTAAAATTTTTTTGTGGATACATTTTTGTCAGTTTTCTTTGATGAATAGATCATTTATTTAGCACAAACCATGCAAAATGCCCACTTCAGTGTAATATTTAGAGTTAAATGTTTGTTCATCTAGTCATAGTGATGCTTGCTTTAGCAAACACAGTATATTTATTGAAATTCTAACACAAAAAGTTCATGCATTTCCAAGGAATCGAGAACATGACCTCGGTTCTAGCAACACCAACATAATGGATTCGATTCCCAAGAATGCATGAAGTGGCTTTGGATAAAAGTGCATGAATGAAAGCGGTCAGTCTTGATGCAGAATAAGAAATTTATTTCATAACAGTTACAAAGAACAAAATATTTAAAAGCATTTTTATCTTACATAAGCTGTACAGAGATGGCATGTATTTGACTCTAAATGATTCCGGAATAGATGCTAGAAGTATTAAATAGAAAACTGGAAAACAAAAAGACAATTAAAATTGATGGAAAAATATGAAATATTCCATTTATCTACTGTACAAAAACAACTTGAAAATGGAATCCGTTCTATTGTACCCTGATACATCGTTTAGGCCTCTTGCGCGTTTAAAAAGTATTTTACAAAAGAATCCGATGGCCTCGCCATCTCACAATAGCTAAAGTCTTGGCCTCTTTGGTTCCATAATTCGGTATAATACATTTGAACAGCATTCATTTGCTTCTATAAAAATAACTTTTCTTTTTTTCAATGGCAGGTTTTTTTTTTCTTTACTAATAATGCAACTTCAGTGCAAACATTGTAACAACCATCCGCTCGGAAAGTTTACATTTCAAGTATTGAAAAGAGTTCATAACAAGTATCTAGTGTGGGTCATCTGGTGTAGGTCACTACTATACATTGCATAGCTTGTGCGGCACTTATTTCAGAAGAATTGTGAACCTCGTGGTACCTTCGAAGGCAAGTGCTTTATATTGTGCATTCACGATATTTTTTGCAAGTGCTATGCTGCACTATGAGATCGCTCGATTCACTTGTGTTTTAGAGGAGTGTGTGCCGTTTGCTCCACACGCTGTTCCGTGTTTCTTCGGCTTGTTGCATGAGTAATCAGGCTCCCGAGACATTACAAGACACGCCTCATGATTTATGAATGGACCTTGTGTCTGTCGAGAAACCTAAAAAGTTTTGCTCTTTGCAGATGTTCGTTGAAGTTCAAGATGGATGCTCTCGGATGGATTGGTTGTCACTCAATGTACTCGTTGTGGGAAGTGCTGACGTTGTTTTGAGAAGATGGTCAGTGCTTTTTGATTCAGTTCTGGGCAGGTACATGGATATAAATGTCTTTAAGATCACCTCTCCTCCGTCTTTCAGTTTGTTCCATTTTTTCAAGAGAGCTAAACCTGGGGAAAAGACGTTCCCGTCGCTCTGATGTCAAAGCTGAGAGTATCGTACAAACTAAATCACTCGATGGTTAAAGAACATAAATATATGTACAAAGATGCTGGAAGAGTTGGGGTGTGTGTTTGAATGTGGATGTGTGAGCATGGATAAAGGTGCGGTCACATTAATCGTCGCTCTGCGAAATTTCACAGATTTCGCTCATGTTCATCTCTACACTATTGAAAATGGACGGTTGACCTTTTTTTTGCACATGATATTTACTGAAATGTGACCGCACCTTAAAGAGTTAGTTCACCCAAAAATGACAATTCTGTCATCATTTACTCCCCCTCGTGTTGTTCCAAAGACTTTGGTTCATCTTCGAAACACAAATGAAGATATTTTTGATGAAATCTGAGAGATTTCTGTCCCTCCACTGACAGTCTACAAAAAAGTTCATAAAGAGATCGTAAAATTAATCCATATGAATTGAGCGGTTTAGTCCAAATTTTCTGATGAGATTTGATCGCTTTATATGATGAACAGATTTAATTTAGACTTTTATTCACATATAAACATTAAACAACGGACATATCAGTTGCGGTAAACGGAAGCTCAAGCATGTTCATGTGACGTGCAAGAACCAATGAGTTTCATTCTTGTGTTACGCATCACGTTTGAGCTTCATTGAGAACCAATGAGGTTCATACGCGTGTTACGCATCATGTTTGAGCTTCATTGAGAGCCAATGAGGTTCATACGCGCTTTACGCATCATGTTTGAGCTTCATTGAGAGCCAATGAGGTTCATTTGCGCGTTACGCATCATGTTTGAGATTCAGTGAGAGCCAATGAGGTTCATACGCGCGTTACGCATCACGTTTGAGCTTCAGGGAGAGCCAATGAGGTTCGTACGCACGTTACGCATCACGTTTGAGATTCAGTGAGAACCAATGAGGTTCATACGCACGTTACGCATCATGTTTGAGCTTCATTGAGAACCAATGAGGTTCATTTGCGCGTTACGCATCATGTTTGAGATTCAGTGAGAGCCAATGAGGTTCATACGCGCGTTACGCATCACGTTTGAGCTTCAGGGAGAACCAATGAGTTCACGCGTTACGCATCACGTTTGAGCTTCCAATGAGGTTCATACGCGCGTTACGCATCACGTTTGAGCTTCAGTGAGAGCCAATGAGGTTCATTTACGCATCACGTTTGAGCTTCAGGGAGAGCCAATGAGGTTCATACGCGCGTTACGCATCACTTTGAGCTTCTCTAAGAACCAATGAGATTCATTCTCGTGTTACGCATCACATTTGAGTTTCAGGGAGAACCAATGAGGTTCATACACGCGTTACGCATCACGTTTGAGTTTCAGTGAGAGCCAATAAGGTTCATACGCGCGTTACGCATCACGTTTGAGATTCAGTGAGAACCAATGAGGTTCATACGCGCGTTACGCATCACGTTTGAGATTCAGTGAGAGCCAATGAGGTTCATACACGCGTTACGCATCACGTTTGAGATTCAGTGAGAACCAATGAGGTTCATACGCGCGTTACGCATCACGTTTGAGATTCAGTGAGAAACCAATGAGGTTCATACTTACGCATCACAGTGAGAGCCATTTGCGTTACGCATCACGTTTGAGATTCAGTGAGAGCCAAGAGGTGCGTTACGCATCACGTCAAGATGAGTTCATACGCACGCATCACATCACCACATTTACGCATCACGTTTGAGATTCAGTGAGAACCAATGAGGTTCATACGCGCGTTACGCATCACGTTTGAGATTCATGAGAACCAATGAGGTTCATACGCGCATTATGCATCATGTTTGAGCTTCAGTGAGAGCCAATGAGGTTCATTCTCGTGTTACGCAGCACGTTTGAGATTCATTGAGAGCCAATGAGGTTCATTCTCGTGTTACGCATCATGTTTGAGCTTCCGCAAGAACCAATGATTCATTCTCGTGTTACGCATCACGTTTGAGCTTCTGCAAGAACCAATGAGGTTCATTCTCGTGTTACGCATCACGTTTGAGCTTCAGCAAGAACCAATGAGGTGTGTTGCATCATGTTTAGCTTCATGAGGTTCATTCTCGTGTTACATCACGTTTGAGCTTCAGCAAGAACCAATGAGGTTCATTCTATGTTACGCATCATGTTTGAGCTTCAGCAAGAACCAATGAGGTTCATTCTAGTGTTACGCATCATGTTTGAGCTTCAGCAAGAACCAGTGAGGTTCATTCTCGTGTTACGCATCACGCTTCAGCAAGAACCATGAGTTCATTCTCGTGTTACGCATCACGTTTAGCTGAACCAATGAGGTTCATTCTAGTGTTACGCATCACGTTTGAGCTTCTGCAAGAACCAATGAATTCTCCACGTTGAGGCAAGACCAATGAGGTTCATTCTAGTGTTACGCATCATGTTTGAGCTTCAGCAAGAACCAATGAGGTTCATTCTAGTGTTACGCATCATGTTTGAGCTTCAGCAAGAACCAGTGAGGTTCATTCTCGTGTTACGCATCATGTTTGAGCTTCAGCAAGAACCAATGAGGTTCATTCTAGTGTTACGCATCATGTTTGAGCTTCAGCGAGAACCAATGAGGTTCATTCTAGTGTTACGCATCACGTTTTTGAGGTTCATTCTCGTGTACACATCACGTTAGCTTCAGCGAGACCAATGAGGTTCAGTGGTGTTTCATTGTTCAAGCAAGAACCAATGAGGTACATTTCATCTATATCAAATTCTTTATGAACTTTTTGAAGCGTCAAAGTTTCAGTTGCGTTGAGTAGGTGTCAACGGAGGGACATAAAGCTCTCAGATTTCATCAAAAATATCTTCAATTGTGTTTCGAAGATGAATGAAAGTCTTGAAACGTCACGAGGGGGAGCAATTAATGACAGAATTTTCATTTTTGGTTGAACTAACTCTTTAAGTCATAAATATTACTTTCTTACTATGATATTTTAGTAGCTTTTGGAATATTTTCAGGTCCGTGTTTTCTCAAGCGCAGCCGCACTCCTCAACGATCATGTTGGGCACGTCCCGTTTCACGATGTTGTATTCGTCGTCGAAGTACAGCATGGACATGGTGCTCAGTTTGGTCGGGATGCAGCAGGAGTTCATGGATCCTGGACTCATTCCCCGCATGCGGTATTGGTTCACCACGGCGGTGTGGAAAGACGAAGCCGATCCGGGAACCCCGGCCATGTACGCAGGACAGTTCCCTTCGCAATAATTCCCAAAGTACCCTGACGGGGCGATGATCCAATCGTTCCAGCCGATGAGGCGGAAATCGATGTAAAACTGTTGGCGGCAACACAAGCTACTGCTGCCGTCGCATTCCAGGCCTCGTTTGCGGATGCGGTGTTTGTTGTCCGCCACTCGCGCTTGCACGACCAGGAAGGGGCGGTGAGACTCGTCGGCCGTGTTGACTAAAATAGGCACGATGCCCATCTTGTCGCACCCCTCGCACCGAACGTCCAGGTTCTGCCGGCGATCGCCCTTGGAGAAAACCATCTGCACGGCGTCCGTCAATGGAAAAGTGTGCCAGCCGCTGCGTTTAAGATCCACACGTTTCTCCACCAAGTTCCACTTGCTCCCGACACCCGGTTCCTGCGAGTAAACCTTGACCGTGATCTTCCTCCGAGAGCCCTTCTCCAAAATATTAGGCAGAATTTTGAAGTACAACCACAGGTTGGCCTGGGACACGTGCAGGTTCTGGTTGCCCTCGTTGGAGATCACAAAAAACAGGCTGGTCTTGGAGGTCAGCGACTCGTCTGTGGGATCAAGAGAGGAGAAAGGAAGTCAGCTCAGTGCATTTCATCAACTGTTACTCAACTGAACCTGGTGAACTGAAAGCCTATAGGATAAAGCCTCGCGGCGGACTGAAGACTCCAGACATTAACATTCAGAGAGGCCAGCGAATCTCTAATGCCGATGTGAATGGCCTCCCAAAGTGGGACCACTTCACCCTAAAGACATTAAATTGTGTTCGTTCTGATGAGATTCTCATTACTGTAATATAGTTATTTGATTTTTTAAATAAAATTGAAATATATTTCATTATTCTTTTCACATTACAGTAATGTTTACAGTAATAATAATGTCTTTTTTCCTGCAAATAGGTTTCATTTTGTGCAAAATAAAAAATAAAAATCTCTGATTTTAAGGTTAGGATTGTTATATTTTATAGGGGAGAAATGGGCTTGCTTTACTTCTCATATAAATAATGTCACAATAATTACATCTCTTTTTTGTCCTATAAATGGGTTTTCGAAGGTTTCATGAGATTCATCCATTTTATTCTATTAAAGCATAAATTAAATTTAAATTAGCATAAGTTTAGCAAAAATATATCATTACAGTAAAAAGAATCGGGGAGAATTGCGCTTGAAAAAATAAAATAAAATACTAAAATATATTAAAATACTACTTTTCTTTGCAGAACATAATACATCTTTGTGAACGAATTTAATTTCTAAGATAAAATATGTTCTTGAAACCTTTTATTTTATTAAACCTAAAATTCAGCATAAATTAACGGCAGAACAACACTTTGCCATTTAAATTATGTAATTTAATAATGATAATGAGAATAAATGTCAATGCAAAAAATTATTATAATTTTTGTTTTATAAATAAGCTTAATTTTGTCCAGAATATAATAGAAATTTGTGCATAGAAATTATTTTTTATTTCTGATTTTGAGGTAAAATATGACCCGCACATATTCTTGAAACCTTTTATTTTATTAAACCTAAAATGATACAAAACAATACTTTGCCATTTAAATGATGCAATTTAATAATGGGAATGAGAATAAATGTCAATGCAAAAAATAATAATAATTTTTGTCCTATAAATAAGCTTAATTTTCAGCATAAAATAGATATTTGTGCAAAGAAATTATTTTTTTAATTCTGATTTTGAAGTAAAATATGACACAAACATGTTTCATGAGATTCAACCATTTTATTTTATTAAACCTTAAATTAAACTTAATTTAAATTAAATGCAGAACAAAAATATTAGTAAGATGTATAAACACTTTGCAATTTAAATAATTTTTGACCAATAAATAAGCTTCATTTTGTGTAGAATCTATTTTTTTATAACTGGACATGTTCTTGATTGGTTCCATTAGAAACCTTTTATTTTATCAAACCTTAAATGAAACTTAAATTCAGCATAAATTAAAGGCAGGTCAAAAAATACTACTATGACGTATAATAATGCAAATAAATGTCAACAACAAAATGTGCTGAATATTATTTTAATAATCATTCTCCTGATTCTGAGGTGAAATATGAGCTGAACATGAGGTTTTTTGATCTCAATGGTTAAAAGTGTGTGTTCTCTGTGTCTCGTTCTGGGGTCCGATCCAGTGCGGCCGGGGGTCTGGATGAAGATGACAGGACTGAGAGAGCTTATGAGAGCACAACACAACCCTGCAAAGACTTCCCAGCGAAAGCTGCTGAGCCGCAGAGAGCGCACAATGAGCAGCGTGACGTCACAGGAAACGCATCACAGGAGTCGACATACAGCGGTACAGTGAGAGCGCGATCAAGCACATCCCTCTGACAGTCACAAAAGCAGCACATTTACATGATACTGAATGCTTTTGGTGCCACCAAAACTCTCAAAATTAATCAAAATCTATTATTTCATATCTGAACTAACTCATCCCATGCACATCATTTTGTCATGTGCTTTCTCAACTGTTTCTCATGCACGTTTACGTGATAGTGATGCTTGATTTAGCGAACAAACTAACATGACAGCTTTCTGTTTTCTCTCTCCCGTTTTTCCCACTGCAGACTCCAACATAAAACAAGAAATATGATGTTTCCGCTGCTCTGGGAGCATTAATAAATCTGAGCCTTCAGGAATTTGTCTGAAAAGTGTCCGCAAAACACACATAAAATAGAAATGTTTAAAAATAAATCGAAAAATATTCTGCATATGTCATAAGTTATGTGTGCATGTGTATAATTGTGTAGACGAAGCGCGCAGCTGTGCCAAAAGAGCGAGTGAGCGATGTGTGCCGGTCACGTGGGCGGCTCGCAGGCTTCTGATTGGATAATCACATTTGGTTTGAGTACAGCTCTGTAACTCATTTAAATGTAAACTCTGTCTGGCTGATTTAGAGGTAATATTTCATGAAGACTTTCATTAGTAACAATAACAAACAATATTACACTATATGATGTTCCTGGGAACATGTTCATTTTTGGGTGAACTATGTGGCACACGCAGTGAAGTATTTATATGGCACTTTTCACAATACATCATTCCGAAGCAGCTTTGCTGAAAATAAGGCAATGATATCTTAATATCTTCATGCGTTTAGAAGATTAGAGCTGTGTGTTGATATAGTTTACATTTTGCGATGATAAAAGTTGAGATTTGCTATATAGTAGGCATATATAACACTTTAAGTATACTCTATGTACGCGAATGAAGTTGGATATACTTATATCTCTCACTTCTCACTTATATACGACCTATGAAGGGTCATAGGGCTGAAGCCTATCCCAGTATCCAGGGAAAACATTTGAAATTGAACCAAGCTAATTTATTTCACAAAAATGGTTGACAAACACATTGCACAAAGCACTTTACTTAACATACATATAAAATGTAAGAATATCACTAACACTGATGAATAAACAGTATAAAATAAGGCTATTAAATAGCAGTCCCAAACTAGTTTTTGTTAATACAATAAAGTTAGTTGGTAATGAGCCACCACAGTCCTCAAAAACATGACAAAAAGTGAAAATGAAGTGGTATTTTGGTTAAGTTTTTAAAAATAAACTACATTTAACATGGTTAATACACAAAACTAACTTGAACTGATAATTACTGAAGCTGGTTTCCAATAAATCAATTTTAAAGATAATTGCAACTTTTTATCTCACAATACTGATTTTTTTCTCTCTACGAGATATAAAGTTAGAATTTTGAGATATAAACTGAATTGCGGTATATAAAGTCAGAATTGAGAGTTATAAACTCAAAATTGTGAGTTATAAAGTCAGAATTGTGAGATATAAACTCAAAATTGGGAGATATAAAGTCAGAATTGCGAGTTATGAAGTCAGAATTGCGAGATATAAAGTGCGAGTATAAAGTCGGATTGCAGAGTAAGTATAAGTCGGAATTGCGAGTCGGAGTTAGTCGGAATTGCGAGTTATAAAGTCGAATTGCGAGTTATAAAGTCTTGCGACGAGTTATAAAGTCTTGCGAGTTATAAAATTGCGAGTTATTGAGAAGCGAGTTATAAAGTCAGAATTGCAAGATATAAAGTCGGAATTGCAAGTTATAAAGTCGGAATTGCGAGTTATAAAGTCATAATTGTTATAATGTCGGAAGTATCAGAGTTGCGAGTTATAAAAAAATTCAGGAGTTATAAACTCAAAATTGCGAGTATAAAGTCGGAATTGCGAGATTAAAGTAAAATTGAGAGATTATAAACTCAAAAATTGCGAGTTATAAAGTCGGAATTGCGAAGATATAAGTCGAATAAGATATAAAGTCGAATTGCGAGTATAAAGTCGCGAATCGAGATATAAAGTCGGAATTGGAGTTATAAACTCAAAATTGGGAGATATAAAGTCAGAATTGCGAGATATAAACTCAAAATTGGGAGATATAAAGTCAGAATTGCGGTTATAAAGTTGGAATTGAGAGATATAAAGTCGGAATGCGAGTTATAAAGTCAAATGCGAGATATAAAGTCGGAATTGTTATAAGTCGGAATGCGAGTATAAAGTCGGAATTGCGAGTTATAAAGTCGGAATTGTGAGATATAAAGTGGAATGTGAGTTATAAACTCAAAATTGGGAGAATACTATATATATATATATATATATATATATTATTATAAACTCAAAATTGTGAGTTTAAAGTAGGAAATTGCGAGTTATAAGCAGAATGCGAGTTATAAAGTCGGAATTGTGCAAGATTAAAGTCGGAATTGCGATTAGATAAACTCAAAATTGGGAGATATAAAGTCAGAATTGCGAGTTATAAAGTCGGAATTGGAGATATAAAGTCGAATTGCGAGTTATAAAGTCGGAATTGCGAGATAAAGTCGGAATTGCGAGAAAAGTCGGAATTGCGGATATAAAGTCGGATTGCGAGATATAAAGTCGGAATTGAGAGAGATAAACTCAAAATTGGGAGATATAACTCAAAATTGGGAGATATAAAGTCAGAATTGCGAGTTATAAAGTCGGAATTGGGAGATATAAAGTCGGAATTGCGAGTTGTAAAGTCGGAATTGCGAGTTATAAAGTCCGAATTGCGAGTTATAAAGTCAGAATTGTGAGTTATAAAGTCAGAATTGTGAGTTATAAAGTCAGAATTGAGAGATATAAACTCAAAATTGTGTGATAAAACGTTGCAATTACCTTTTTTATTTTTCATTTAGTGGCAGAAACGAGCTTCCATAGTCAACAGCTTTCATGCACGTCTTTCAGAATAAAAGTTCTGCATCAGAAAAACGTTTTGTTGTTTCTTTGACTACACATACTCGGCAACCCACTCAAAAATATCTTGCGATCCACTTTTGACCCAAATCATTGAGACACAAACCATCAGGAAACTAAGACAAAACTCGTCGCCGTTAAGCTGCTGTCAGTGGGACAAAACAATACTTGGGCGGGACCTTCTATAGCCACAATACAAGCGGCCCAGCATGTGCCCACCTGACCACACAGCCGAGGTAATCTGTGTGTCATTAGCTGTGGCTTCATCCACAGGGGTTTGCAAACGCCATTAGGACAAACAACACCTCACTGCTTGTTTCATACACTTACAGTTCCTGTTCTATAGTCCTACAACTGAAAACACACTGTATGTACATTATAATGATAGTGACTGACTCAACACTTCAGAAAAACATTGCCTGGCTACCCACTAACCCTAAGAACGAGCGCTAGTGATGCTTGAACGCGACTGAACACAGGAGGGATGGTGTTTACTGTCACTGCCGGTTCCAGCTGGCCAAATCAAAGCGTAAAAGCGAAGCTAAAAACAAGCTGTGACGTGGGGCGAACGCATGATTACAGGTTGGACGGCTTCCCGCTTCGATTCAGGCCTTTAGTAAAGCGCGGAGCACATTCATTATTGGGCTCTAATAGACAGCGCGAGCGAATTATCCCTCTTGGCACCCGTCCTCACCTGAGTCTCCACACACCATTAAGATGTCACAGAAACCTAGAGGGACTCAATTGGCCTCTGCCAGCGCAGGGCAGCACCATTCTTACAGAAAACGAGATCCTCAAGAAGATTCTGGACGTCTTCCAGAGCTCCATGTCCTGAGGTCACCCCGCATCCTAATGAGACGCACAGGCAGCTTTACTGATGTGCCAGCGGCTTCACAGCTCCCAGAATCCACTGCATGACGGCTTCATCCAGTCACTACAACTGCAGAAAACTGCTTTCTGAGTGGTTATGCTTTCATAAATTCAATGTCATAAATTTGTGCAGTTTTGTTTTAGAAATTATAATTTGTTACTTTTTTAATATAATGTCTTGAGTTGGATTTTTAGGTGTCTAAAGTTTTTGTTACTATTTATGTATTTTTTTCACTATTACTATTTTATTTTTTATACAATTTTACTATTATTATTATTATTATTATTTACTTGTTTTAACTTCATATTCATTTTTTTATTTTATTTATTTTTTATTTAAAATATTTTTCTATTACTCATAGATGAAATTTTTACGTGTATTTTATTTTTAATAATTTTTTATTTATTACACTCTAAAAAATGCTGGGATAAAAACAACCCAAGTTGGCTTGAAAATGGACAAACCCAGCGATTGGGTTGTTTTAACTCAGCAGATGGGTTGTTTAACCCAGCGGTTGGGTCGTTTTAACCCAGGGAAAGGGTTGATTTAACCCAGCAGTTGGGTCGTTTTTAACCCAGGGAAAGGGTTGTTTTAACCCAGCGGTTGGGTCGTTTAACCAAGGGAAGGGTTGTTTTAACCCAGGAAAGGGTCGTTTTAACCCAGCGGTTGGGTCGTTTTAACCCAGGGAAAGGGTTGTTTTAACCCAGCGTTGGGTCGTTTTAACAAAAGGTTTTAACCAGGGAAGGGTGATTTAACCCAGCGGTTGGGTCGTTTTTAACCCAGGGAAAGGGTTGTTTAACCCGGGTGGGTCGTTTTTAAGGAAAGGGTTTTTAACCCAGCGGTTGGGTGTTTTAACCCAAGGGAACGAACCCCAGCAACCCAGGGAACCAAGGGAAGGGTTGATTTTTGGTTAACCCAGGGAAAGGGTTGTTTTAACTCGGCAATTGGATTGTTTTAACCTGGTGGTTGGGTTAAATGTTTGACCTAACCTGCTGGGAGGTT
Source organism: Culter alburnus (assembly GCA_028476615.1). Taxonomy (NCBI): domain Eukaryota; kingdom Metazoa; phylum Chordata; class Actinopteri; order Cypriniformes; family Xenocyprididae; genus Culter; species Culter alburnus. Next base: position 429,632 of record JAOTNS010003824.1, read on the forward strand.
TTTTAACTCAAATATTGTTTAAAAATGACTGTATTTCTTGCTTAAAATGAACCCAAAATATGTTGGAAATTAACATTTATTAATATGTTTAATGAATAATAAATAATAAACATTTATTAAATTGCTTATTAATAAATGTTCACCTTTTGATTATTATAGTTGCCTCTAGTAATTATGTGTTTGATTTTTAATTTCCAACCTATTTTGGGTTCATTTTAAGCCAGACATACAATAGTTGGGTTAAATAAAACTACCCAGCAGGTTGGGTCAAACATTAACCCAACCACTGGGTTTGTCCATTTTCAACCCAACTTGGGTTGTTTTTGACCCAGCATTTTTTATTTCATTAAAATATATTAACTGACTTTCCTGGTCAGTTGACGTCATCAATCTGTTTTCATTTTTCAACCACCTTCTTAAAAACACTTTGCTCCATCTATTAAAATCCTTGTGAATTCTTTTTTACGTTTCTGTTTCTGAAATATACCACATTATGGATGGTTAATGCGTCACAGTCAGAGCTGATGATGACTTTAAGTGGAAACCTCAGATTCTTTTTGTGTTTTCAGTGAGTTTAAACCTGTCAGACTTCAGCAAATCTGCAAAACAAAAAACAACCGGCCTTTTATCAACTTTTATGTATTTTGTAAAAGCATCGGACAACATATACTGACCGGTTAACCCGACATGAACAGTTCACCAGTCATTTTCAGTCTCCATCATGAGGCATTTCGGTAAATTGTTCCTGGATCTCGTCCGGGTGCGAGTCTCATCTTGGCAGCCTCAGAACAACACAGCACAAAGGGTCAAAGGTCCAGGTCTGCGCTGGGACTGAATAATTGCGGCCCGAATGGTGCTCGCGATCTCCTGGACTTCATGAGTGCCTGGTTTGGCCCTGGACGGAGGGCAGCGCTTGCGACGGGACCTGTGGTGTGTCGGTAAGACTCAACCCTGCTCATTGTGAATGTGTGCTTTACTAAGAAAGGATTCTGATCGCAGTTTGACCTGAACTCAGATTCACTGCAAGCTGCTGAATTTGTTTAGCAAATTCTACAATACATTGACAAGCTGAAAAAACTCAATTCTGGCCTTGAGATCAACATGAAACGCTCTTTGCATCCCATTTTACATGCATAATGTGACAGATTTTTGAATGTAACAGGATATTTAAGTGGAAAAAAATGAAGGATGGGATGTGATCCTGACTCTTCTCTATGGAATCTAAAGGGGAATTCGTCCCCTTTATTGCATTAACTGATATTAAATTAGCTATTTGACGTCAACTGAAAAGAAAAGACATTTCGGAAGTTCGGTGCAACAAGACAAACACCTTTTGTCTTTGTGAACGACGTGCACTCATGATGTAATCAGATCATAAGCCACTATGGCAGAATGCAATCCAGTAGCGTTTATTTTAGTGCATTTTCTCAGCCCTGTATACAAAAGATTTTAGTGTTTCGCAGTAATTGCAACTGAAAGTTGTGCTGTGTGTTTTAATGTTTCGCTGCTGTCAGATAATAGACCTGTGATGCATTTTGATCTCATTTGTTGATTTATAAGTTGGCTTTAGTTTGATTCTTTAACAGGATTGTGAATGCATGAACAGTTTTCTGTGTGATTCCTGAACCCTGATGGCTTTAAATGCTCATTTGATGCTTAGGTTCTAAATAGAATAAAATAATAAGATGTTCTGATGCTTTAAAGACCAAAACACTGATCTGAAGAACCTATAATGAAACTTTTTTCAATCTCCAAAGAATCAATATAGCAACCTAAACAGAACCAAATAACCTTTAACATGAAGATTTATTGTAGAATTCCCTTCATACCATTTGTTTTTCTTCATAGCAACAGTAAAGAGTATCATCCCATACACATGGCAGACCGGGGCAAGTTGTCACGAGAGCTCTCTGATGATTTCAAACACCTTTCTAGAATCATTTTTGTGACTTTTGTTGTCCAGATTAAAAATTCAATATTTTTTTGTAATATCTGTAGCCTACACTCTAAAAAATGCTGGGTAAAAAACAACCAAGTTGGGTTGAAAATGGACAAACCCAGCAATGGGTTAAATGTTTGACCCAACCTGCTGGGTAGTTTTATTTAACTCGACTATTGTTTACAAATTACTGTATTTCTTGCATAAAATGAACCCGAAGTATGTTAACATTTATTAAAATGTTTAATAAATGATCTTTTATTAATATATTTAATGAATAATAATAAAACAATAAATATTTAATTAATTGCTTATTAATAAATGTTCACCTTTTGATTATTATTGTTGCCTCTAGTAATTAATCTGTCTGATTTTTAATTTCTAACCTATTTTGGGTTCATTTTAAGCCAGACATAAAGTCATTTTTAAACAAAAACCATCCATTTGGGTTGTCCATTTTCAACCCAACTTGGTTGTTTTTAACCCAGCATTTTTTAGTGTATATAGACAATAAAAACACGCTGACATGCATTAATACAAGACTCACACTGTGAAGGACTGAAAGGTAAAGTTACATTTTTCATAAATGTCAGGCCGCGGGGCAAGTTGTCACATGCGTCTTAATTATAAACAATTTAGTAATTACATTTTCGGCTGGCTACAGTTTAATGTTTCTATGTTTTGTGTTGTTTAGTTAATTATTTTGTTTTTAACAGCTGTTTAAACTTGGCCTCTAATCGCATATTCTTACTTGTGACAAATCTTTTAAATGAACTGACCTTTCCCAGAGCAATAGTTGTGTAATAGCTTAATTGTAGTAGAGACTTAATTGCATAAACGCACTCTTACACCATGTCACAATCATAATGATAGCGACGCGTAAATGCGCGCACAGACCCGCCTCGAACACACCTGTCTCGGCGAAGCTGATGATCTCCGACGCCTCCTCCTCCACCTCGTTCACGGACGCGGCGTGTCCGTCCAGGTTCGGGATCTCCACCCTCCCGTCCTCGCGCACCTTCCCGGCGTGGAGCTTCTTGAGCGCGGTCACCATCGCCGCCTTCGGGACAGGGTGGGTGATGTTGGGTCTGTCCCTCATCTGTAACCGGCTCAGAATGTGTCTCTTCACCGCCTCCAGGAACTCCACGTCCACCCGTGTGGGTCCATCCGTCTGGCTGAGCCCGCAGGACGCGCAGCTCGGGCTGATGCTCTGGGCTTCGGTGTCCGGTGCCGGTGTGCAGCGGATGGAGGTGAGGAAGGACACAAAACAAAGCGCTTCGAACATCAAGCTTTTCATCTTCCGTGATAATAAACGGCAGGGGTGGCTGGAGAGCTGGATTGATGGAGATGAAAGCGGCCAAGTTCGTCCCGTCCCCCTAAAAAGTGGTACTTAAAAAGTAGGGAAAAGTGAAATAATTGGTCAGGCTGTAATATCCACTCCTAGAGGTCCGGTCCGGTTTAAGAAAAACGCAAAGAGCAATACAAAAGCAATAAATCCTGTAAACGGCTAGAATATGTTCCTTCTTGTCTTTGGTCACTCCGCGATGCTTTCTGTTCAATTCGGATCGATATCACAGCGAGGAAGACCCGTTTCACCATCCGATTCGTGAATGATGTCAATCAGAAAGTAGCCGGAGCTCTTGAGATGTGTCCACGTACAGCCGCGCTTTTACGCACGAGTCTGATGCGTCATGGCATGACTGGAAATCTCAGTATTACGCGTCAAAAAGCCCACAGACTAAACAAAGGACCTGTCCTGGTGATTTCTTCACTCTATTGAGTTAAAATCATCCATGATGAAGGGAAGCGAGCGCAAACCAGTCAATTTCCCCACAGCGTTTCCAAATAATCATTCGCCTTTATTTTAGTTCTTCAGTTGATGATCCCGTCCTCTTTTGTTGGACATTTTGACTTCCAATGTACGTTTCCCAAATACTTCTTCATCATCGCTCTCGGTGCTCGGGATGGTGTTCGGGAGCTTCAGCTCTGTTTCTCGTGCAAACAAACATTGTGCCGCTTTAGAGCCTCTGGAAAGTTTTTATACGGGACTGAAGAACCACGTGGGACGACCCGACAACTTCAGCAGGACTAATGCACATTCAGTGGATTTATGTAATTCTTATCAAAATGTGCTGAGATGCACATATAGTAATGATCTGGTCCAATAAAATCTCATTTATGAGAGTTAAAATTGGCATAAAATTAAATGCAAAGAAAAGAAAATCCTATAAACATAACTTTTACATTAGCCTATGTATAGGTCAGGTAATATACACTCTAATGCTGGGTTAATAACAACCCAAGCTGGATTGAAAATAGACAAACCCAGCGGTTGGGTTAAATGTTTGCCCAATAATGTTTAAAAATGACTATATGGCTGGATTAAAATGAACCCAAAATATGCTGGAAATTAAAAATCAGACACATAATTACTTGAGGCAACAATAATAATCAAAAGGTGAACATTTATTAATAAGCAATTTAATACATTGTTTAGTTATTATTCATTAAACTTTGGGTTCATTTTAAGCAAGAAACAGTAATTTTTTAAACAATAGTTAAGTTAAATAAACCAATGGTTAAAAACAACCCACGCTGGGTTAAAACAACCCAATTGCGCAAACCTGCCAGGGTTAAAACACCCACGCGGTAAAACAACCCATTCGCGGGTTAAAACAACCCAATGCTGGGTTAAAACAACCCAGTTAAAACAAACCCTTCGCAGGGTTAAACAACCCACCACTCGCAGAGGTTAAAACAACCCAATCGCTGAAGCAGGGTTAAAACAAACCATTGCAGGGTTAAAACAAACCCAATCGCTGGGTTAAACAACAATTTTGCTGAGTTAAAAACAACCATTCAGGGTTAAAAAACCCAAAAACAACCCAATCGCAGGGTTAAAACAACCCAGTCGCAGGGTTAAAACAACCCAATCGCTGGGTTTAAAAACAACCAATCGCTGAGTTAAAACACCTCGCAGGGTTAAAACAACCAAGCGCTGGGTTTAAAAACTGCTGGTTAAAAACAACCCTTCGCGGGTGAAAAAAACCAATCGCTGGGTTAAAACAACCCAATCTCAGGGTTAAAACAACTCAATCGCAGGGTTAAAACAACCCAATTGCAGGGTTAAAACAACCCAGTCTGGGTTTGTCCATTTTCAACCCAACTCAACCAATTTTTAACCAGCATTTTTAGAGTGTATTGAAGTGTAGCCTATAAATGGTGTTAGTCAATGTTTATTAAAAATACAAAATTAATAAAATTTTATTTTATTATATCATAATAAAAGACTAATAGCCATTGTTACATTTCAGTAGGTGTATTTATTCAGATCAACAGATCCTTATTATAAGATAAAATACTATTTTTTTTTAAATTTTACTACTAGTATGCAAATGCAAAAAGAAGTGTTTTTAGGTAATTATAGATCATTTTGTTAAATCAAGGTCAAATGTTTCTATTTACAAAAACAAAGAGTGAACTGTGGGTCTGGAGAAGATGAAGCATTCCCTTTGAATCAAACCATTTACAGCCAGTATTCCAGTGCTGGAAAGTAAATGAGCACAACTTTTAACTGGTTTGAGTGAATGAACGTGTGAACTCGTAAACTGGTCGAGCAGGCGCCAGAGAAGCTCATTTAAACGTGACTGGCTCTCACAGAAAGAGTTTAAAAGTAGGCTAGGACTAAAGATAAAACACCTTAGCAGTTGTTTTTAAATAGAAGTGCAAAGGAGGTCTCTTAAAATAAAAGTACTCGACTAAAGAGTAACTTTATTTTACATTTATCTGAATAAAATAGTCCAGTCAGTGATGTAGAACCGATAGCGCCTCACTGATGACGTTTAAAGTTGTAAAACAGCGCCACCACTCGCCAAAAATAAGAACTCACAGAGAACAGCACGTATAAATATTATTCGAATGTAAAATATTCACAGTGTAGCCTACAGACAATGTAATAAACGTAAATAAATAAATAAAAAGCATACGTAATGCAAAGTACAATTCGCATTATAAATGACACTTCACAGACTGATGACGCGTTTTAACGGTCATCAATATCGTAAATCCTGCATTTTTTTTTAAATGTATGTACATTTATAACACTAGTATTATATTTCCTTTTTCCATCTGATTACAAAAAAGCCCAGAAAATGTGAGAATTGCAAATAAAAGTAAATAAATAAATAAATAAATAAATGACCCTTTTCACTGACTGATGACGCGTTTTAATATCGTAAATCCTGCATTTTTTTATATTTTCATTTTTTTTAAAAATGTATGTACATTTATAACACTAGTATTATATTACCTTTGCTTAAGATTACAAAAAAAAACAAAAAAAAAAAAAAACAACTAGTTAATGCTGCTGTGAAGGTATTTCTATACAGCGAATGTAAAATTAATATTTTTATCGTTATCAATCGCTCTCTATTTTTTTCCCTCTTTTTGAAAGTGGTGAAAACACTTGTGGAGTTTTCCTTTTGCTATTGCGCAAATGCAAACACACAAAAATATATAACGTTATCTAATATAAAAGTTTACCCAGACTTCCGCTTCTGAGAAACGCGGAAATATAAAAAAGGTAAATAATTTTATCTCAATTCATAATAAGGACGATCTTAGCTGAAATTTCCATACATGATGTGATGGCGTCATATCCTTGTAATTTGAATATCCGGTGGGCGGGGCGGTGTAGCTGCACGGGAGTAGTGGAATTGATCCTGGGTGACAGAATTATGTTTTAATCGCTTATACATGCTAATCAAGTCACTGGCTGTTCACAGATCAAACTTCCGGTGAGTGATCTATGAGAGTTTACGTTGTTTTGATCAGTTTGAAAATGTTTAAGCAGTTCGCGCAGACGACAACTTTTCAGTTTTTAGGTATTTCCTCGGATGAGGCGCCCTTATGTCTTTGTGGGAAAACTCTGTGATTGACTGTTTTCTCGTCCAATGAGAGGGCGAGTAAAGGAGGACCCGCCTTATAGTGTGTCCGTTGAGCCAATCAAGAGCTAGAAGAGGCGGGCTCTCGCCGATAACAATGAGGAAGGGGTGGTGTCCGCGGGATGGAAAAGTGAAAATCGCTTTAAACAATTTAACAACCGCTTCATTAAAACTTTTTAGTACATTTTAGTAATGTATACTTGTTTTTTGTTTCTTACTGAGACTGTTGTCCTTATGAAGAAATGCTGAGGCTGTAAAATGGCAAAATACCATGGTACTTTTACTGTGTACCATAATAGTGAATGATTATTCAAATACAAAACTGTAGTACTTCAAAAGATACCATAATACTATCTTGGTGCATGACCTGAAACATGGTGTTGAAACGCTTAGGGGGAGAGTGGGGTAAGATGAGCCATTTTTGCTTATGTTGTCCTGAAGATAAGGGAAAATGAGGCAGAAGTACAATGAAAGTATTTAACCCTTGTGAGGTCTTCATTTGGGGTGTACACTCATCAGGGTCTTTGGGGTCTCCACAGACCCCAGGCAACAAAATGCAATTTTGTAACAAAATATATATATTTTTTAAACAAATGTAATTTTACTCTGTTTATTAATGTTTTTACTTCATATTTGTGCAGTTTTTGGAGGATTTATCATAATTTTTAAATTTATATAAATAAATAAAAAAAGTTTTTTTTTATACAAAAACAGCTTTTTATGTAAAATTCACTTATAAAAGACCCACATACCTAACTTTCATTCATGGGGATAACATGGATAATTTGACATGGTTTAGTGTAAGATTTTTGCCCATCTTTTGGAAAATGCAGTTTTAAAAGTAAAAAATTATCACTTTTACCAGTAGATGCTGCAGAGCTCCACTATGTGCTATTTGACTGACTGAAAGACATCTTTACACAAGTATTTTTCAGTTGGATTCATATCTAAATATTATTAAATCACAATTCTAACAATAAAAGATACTTTTTGTCAAAGTTTAGTATTTTTTGTAATGAAAAAATAAATAAATAAATAAAAATATTGTTACATTATGATGAGACCCCGCTTAGAAATTGGACAAAATTCATCCTCAAAATCAACATTATTGAAAAACTTATTTTTGTCAGTACAGAAAAATGCTAAGCTTTGACAAAAAGTAATTTTTATTGTCATAATTGTCATTTTTTTGGGTGATGTTGCAGTCTTCCAAGCACAACACAGTGAGACTAATGAATGTAGGACAGCTTCTTTATTATTACTCTAATGAAAAAAGTAATAATTTTTATGTGCTTGTCACAACTTAAAGAACAAAAATTTCACAGTGTCCAATAACCTTCAAAGGGCATAATTAACAATATATATAATTGTTGTTATATAAAAAGTGTCTCTGTGCGCGGACAATTCTGTCAGTTACGTCACGTGAGGTATCGGTCTTTGGTATCGGGGGTATTTAAGTACATAAGCTTGGTATCGGCCCGATATTAGTATCGGTATCGGTGCATCCCTAATTTCAGGATGTTTCCTATCATTTTAAATGATCAGAATGTTTCTATGACAAAGGGTTCGAAAAATATGGCTTCTTATAAAAAAGTGTTCCTCTGGCTCAATTTACCCCAGGTTAGGGGTAAGTTGAGCCGAGTCAGTAGGTGGGTGTAAACTGACCATCTAACTGAATCTGAATCAAACCCATGTGAAATTTTAAAGATAATGTTCCTATTTTAAAAACTAATTTAATAATCAAATTTCCTTTTACAAATATTTTTGTAAAATATTTATTTTTTTAAAGCTAAATGAAACAACATAAACCAACCAAATAAAGTTGAAATTTCAGTATCTTTAATTGTTTGCATTTCGGAAACAATATGTTGAACATCAAAGATGTAACCTTCCCATAAACAGACTAAACAGAGAGTAAATTAAATAAAAACTATTGCCATGTGCTTCTCCTTTTCACATTCTGGCAGAAATGACGGGTGGTTCTAAAATATATGGTCACATGACAATAAAGTGGTACGGTTGCCAAGACGGTGGGGTGGGTCAACTTACCCACTGGCTCATCTAACCCCACTCTCCTTATATTATATACATAATATATATTAATATTTTAAATAATCTGTTCTTTTGTATGTTTGCAGTCTCGCTCTGTTTCTTCTTCTAGAACACTAAAGTCATGGCAGCAAATAAGAGCAAAAATCAAAGTTCGCTGGTGCTGCACAAGGTGATCATGGTGGGCAGTGGGGGCGTGGGAAAGTCCGCCCTCACGCTGCAGTTCATGTATGACGAGGTGAGTTCATCCCAAACTTTATTTCAGCCATTTACTCACCTTCATGTCGCTCTAAACCCTGTTATACTTACTTATGTGTTGCACAGTTTGTGGAGGACTACGAACCCACCAAGGCTGACAGTTACAGGAAGAAGGTGGTCCTGGATGGAGAGGAGGTGCAGATTGATATTCTGGACACGGCGGGACAGGAAGACTACGCTGCCATCAGGGATAACTACTTCCGCAGCGGAGAGGGTTTCCTCCTGGTTTTCTCCATCACAGAGCCGGAGTCCTTCAGCGCCACGTCAGAGTTCAGGTCTGGACGTCCTGTTATCTGCGTTTACAGACCGTTCAGTGCAGCTCTAGTTTGGTAGTTACCGCACTGTATGTTCTCAGAATGATGTTATCATTACGCCGGCATCCTGCCCACAACAAAACTCTGATAGTCTGAACACAGTTTCCAGCTCAAGTTATTTGTACTCACTGAAAACAACAAAAGAACCTTTAAAATATGTTAAATCAGCTAAAAATTAAGATGCAAGCTGACATTATATTTATTATTTAAATCTGTTCTGTTTTATTTATGAATATATATATATGAGAGAATTTAGACCTGGGAAAGTCATGGAAATTAATAAAATCTTAAAAATTCATAGAGATTTTTATATAAAACTCAATTTCAGGTGGAATTTGCTGTTTGTGAGTGGAAGAAAATATAAAATGAATAGAAAAATATAAACCCTGAGAAACATTCAGTTATTGAAACTTCTACACTGCAAAAAATGCTGTTCTTACTTAGAGTTTTTGTCTTGTTTCTAGTCAAAATATCTTAAAGTTCTTAAATCAAGAAGCGAAAAAATTATTTTCTTGTTTTCAGAAAAAATAAATCAAAATTAAGTGAGTTTTTCCTTAAAACAAGCAAAATAATTTGCCAGTGGGGTAAGCAAAATAATCTTATATCAAACCAAAAATAAGCTATAAAATAAGAATTATTTTGCTTGTTTTAAGGAAAAACTCACTTAATTTTGACTTATTTTTCCTAAAAACAAGAAAATAATTTTTACTTGTCAAGAAAATGCTTCTTGATCTAAGAATTTTTAGATATTTGAACTGGAAACAAAAAAAAAAAATTCTAAGTACAGCATTTTTTGCAGTGTATCATGTAATTATTCAAATATATTGATATAGTTTCTGAAAATAATGTCGAAAATGATCAGCTTTATCATTACAGCAGAAGTACTAGAAATATCTATAGGGGAATTTTAAAAGTGTGATTTCTAGACATGGAAAAGTATAAAATTAATTAAAAATTCATGCTTCTTTTACAAATATATGTTTTTCTAGTTATATTTTATTGGGTAGAAATTGCTATTTGTGGGTTTAATAAAAACTGTAATTGGGTTTATGCACAACAAACTTCAGTATTGTGTAAAACAGGTCGCATCACTTCCGGTTTGGGTCTTTTTGTGTGTGTTTCATTAAATATAGAGCAGTTTTACTCAATATGCCTTCAGAAGAGCGAGTAAAGATGAGAAAAACTGATGTCCGTCGCATGTACAGATTGATATCTAAAAGTATTTTATTAACATTTACATATTTAAAATGCCAACAATAAAAAGAACTAGCTAGATTAGCTGATTACCTTAAAAGTTAACATCTGTTAACATCTGCATTTTTTTTAAATAAAAGCTGTCATTTTTGATCATTTTCACAAAACTTTCACGGCCCCCAGAACAGAGCCTCTGCTTTAAAAAAACAAAAAACATTTCATTCTAGCTTCATGCATTCTTTTTTTTTTTTTTTAATTAACACTTGAATGTGTTGCAACATTTTGAACAAAAAGAAGTACTAGAAAATCATGTTTTTGCAAAAGGTGGGGAAAGGGTTAATTTGCTCAAATCGCACTGAGGTTACAGCTTCTATTGCTTGTTTCTGCTTCTTCTTCGCCTGTGTTTTGATCCGGGGATTCTGTACTCATTCAGAAGATGCGTAATAGCGCCCCCTACCGTATAACAGTGAAAACACAGATCGCCGGAAAATTCCGTCAGTGGCGGGGAAAGAGTTAATGTGATCAAATCACACTGAGGTTACAGCTTCTGTCGCTTCTTTTTGCTTCTTCTTTGCCGGTGTTTTGATCCGGGGATTCTGTACTCATTCAGAAGATGCATAATAGCGCCCCCTACCGTATAACAGTAAAAACATGGATCGCCGGAAAATTCCGTCAGTGGCGGGGAAAGGGTTAATGTGATCAAATCACACTGAGGTTACAGCTTCTGTCGCTTCTTTCTGCTTCTTCTTCGCCTGTGTTTTGATCTGGAGATTCTGTACTCTTTCAGAAGATTTCCTAATAGCGCCCCCTACTGTATAACAGTAAAAACATGGATCGCCGGAAAATTTGCAGGGAAAGAATTAATACTTGACTGATGGTGTATTTGTACAATGATTCTCAGTGTTGTATTAGGATATTAAATGTGTTTATGTGTTCTTGTCCGAACAGGGAGCAGATCCTGAGAGTGAAAGCAGAGGAGGATAAAATCCCTCTGTTAGTGGTTGGGAATAAGTCTGATCTGGAGGACAGGAGGCAGGTGTCTGCGGACGAGGCCCGAGCCAAAGCGGAAGAGTGGTCCGTCCAGTACGTGGAAACGTCAGCCAAAACTCGAGCCAACGTCGATAAGGTTTTGTTCCTTCAATACCCTGATACTCTCAGAATACATGCTGATCGTGAGTGCCTCAACTGGGGTTTGATGTTTGCAGGTCTTCTTTGATTTGATGAGGGAGGTGCGGACGAAGAAGATGTCTGAGAACAAGGAGAAGAACGGAAAGAAGAGTGGCAAGAAGAAGAAAAGCCTGAAAGAGAGATGCACGCTGCTTTGAGCTGCACGAACATCAAGCTTTCCTGTCCTGGACTGAGCCGTTTCTCTGATGAAGAGAGATCTTTTCTCTCCTCGACCCTTTTTGATGCCAAATACAATCGAACCAGAACCGTAAGCCACGGTGGCGACCTCAACTACAACTCTTTTTTTTGTACATTTCTACAGGTTTTCCAATATCAAATCAGTAGTTCAACTCTAATCTCTGGAATATGGAGCTGTAACATTCCTCATTCATGAAACACAAACAGAATATATTGCAAAGTATTGAATTAAATGCGAAAAAACTACTTAGAAATTAATTTTGCTTGTGTTTTGTGAATTTCTTATTTTTTTACTCTATCACATACACATAAAACATTGCTTTTTGAGCTGAATACTCTATTTTATCTGCCTTTTCCTTCCTTAAAGGCAAAGGCAACAGACATTCTATGCGATATATATGCGTTTGTTTGTTTTGAATGCAGTAAAGCATTATTATGAAGCTTAAGAAGGTGGTGAGATTCACAGATTTCACTATGCAAACTCATGAAATGTCACAAAACAGACAATTGATATTTTTGTAATTTCATTGATTTCTCTGCCTGGTGATTATAGACCAAATAAACCTTCTCTGAATTTGTTATGAATCTCTTGTGTTTCACTGTTAGTTGTGTTTTGTGTCTCAGTGCTGAAAAAAGTCAATGAGAAAATGCTGGAATTTCGTGTTACGCTCTCGTTTCTGCGTTTGATGACCTCCGGAGTTTTGACAAAGGACGGCAGCAGGGCCATAAGAGTTTATGAGAGCAGTAAAAAGTGTCCGGAGGCAATCAGTCACCTTGACTTTGAATGTGAGAAACTGTCTATTCAGCATTTAACGCCCCATTGTAAAGACGCTTGGGATGTCCTTTACTTGCACATGCTCAAATCTGAGGATGCTGAGACCTTCAAGATGCAAGCAATCTGGATGATGGAAATTGTTTTTTTAAAATGGAATAAATCAGGAATTCTCACATCTTCTATGCAACAGGTTTAACTAAATTTTCTGTTTAGAGAAGTAAAAGGAAGAAAAACAAAGTCTAATTTCATTGTTTTCCTTTGTTGTGATATGTGTTTTTAATTAATGTACACCACCACTCAAAAGTTAACATTACTATTTTTAATGTTTTTGAACTAAGTCTCTTATGCTCATTAAGGCTGCATTTATTTAATAATAAATACAGAAAAAAAACAGTAATATTTTGAAATATTATTACAATTTAAAATGACGGTTTTCTATTTTAATATACTTTAAAATATATTTCTGTGATCAAAGCTGAATTTTCAGCATCATTACTCCAGTCTTCAGTGTCACATGATCCTTCAGAAATCATATTAGCGGCCTTCAGTTCCGCTCTCGACCAGCAGAGGTCAGTGTGCGTTCAGATGACCAGCAGTACAAAGCAAAACTCTTCAACAAAAACGCGTTTGTAAGACGCCTAACAATTTCCTCTCGTGAAAATCAAGTGAAGCGTTTACTCAGGTATCTTTAAGGTAAGTAATTTCACTCGGCGTCCATCTTTGAAACAAGTACAGCTCCTATTTCTAAAAGAGGAACATCAAATTCTCTGAAGCTGTTCACCAAGCTTACGATGAAATTCCACATTTGAAATCACTAATTAAATCTGATTACAACTTTATCATAAAAGTGGTTTCTTATGCTCAAATAGTGTTAAAAAAGCTTATTTTTCAGGCAGGAGCAGCCAATGCGCATGCGCAGTCGTAAGCGCGCGTCTCAGAACAGTATCCGGAGCTTCTAACGGCTGCTGGAGTGACGCAATGACTTTACCAATTGGCGATTGGCTGTTTTAAGTAGAAGGCGGCACCTATTCCGCCATTTTGTCACTTTCCCGCCGGAACGCGCTCCCTCAGCTGGACTGAGTGGCAAAAGCAGCTGCTGCATGACTGGATTTAATAGAGGAAACTGCGAAAGCGCGAGTAAAACAAACGATTACACTAAAGGTTAGACTCGAAAGTGTTTGTCAAATAAACCTGATCCATGGATACTGACATGCAGCCAGGAATCGTGTTTCCTGACATTTATATGTGCCTGATTTCGACGCCGGGGAAATAAGTTACATAAAGCAAATCTGCCTGTGAACGCTTTATATAACTACAATATAGGTAGGTCTAAATCGGTCTAAATTGTCCAGCCCTAAAACATATATAGTTTTATAGTATAGTTTTTGTCAGTGTTGTTTATTTAAAAACACCCAATTGTGCAGAATATAAGGTGGAAAATGTTTAATTGATGAATTGTCAACATAATATGTAACAATACAATATATACGGTATGATTTTACCTCAAAATCCAACATTTTGACAAAATGATAACTGCAAAACATGTTTCTCTTCGCCTGGAGTCCAGCTGTTTCTGTGAATTGCAGCGACCTATTTGCTTCTTTTTCCTGCAGCTTTCAGCAGTCTGTAAAAATATACCTCAGATTTTGTGTCAAAGCTATTTGTACAGTTAATCGCAAAGCTTTTTCCCGTTTTGGATGTGTTTTGTGTGTTTTTCGCGGCTGAAAACTAATGCTGCCACTCAGTGGGCGTGACCGCAGTCTTAAAGGTCGATGGTGACGTCACGTGCATATACCCTCTATCTAAAGTCTTTACTAATATTCATTTTTCGCTGCTCACTGAGGTAAATATTACATTGTAGTTCATGTGGAATGACAGTTTAACTTACTTTATAAGTTCAGTGTTCTGAATATTTTATTAAAACTGTTTGATGATTAATTGTGAATACACATGTAAACATAGTTGCGAAATGCATAATATACAAACCCTCTACTATTTATTAGGGCTGGGTATTGACACAATTTTCATGATTCGATTCGATTACTATTCACATGCTTTCGATTCGATTACGATTTCAATTCGATTCAATATCGATTTTTTTCGATGTATTATATCAGTTACAGTATGGAAAATTTTCTAGAGGAAAAAAATCTCTCAACTAATGCTGTAAACTACACATGAGAGTCAGTTGGTACTACTATAATAATATTGAAGGTTAAATTAACTTATTTATATACAAACACTTAAATTACACTCAATGATGTTTTTATTATAAATAAAGTTTAGAATTACATAATCATATTTCTTCAATCCGTTTTTTTGAAATATAAACATTTAAATCGCGGCTGTCATAACTGCTTTATTCAAACATGCATTAAATATTGAAGAACATTAAAAATTATAATGTAACGGTGCATAGCTTTATTTATCAGAATGTTGCTTTCTAGAGTTCACTTTTCTAGCTGACTAATGAGTTTATGGTCACTGAATGTGTTTTTCTGAGGTAAATGTGACGTCACGTGACATTGTTTACAAGCTGTTTTATTGACGTCTTTCCGAGGTTGAAGCACTGATTGAGCAATTACACGAGACATGATACGGATTTATTTCATGATACGGTTTATTTCACGCTGTAACTGGTATTAAAGCGGAGGAGAGGATGATCACATGCTTCTCTTTAACTGAGGCGCTAAAGCGATCTGTCACGCCACATTAAACAGCGGTATTTATTTTTTGAATCACACAATAAGATGGACGTCATTTGAAATCTGAGACTTTGCTTCATATCAAAAGTAACAAAGCACAAAGATTACTGCGATTTATTGGATGGGAAGCGCTACATATTTTGCTCATTCATCAACTGAAAACAGACTTGACTAATCGATTCTTGGGATTTAAGAATTGATATCAGTTTGTAAAAATGAGAATCGATTGAAATCGAGAAATCAATATTTTTTTACCCAGCCCAACTATTTATATTTTTTACTGCACTTCTTTTTACTTTTGTTTGACACCATTATTTCTTACGAAAATTAACCATGGATTTGCTATAGTAAAAGTGTACCATGTTTTTTTGGTGGATTTGTTACCATTTGTATAACCACAGTTTTACTACAAATACCTTGGTTAAACTATTGTTAGTGTAGCAAAATCATGGTTAATTTCATTACCAATTTCATTTAACTGCAATAACCATGTTTTTTGTTTTATTTGTAGTACAACTATGGTTAATTTTCCTAAGGGTTTTCACACATTAATTCGATTAACTTTCAATCTTTTTTCTTGTCGCACATGCAGAATTCAGTGGTTTATGTCCAGTGCTGAAGCAAGCTCTTCCATCACCTGGTTCTACCATCATGAGCCATTCCTTTCTCCTGATTTCAGGAAAGTGAGGCCTTTACTGGCAGTAATGAATGATGAGGCTCTCTTGACTTCAGATCTGTAGAGTCTGAGAAGATGTGAAGCTCTCATGATGGAGAGAAGCTCTTTTGATGGCTCTTCATCACATGCCGATTGCATAATGAACCACTGATGTAGCCAGTCAACCTGCCGGAAGTTAAGCTGACCAAAAAGCCTTCAGGAATCGGTCTTGCAAACGGATACTCTGGTGGAAGAGATGCGATGGAGCCACAGAAGGATCTTCACTAAGCTTTGGTTCCCTTCCTCTTCAAAACTTGGCAAAAAGTGGCTTAATAAGTATTGTGCGGCTATTTACCTCTTCACGTAGAAGAGCGTGTATCCGTTCTTCCCGATGTTACTTGACGCCTTTGACCAGCTGGATCTTCTGATGCTGGTGTCACTGCATTCCAGCCAACCAGACCCACTGAAGTCACGGATGTGACTGATGTAGTGCCCTACAAGACAGAGAAACTTTAGTATGATGCTTAATGAGTGAATGAGATAACTGGAAATATAGAAGAAACCCCTACCACAACAAACTGCTGCCCAGATGTGACATGACACCAGCTAGTTTGTACTTTGTGCTGCTTTCAACCTGTTGGACACAAACACTGATTATCAGATGATGCTGCATATATTCGTCCTCCTGATGCTGCCCAGCAGAGGGCAGATGTTTGTTGGACTGACACGCACCTGCACTGCAGGACAGTGAAAACTCTTCTGGAACTTCCAGTCGATCCTTGAGTTTGCACATTGAGGATCTGATGTCAAAGCGCATGACCAGAAGTACCATCACCCTGTAGAGAGATTCAAATGATCAGAAGATGTAAACCAGCTCAGGTTTAGTTATTCTGCAGGACACTGACTAATTAAAGGGGACCTATTATGCCCCTTTCACAAGATGTAATATAAGTCTCTAGTGTCTCCAGAATGTGTGTGTGAAGTTTCAGCTTAAAATACCCCACAGATCATTTATTATAGCTTGTCAATATTTGGGTGTGAGAAAAAACACACCATTTTTTTGTGTGTGTGTCCCTTTAAATGCATATGAGCTGCTGCTCCTGCCCCCTTTCCAGAAGAGGGCGGAGCTTTAACAGCTCAACAACAACAAAGCTGGAGAATCTCACGCAGCCAAAATGAGGATGTTCAGAATGTTCAGCCTTACATTGTTCAAACTGGAGTCGACACTGATGGAGAGACTCAGGAAGAAGTTACAACTTTTAGAATGAAACTGGACGTTTCTGAATGGTTAGTGGATAAATTTATTTTGATTCAACTCATCCACTAGCATGTGCCGTCATGTTCATCTTTTGTGTTGAATTGACCCTCGTTTGTGAAGCAGTCCGGCGTAAAATGACGACATGACAACAACACTCTACTACAACAACTCTTCCTCTTCTCTAAAGCAGCCCAACATGGCCCCGCCCCCTTTGTTAAGTGTTCTCGGGGGCGGGGTTTATGTAAATTTTAGGGTTAGTGATATCACTTACCCAGGAAGAAGCTCATTGTAGTCCCTACCAGCCGTTTGTTGAAGTCCTTAAACAGCGAAATATCTCCCTTTGCATTGAACTTTGAGCGTCGTAACTTTGCAGATGTTGTTTATGCTCAAACAGCAGCATTACACACTAACTAAAGTTAAAAAAGTGAAATCATAATCAACCACCCCTTTAAAAACAACCATGACAGGAGACATCATCAGAAGTTGTTCCTCACGTTTTTTCTGCGAGTTCCTCATATTGAGTCCAGCATTGAGTCTTCATTCTTCATGAGGAGACGTTCACTTTCACATCAAGGAATCATTCCAGGCATTTTAAACTCAAACACCAAACCATATTGATTCATAATGTTGAGTGAATCTGCTATGAACCCCAAATATTCACTCATAGTGTCATTTCTGTTGCATCTGAAAGGTAGGACTCGTTCATTCACTTGTTAGACTTTGTGTTATTTATATGTTAAACTTTTTTCACTTTTAAGGTGAAGATGTAACTTTTTTCAGGTTTTTATTTACTTGTGTTCCTACAGGATCAAATTTGACTCTATGATCCAGATGTATATATCCTGATGGATATATGTCATGGAAACAGATCAAATAATGGAGAAAATCTTGCAGATCCCAGTAAGGACTCCCAGTATAGAAATTATTCCTATAAGTGTGACCTAACAATTCATGATCTAAAAGACGGACCCTGGCACATATTATATGAGCAAAGGAAACTCTACCTTTAAGTCAATCATTCCATCAGAATTCACTGTACATGTCACAGGTAAATATTTCATTTCAAACAAACATCCAACTAAAATGTTTTAGAAAAAAACATTCCATGAATGATGTATTAATGTTTTTGTTCTAACAATATTAAAGACCAGATAACTTTGAACAAACGTTCTATTAACGTTATATGCTCATAACATTGAGAGAACTTGCCAGAACGTTAATCAAAGTTCTGAGAACGTTCCCTGTTAGCTGAGTAAACTTAACCACTACCAGGTTTTGAATACACTGATGTGTAAAACTAGTTTCAAACATGAACTTTGTCTTTTCTTCAGAATTTTCTTCAAACTCCACCAGACATGACTTTTGACCTGGAGGACTGGCGAGACGGATCTGAGAACACTTGTGTTTATTTCAGGCTACACAGTAAAATGGACCACAAAATTTCATGCTCTACGAATGTCACATGACAGTGCTGCCCCCTAGTGCACATCGCAACAACAACAACAATGTATTGAGGTACATACAGTAGACAGAATTGGGATTTATACAACACATTCTGGTTTTTAATTTTTTTAATGTACATATCAGTTCTAGTTCTTTTAGATTGTCAGTTTTGTTTAACAAATTGATTTTACAGCTGTATTTCAATAGTAGCTTATGATTTGTGAATTCAGGTAAGCTGAGATACTGAGTTGACTGTCACCCAGTTTATCTGAATTTACTCTGATGAAAGTGAAAGTATATTGGAGAGAGTATGTAAATAAGTTTGCAGCCTTCATACAGAAACACACAGAAACAAGTTCAAAGGTTGGTTATAAACCAGTATTAGGCTGGCCATCAAGGAATGCAGTAAAATAAGATTAGATAATCA
Organism: Culter alburnus; assembly: GCA_028476615.1. NCBI lineage: Eukaryota > Metazoa > Chordata > Actinopteri > Cypriniformes > Xenocyprididae > Culter > Culter alburnus. The sequence goes on from JAOTNS010003824.1 coordinate 448,957, forward strand.
TCTAAAATGTAATCATTTACAAATGTGTTGCACATTACTTTCATATTCCTCTCCAACCATAAATGCTCAGCTGGTTCTTGTCCAGAAATAACATTATGAGCTGTGCTACTTATGATTACAGATCATACACATGAACATGGCTCATATGTTTCCATATCCAGTCAGATGAAATTTTGATATGACAAAATTCTCTGAGTGTTAACAAATTAGACTGTTGCATTGCACATTAATGCATGTACATTACATTTAAAAAGGTCATAATGAGCTGATCAAAATTGCAAATATTGCTAGAAAAGATTTGGATACCTTGTATATTAATATAGTAGTCAACTTTTGAAGTGGATCAAAACCTTTCATCAAACCTTCTTCTTAGGACAACGTTGATGAACTTTTTTGATCCACTTCAAATGTTGACAAGGAGCAGAACATGTATTTCATAAAGAAACAGAACTTTTATTTTTGATTATGAATCATACAGAGTATATATACAGTATATAAGGCTTTATTTTGATGTGTAATTTACATACAGTTTTCAATCCAACAGCATTAAATAAAGACAAACATATATTGTATTATTTCCTTTAAAAAAAAAATTTTGAAAATACTTGTAATTTCTAATTTCTTCTGCAAAATCATGAGTCGCTGCATTTGATGCAGAATACAACATCTGTTCATTGAAAACATAAACTTTACTTATAATTACTTATAAATACTTATACTTGCATCTCTTTCCCGCCGGACTGAGTGGCAAAAGAGCCTGCTGCATGACTCGATTTAATAGGGGAAACTGACAAAACACGAGTAAAACAAACGATTGTCGATTTAAACTAAAGTTTGGACTCGATATAGTGTTCCTGTTACAACTTTACCAAAGATCCAGTGATCCATGAATATTGACATGCAGCCAGGAATCGTGTTTTTTTTTTTTACATTTATATGTGCCTGATTTCGACAACATATTTCGGTTCAGATGTTTTGTTATGCTATTTATTTCTGCAAAATAAATTGCTCTTTGTGATTAAGAAGATTGAGTGAATGTAGTTAATAGTTCTGGTGGATGAAAGGAGGTAAAGCCCAAAGGCCCTGATAGTCTTAATCTAGTCATAGTGTCAGTACAAGGATGGTGGTTATTATGTAGACTGTGAGGCCGATAAAGAGAGCGACAGTGTTCAGGATCACCGCCGATCTGGAGGAGCTGATCGCTACGTCTTGCTGTCCAGACATGTTAGCATCTCGAGCCTGCAAAAAAAAAAAAACCTCAATGCATGTTTTCCTTTCATACTAAGAACCTGCATTTTTCATTCTGTAATGTCATATTATACATCATTGCTTTTGATGCCTCTAAATGTAAATCCAAAGTTCAAAGCTATCCAGAGTTATAACCCTAATTACGCTGTAATCTCCAGTGTCTGAAGAGATGACTATGGCATCATTTCACAGAAACTGTTAAGTTTCAGTTGCAATATGACCATCTGGTTTCCAAACATTTAGTTAGTAGATAAGTCATAATATAGTCATAATTTATTAAATCAACTCAATAAAATCTTTTATCATCACATTCTATAAAGCGTTAAATTGCGTAAAAGTGTTGCATCAAGATTTATTAAATGGTTAGTACTACACAACACCCTTAGCAACGTTCATTGAAGCATACTGTATTATGTAGAAGAGTATTGTGAGAAAGTGATCGAGAGCGAGTTTATTATCTGCATTCAGATTAAGCATTTTCCTTCAGGTCGGTCCTATGTTCATAAAAAAAATCTGTTTAAAATGTCCGCTGCAATATCTGTCCTTTTAACAGTTAAGGGGTTTTCCCATGACTGACAGCAGTAGTCAAAGCATTTGTCAGTTGCGTCTTGTTCCGTGTTCCCAACATTTCAGGCTTTTCAATATAAAAGTCTTCGCTACTGACTGACACACTCATAAACTGCTGTTCACGGTCAGGGACTACTTTTTCTGGCGAAAGGAAGGCTTTTAGTGATTTTACTTCATGAAAGTTGCATTGATACATATTTTTGGCTTCAATATTTGTAGTGTGTGGTAACTGTTTTATAAAAACTACGGCTGTAGGGGTTGCAGGCACTTTAACGCCCTTCAGCCGTGACGTATTCGCGATACAGGACAGCCTCTCGTACCTTATTGCTTACATATATTATATAACTAGGGCTGGGGGATATATCGCATGCAATTGTCACGCGCATTTCGTCAGTAAAGCCGGTTACCGCTAAATCGCCATCACCTGCTTTCAAATGGAGCGGCATTTAATAGACAGAACCGTAGTTCACTGATAAGCCACGCAATATCACGTTCATTATTGAAGTCGATATCTGCGATAATGAACGCGATATTGCGTGGCTTGTGAGAATAACACAATATGCCTGTTGACTTCTTTTTTATTGAACTGTTGTATAAAATCCGTATCACATTTGCAGTCGTGCTTTTCTGGACAGAAAAACAGCACTCGCGTGATATTGCACTCGTTGCTCGAAAGCTGAAAACCGCTGAAAGCGCCAACAGTGCCCCTGTTTGAGTTTTACTCATATTTACATCATATGATGATATAGGCTATTTTATTATTTTTATGATTGTTTCATTATGAGGCAATCAAATACCCTCGAAATGAGAGCAAATACTTACAGAGCACGAGCAGACGATAGCAGCAAGTCCCAGAGGGCAACAGCAGAACAGCAAGGTAAAGATGGAGTAGCACAAGTAATCCGGCACTGAAGTGACTGCTGACGTGGAGGTCATGAACACGGTGGGCTGAACGGTGACCCCAGTGTGATCTGCATTCGGTCTTTGTGGATATGCAGGCATGCCTGGATAAGGCTGTTGTTGGGCATATGGGCCCTGAGGAGCATACGGACCCTGAGGAGCATACGGGCCCTGAGGAGCATATGGGCCCTGAGGGCCACCTGGAGCTCCGTACGGCTGGCTGGGATATCCAGAAGGGTTGGGATAGGGCCCTGGGCCATAGTATCCAGCATTAGGTTGTTCCTGGTATGGTGGTGGCAAAGGCTGACCCATCCTGGGCTTCTGTGATGGATCCTGCTCTTCTGGGTCATTGCATGATAAGTTTATTCTTCCGATTGTTGGTCCTTGGTTGTACATTTCTTGTCTTGTGCTTGTGATCTCCGTGCTCCTCACTGTTGAATCTGCCGTCAGTATTGTGCTTCTATGCACCTTGTCCTCTGATGGTGATGTGGAGATTCATAACACTCTAATGGGAGGTGCTTTAGTGAAGATTCAGTTTGATAATTGCTTTATCTTATCTAAATGTTATGCTAATACAGTGTTTCTCAACTTGATAATAGTATGGAAAAACATGCAACTTTAAAGGATTAGTTCACTTTCAAATTAAAATTTCCTGATAATTTACTCACACCCCCATGTCATCCAAGATGTTCATGTCTTTCATCAGTTGAAAAGAAATGAAGGTTTTTGAGGAAAACATTCCAGGATTTTTCTCCATATAGTGGACTTCACTGGACTCCAGATGGTTGAAGGTCCAAATGTCAGTTTCAGTGCAGCTTCAAAGAGCTCTACATGATCCCAGACGAGGAATAAGAGTCTTATCTAGAGAAACCATCGCTCATTTTCTAAAATAAATTTACAATTTTATTAGTGGTGGGCATAGATAAATTTTTTTTAATCTAGATTAATCTAGATTAATTTTGGAATTAATCTAGATTAATCTAGATTAAAATGGCTCATTTGAATTCTGCCGAAGACATTCAGAATATGTGAGATACCCAAATTGTCCCTGCGTCCCAATGTCCATACTATCCATCCTAAATAGTATGTGAGATTAAAATAAGTGTGTCCCAAAGCATAGTATGTTGAAAAGAGTATGCCAAAAGTCCCCGGATGGTCTACTATTTCCGGTAGATTTTCGAAGTGTGGATCCGTGCACACTATAGAGGCTAATATTGCCCACAACCCATTGCGCATTGTATGAGGATTCAGTTCAGAACTACAAACACGAGTAAAAAGTGTTCAAAATTACAAAACATGACGAATATGCACGATCGACGCTGAGAGGTTGTTTGAGTGACTAATAATCAGTTCAAACTGATAGAAAATATTTATTTAATGTTATATGTGTTATTTTTCATCTGCAAATACCAATGTGGACTTTTATAAAGATCTGATTGGCCATTAACTTTTAAATGCATCATTATGCATTAATATGAGGAGAGTTCTCCACATGAAAGACTCACGACTGCAGATCAACGTGCTGCATTTCTCTCCGATACGGTAGGAAATGAGCTAAATGAAATGTGGAGGATGTAAGATGATTGACAGGCCAGTTTACGGTGACAGGATGCGACAGAGAGCAAAGACGCAATTGTATGACGTGATAGTATGTCCCAAAGCTTGTCTACTCTTTTGCTACACACTCAAAAGTAAGTACTTTTTGTTCACAGAAAGAGTACATACTTTTAGGGCGTAGTATAAGTAGGCGAATTGGGACGCAGCAAATGACTAAAAGTAATCCGCCATTTTGTCCGACAAAGCAGATAGGAGTTAGAAGATTAACCTCGGTGGAGTTAACTTTGTTATATATTTTTGTATATTGACATCTTTCCGCGTTTGAAACAACATTGATTCTCATGTTCATTCATGTTTATTTGATGCTATAAATGGACTCGTAGTAAGAGATGATTGGTTTACGAGCCTCTTGAGTTGAGGCATTACAGCAATCTGTCACGACCATGATCACGACACATTAAAGAAAACGGGTTTTATTGTTTGAATTTCTTAAAAAACTACACAGTTTTAAAGCTGGGACTTTGTTTAATATCATAAGTAACCTGCTCTGTCTTGTCTGTCGACGTGTTGTCAGTGTCCTCTTTGCTCCGTGATGCATTATCACTGTGTGTGGCGTGACAGCGCCAGGGCTCGCCGGACAAAGCAACAGTAACTAAGGGGGGCGGGTCTTTGTGAAGGGTCAGTTCGGCTAGGTATACATCCGCGCTAAAATTTCAAGGTGAAAGTCATCATAGCTTGCGTAGTATAGATCCAGCTCCCAACCCAACTTTGAGAATAGATTAACGGCGATATTTTTTTTATCGCCCGATAAGAGTCTCACGTTAACGCAGCACGTTAACGCCGATAACGGCCCACCACTAAATTTTATACATTTTAACCATAAATGCTCATCTTGAACTAGCTCTCTTCTTATCTATTAGAATTCCGACAGTGTAGAGGCTGCTAAGTGTATTACTGCCCTCCTCAGGTCAAAGTTTGAACTAATTGTTATATACTTGCACTAGCATATTGAATATGACAATTTAGTTCAAACTTTGACCTGTGGAGGGCAGTAATACACTTAGCAGTGTCTACACTGCTGGAATTCTAATAGATAAGAAGAAGAGAACTAGTTCAAGATGAGCATTTATGATTATGATGACTGAATTGATCATGCTTATATAGGGTGACCTAATGAGGCTAATTAGACACAGCTGAATGCAACAAGTGCTGATGAGTCCGGGCAAAGGATTATGGGGAATGTAGTCCATGTGTGAATGGCAATAAACAAGAGGAGAATTCCCTCTGGTGGACAACCAGGGCACTCCAGCTGGTGATCGTGACAGTTATTGTAGTATCATTGAGATCATTATTGAGGTACATACAGTAGACAGAATTGGGATTTATACACCACATGCTGTTGATCTTAAAGCTTTATTCTTTATACATATCAGTTCTGGTTCTTTTAGATTGTCAGTTCTGTTTAACAAATTGATTTTACAGCTGTATTTCAATAGTAGCTTATGATTTGTGAATTCAGGTAAGCTGAGTTGACTGTCACAAAGTCACCCAGTTTATCTGAATTTACTCTGATGAAAATGAAAGTTATTCACATTGGAGAGAGTATATAGAATTGTTTGGCAGCCCTCATACAGAAACATGCAAGTTTAATGGTTGGTTATAAATTTTATTTCATCCTACATTCATATAAAATCTATTTGGCCAGCTTAAATAATAATCTAAAATGTAATCATTTACAAATGTGTTGTAAATGCACCTTATTTCATATTCCTCTCCAACCATAAATGCTCTGCTGGTTCTTGCCCAGAAATAACATTGTGAGCTGTGCTACTTATGATTACAGATCATACACATGAACATGGCTCATATGTTTCCATATCCAGTCAGATACCAAGGAAAACTTGAAAATTATGAGCTTTACCAAATAAGACTGAATAACAAGGCAAGGCCATAATGAGCAGATCAAACGAGCAAATATTGCTAGAAAAGATGTTTATACCTTGTGTGATAATATATTAGCAGAACACTTAATGTATTTCATTAAGAAACAGAACTATAAAAAACCCCAGAACACTCAAAGAGTCCTTTTTCTTCATTTAAAGGCTTTATTTTGATGTGTAATTTAGTTACATATAATTTACATACCGTTCTCAATCCAACAGAATTAAATAAAGAAGAAATAAAGCAAACATACATTAGATTATTTCCTCAAATTGTCTTGAAAAAGGGTCTGCAAAATCACAAGTAGCAGCATTTGAAAAGCACAATAAAGCATCTGTTCATTTAATTACTCCGTACACCCACAGTAAAAGGACGGTGCCCATTGTGTACAGTGCAAGGCCGAAACCAAGGGCGACATTGTTCAGGGTCAACGCCGTTCTGGAGGACCTGATCGCTAAATCTTGTCGTCCTGCCAGGTTAGCATCTCGTGTCTGCGAAAAAAAAAAAGTTTTCCTTTCATACTAAGAACCTGCATTTTTCATTCTGTAATGTCATATTATAGATCATTGCTTTTGATGCCTCCAAATGTAAGTCCAAAGTTCAAAGTTATCTAGAGTTATAACCCTAATTACGCTGTAATCTCCAGTGTCTGAAGAGATGACTATGACATCATTTCACAGAAACTGTTAAGTTTCAGTTGCAATAAGACCATCTGGTTTCACAACATTCAGTTAGTAGATTTTTCATCACATTCTATAAAGTGTTAAAATAATATATAAAAAAAATCTAAAGCTATATATGTATCAGATCAGTGCATTAAGAGCACAAATACATACATACAACATATACATATTGACACATCATTATAACGGACTCGTGGGCTTAACACTCTGAGGTCTGAGGTATCGCCGGCGATACCACCGCGGTTTTTTTCTTACCATTGTGAAAGAGACTCAAAATACTCTGTCAATGTTGCACATACAATTAAGAGTTATACACCATTTTAATCTGTGTAATATCTTCTTTTATTTGTGTACACTCAGAGTAACAACAAAAGTTGTGCTTTTTGCAAAATAAAGAAAACTAACATGAAGCGTGATCTCTCGTCTCCCTCTGAACGAACTCCAATCTGTTAGTTCTCAGAAAATGAACTGTAACTTATGAATACTAATCACAAAAAAAATAGACTTACGTCTAAAAAAACGTTGAAATGTCAGGTTTTAAATCGTGTAAGTCAAATCGAAAACAAATATTCTGTTTATGTAATCTGTATGAAAAGAGAGCCATGTCAGAAGTCCATGATTCAGCTCATTATCCACTAATGCGGCCACGCCCACGGAGTCAGCGCTATTCAGACGCAAATTCAGTCAACATGCAGACATCGTCTCAATTGTGTATTTATTGTCTTCAAAAGTGTTTTGAATAGCCATAGTTAGCGATTTCTGGCCTCTGTTAGTTTGGTTAGTTCCTGGATTGCCTATTCTTCTTTAGCAGGCATTTGTGGACTAAAGGTGCACAGAGCGCCCTCCGGCTGCAAGTATGAATTGAAAACACAGTATCCAGCACTCATAGTAATGGCAATAAATCCTGAATAAATATTACTCCTCTGTATAGAAAATTGACAAACATATGAGAATCCATCAATATTTCTCCAAATGTGCATGCTTTTAAGCTAAAAGCCTATATGAAATGCCATAGAGTAACATAATTGTTCAGACACTTTGCATCACACAAATACATTATATTTTAAAGAATATAATAAAATACCATTATTTTACATTGTAATAATATTTCACAGTATTGCTGTTTTTTCTGTATGTTTGATGAGCTTTGAGACATGCTCACAGAGAGTTTTTTCACAGCCTACCTGTCTGAAAGAGCTCATTATTTATGCAGCTCATTAGAGCTCTTTATGCGATTCTTTTGTCTTCTCAGGTGAGAATCACCCATTATTCATGATGATTCACGCCTCCACGCATACTGTGTTTCTTGACAAAAGATGTTTTAGAAAATTTAAATCTCTCTATTGTTTTATATGAAGGAGTAGGAAGGATAATTTTTACATAATTTTGAAGCAAAAACTCTAGTCTACAACCTCCAATACCCAGAAGTCTTGTAAACACAGATTAAATATTATTTTTTTGGCCTTATTTCAGTGACTTAAGTTTTTTGGTTTTTCAATAACCACGCATAAACGTTATTCCTTCAAAAATACAAACATGTACATACATGTTCCTCACATATTATGGTAGCCTAGTTTGTGCTGAATACAGTGTAATGACACTTTTGTCATTTATATGTTTATGAACAACTGAAAAAAGCACAAATGTCAGGGCATGTCAAAACTTCTCCAGGCCCCAAATCAGCCTCAGACTCCAGAGGGTTAATGTACGACTCCTGTACATCACTGCAATTGTCTTTACTATCCTCATCCATCAAAACTTTACTAGCAAGACGATGGTTTGCTTTATCCAACTGAGAAATGTAGTTTGCGTATCATCTGGCTATACAGCGGTGGGATGTTTTCTTTATCTTTATCTGATTGTTTGAATGAATTTGTTTAGACTGAAAACTTTCCCAGAGTTTAGCGACTTATAATGATCTGATCGCAAACAGAGAAGCAAAATCAGGGTTAGAACAGAAATTTCCGTGAAGCTTGCGTCATTAGATGCTCAGTTTGATACACTCCCGCTTCAGTAATATATAACTTGTCAATTAAAACATATTGAGATATTTTTATTATTTGTATGATTAATTCATTAGGAGGCAATCAAATACTCTTGAAATGAGAGCGAATACTTACAGCGGCAGAGTAGATAACAGCAGCGAATCCCAGAGGGAAACAGCAGAAGAGCAAGTTAAAGATGGAGTAGCACAAGAACTCTGACATATGATTGGACGCTGGTGTGGAGGTCATGATCACAGTGGGATGAACAGTGACCCCAGTGTGACCTGCATTCGGTGGATATGGCTGCTGTTGGGTATATGGTCCCTGAGGGCTAACTGGAGCTCCATACGGCTGGAGGGGAAAGCTGGAAGAGTTGGGATAGGACCCTGGTGGTGGCAAAGGCTGAGCCATCCTGGGCTTAGCTGATGGATTCTGCTCTTCTGGGTCACTGAATGAGTAGTTAATTCTTCCGACTGCTGGTCCTTGATTGTACATTTCTTTTCTTGTACTCGTGATCTCTTTGGTTTCGTGCTCCTCGCTGGTGTATCTGCCGTCAGTCTTGTGCTTTAGTGAACCATGTCCTCTGATTATGTCGAAATTTTATAGGACTGTAATGGGAGGGTCGCTGCAAAGATAAGATGAAGCAATCCGCTTGTTAAGTCGTGACGTAAGCCAAGCCTCGACTCGTTTCACTAGAGAATGCCATCTCGACGGCCGTTTATGAGCGCTATTTATTCATATTAAACATTTAACATTTTAAAAAGTTAAACATTTAAATTACTTACAGTCTACAAGCTCACAGCATCACAGACATTAATATTTTAATGATTTATAAAAGATGAATCACTGTCTGGCCATTTGGGATTTTGCTATGGAGATAAAGGTTATGATTATAATTTTTGGTAGTATTACACCACATCGTGTGTGTATATTAGCACCGTTTGTTGCTTTCTTGTGGTAGGAGATAGAGCGTTTGGACCCAGAAGCGCTGCCGCGTCACGTCAGACTTAACCGAATTAGCACACTGAATATCCGCCTGAACCTCCCATTCAGCGGAGATTCAGTTTAATAATTGCTTCATCTTATCTGAAAATTATGCATGTTTCTCAACTGCTCGATCAAGCTTAAAAATGTGTTTTAACCATAAAGTCAAAAATGCAATTCAATCTTAAATAAAATGCAACTTCGTTAATTTGTCATATGTTACAAAAACAGCCTTCTTCCACTTCAGAAACATCGCTAAGCAAGGGAACATTTTATCTGTTTCTGATGCAGAAAAGCTAGTTCATGCATTCATGACCTCTAGACTGGATTTTCTGTAATGCATTACTAGCTGGTTGTCCTGCTTCCTCTGTAAACAAGCTACAGTTAATAGAGTTCTTTCCAAGTCAAGAACATATGATCATATAACAACAATTTTATCATCTCTGCACTGGTTACCTATTAAGTTCCGAACTGATTACAAAGTATTGCTACTGACCTATTAAGCCATAAATAGTTCAGCTCCTACGTACTTAACCGATCGTCTATCATTCATCTTACAATCCGTCATGCTCTTTAAAGTCACAAAACTCTGGGCTTTTGGTAGTACCTAAGTCCAGAGAACGTTTTTGCATTTAACTCCTAAACTCTGGAATAGCCTTCCTGATATCATTAAAACCAGAACACAGCGAGTCCTTTTTTCTTCATTAAAAAAAATGCTTTATTTTGATGTGTAATTTAAAAGAATGAAATTTGCACTAAATGAAATGTGAAGTGCTCAGTACATTGATAATCATACAGTTTTCAATCCGACAGCATTAAATTAAAACAAAATAAAATCATAAACAGTAGCTGCATTTGAAGCAGAATACAGCATCTGTTCATTTAAATACGCCGTATGCATGCAGTGAGAGGATGATGGTCAGTATGTAGACTGCAAGGCCGATACCGAGAGCGACATTGTTCAGAATTAACGTCGTTCTTGAGGATCTGCTTGCTAAATCTTGCTGTCCAGCCATGTTAGCATTTTGAGTCTGCGAAAACAACAAAAAACTTGTCAATGCATGTTTTCCTTTCATACTAAAAAACATTTTTCATTCTGTAATGCCATATTATAGATCATTGCTTTTGATGCCTCCAAATGATCCAAAGTTATCCAGAGCTATAACCCTAATTATGCTGTAATCTCTGGTGTAAAAGTATAATTCAGCTGTCTAATGAGATGACTATGACATCTAAGGATAATGAAAATAATGAATAAATGTTTCTTTGTGGTTATGTAGCAAAGGATCAGTTGGACAAATGCGGCATATGTGAAAGCACAACAGCGCGTACTGCTCCTGCATCGCATACACACTGTAAACTGAGTATGCGTGAACCTGGCATAATCTGTTAACATGGACACAGCAAAAAATACACACTGCAAAGTATGTGACTATGTGCACCTGACAGTTTCTGTACCCATCCCTAATGACATCATTTCACATGCAGGAACTGTTAAGTTTCAGTTGCAGTGTAACCATCTGGTTTCCCAGCATTCAGTTACTAGACAGTCATAAAATTCATTGATGTTATATGATGAAAATATCACTGCATCACAATGTTTTCACAAAGATCAAAGCCTTTTATTATCACATTCTATAAAGTGTTAAATTGTGTAAAAGTGTTATCTCAAGCTACACCGACCAGGCATAACATTATGAGCACTGACAGGTGAAGTGAATAATTGATCATCTCTTCATCACGGCACCTGTTAGTGGGTGGATATATTAGGCAGCAAGTGGACATTTTGTCCTCAAAGTTGATGTGTTAGAAGCAGGACAAATGGGCAAGCGTAAGGATTTGAGCGAGTTTGACAAGAGCCAAATTGTGATGGCTAGACGACTGGATCAGAGCATCTCCAAAACTGCAGCTCTTGTGGGGTGTTCCCGGTCTGCAGTGGTCAGTATCTATCAAAAGTGCTCCAAGGAAGGAACAGTGGTGAACCGGGACAGGGTCATGGGGAGCGAAGGCTGGCCCGTATGGTCCGATCCAACAGACGAGCTCCTGTAGCTCAAATTGCTCAAGAAGTTAATGCAGGTTCTGATAGAAAGGTGTCAGAATACACAGTGCATCACAGTTTGTTGTGTATGGAGCTGCATAGATGCAGACCAGTTTGGTGACCCCTGTCCACCGCCGAAAGAGCATCAGAACTGGACCACGGAGCAATGGAAGAAGGTGCCTGGTCTGATGAATCACGTTTTCTTTTACATCATGTGGATGGCCGGGTGCGTGTTGGTCTCTTACCTGGGGAACACATGGCACCAGGATGCACTATGGGAAGAGGACAACCCGGCGGAGACGGTATGATGCTTTGGGCAATGTTCTCTGCTGGGAAACCTTGGGTCCTGCCATCCATGTGGATGTCACTTTGACACGTACCACCTACATAAGCATTGTTGCAGACCATGTACAGCCTTTCATGGTATTCCCTGGTGGCTGTGGCCTCTTTCAGCAGGATAATGCGCCCTGACACAAAGCAAAAATGGTTTGAGGTGCACAACAACGAGTCTGAGGTGTTGACTTGGCCTCCAAATTCCCCAGATCTCAATTCAATCGAGCATCTGTGGGATGTGCTGAACAAACAAGTCCGATCCATGGAGGATCCACCTCACAACTTACAGGACTTAAAGGATCTGCTGCTAACATCTTGGTCCAGATACCACAGCACACCTTCAGGGGTCCATGCCTTGACGGATCCAACACCAAGAGGGGCCAACACAATATTAGGAAGGCGGTCATAATGTTATGCCTGATTGGTGCATATACTGCTGTTTGTACGTATATATATTTGTAATGAGAGCGAATACTTACAGAGGCAGAGTAGATAACAGCAGCGATGCCCAGAGGGAAACAGCAGCACAGCAAGCTAAAGATGGAGTAGCACAAGTAATCCGGCATATGAACGGACGCTGGTGTGGAGATCATGAACACAGTGGGCTGAACGGTGACCCCAGTGTGACCTGCATTCGGTGGATATGGCTGCTGTTGGGTATACAGGCCCTGAGGGTCACCTGGAGCTCCGTATGGCTGGCTGGGATATCCGGAAAGGTTGGGATAGGACCCTGGGTATCCGGCATTAGGTTGTTCCTGGTATGGTGGCGGCACAGGCTGACCCATCTTGGGCTTCTCTGATGGATCCTGCTCTTCTGGGTCACTGAATGAGAAGTTTACTCTTTCCGATTGTTGGTTCTTTTCTTTTCTTGTACTCGTGATCTCCTCGCTGTTGAATCTGCCGTCAGTCTTGTGCTTACATGAAACTTGTCCTGTGATTGTGAAGATTTATAGGACTCTAATGGGAGGTGGTTTGCAGCTTGTGGGGGAGGTTCAGTGGAGATTCACTGTGATAATTGCTTCATCTTATTTGAATATTACACTAAACAGTGTTTTCTCAACTTGTTGATCAGGTTTAAAAATGTGTACCAGCTTGATATCCTTGGGATTTCGGAGGTACGGTAGCCGGGATCTTTCCGAATTGTTAGCGATGATAAGACTCTGGGCATTGAACTGGCCACACACGTGGAGTCAGATTTCACTCTAAACTTTAATTATACAGGGTTTAATTACACTGTTTTAATTATACAGTGAGATACACAGGGTTAGTGGCTTTATTGCATCAGATATGTGTCACTTAATTTGCTCACAGCTGATTGGTCCCATTTTGGTTTGCAATCTCTAACCCAGAATAAAACCTGCTCCAGAGCAGGTTATCCGTGTGCCGTAAGTCTGATTCACCACTTGGACTTTTTGAGATTGCTGGCTTATTTTGGGAAACTCCATAAGCCACTGTAAAGATTGAAGGTATCTGTGTGTATTATGACTCGATGTGAGATCCACCAATCAGAGAGATTCCCGAATCTCAATCGATGTGGTTCAATCCTAATTCTAATTATTGTTAATATGTATTTCATTTTCCAGGAGCTCATTGCTTCTACCTTCAGTTAAACTGCTAACAGTGATTGTAAATTAATTGCCTAAATTATTACATTATTTGCTATCTGCATTCTTTAAATTGTAATGTTGACATGCATTCTCTGTAAAGCTGCTTTGAAACGATATGTATCGTGAAAAGCGCTATACAAATAAATGTGAATTGAATTGAACAACCATTTTGTGTTTTGGCTTGTACTGTATTTTATTTCATGGTCAAAATGTGCCTGTAGAAATCTGTAATCCTGTATTATTAATGTAATGTACTTCTGTTACCTATCAACCTTCCAAAAGCGATAAAAACTTCAATTAAAAAAAAGGAATACAATAATTATTAAAAAGTGAATAATAGCAGCCTGCATGTCCTCTCTTCACCAGCAGGTGTCAGTGTGAAATCACATAAACAAAGCCATGATATTAAACTTAAAGTGAACTGTGCAAGGTTGTCTGATGTTATTTGAATGTATTAAGTTGTAAATATGGACATTTTTCTTAGAAAAACGCATTGCTTCACTTTAGAAGGCATTTTAGGCATTTTACTTTTTTTATGGATGGATGCATTATTTTTGGCTTCAAAACATTCACAACTATTATAAACTTTGGAGGACTAAGGATATTTTTAAATATATCTCTGATTGTGTTCGTCTGAAAGAAGATAGTCATATACACCTAGGATGGCTTGAGGGTGAGTAAATCATGGAATAATTTTAATTTTTGGGTGAACTATCCCTTTAAGATCTAGTATTGCAAGTCAAGGGTCAGTCAGTATTACTTTATCAAATTAGGCGTTTTTATGTAACTGACTGTGAAAGGTTCACATTTTTAAAAAACAGTCGTAAAGAAAGAAAAAAAATCTACTAACTTAGCTAGTAAGACTAGTCTTGGCGGTTTATGCAATCGCCCGCAGATGATTTGTTAGTCTCTACCTCTCACACCATGAGCTTTAAGGTGCAGTATGTAGGATTTCTGTCCACTAGAGGTCGCTAGAGGCCTATTCAAAACAAAGGCGTAGCTTGATGACACCAAGTTTGAGAGCGGAATCTTGGGACATGTGGTCTTCACCTCAACAGACGGTGCAAAAGAATAGGGATTGGACTCGGGAAGAAATCATGTTCATGGATGTGATTATTAACGTTACTGTAGTATGAAACAGAGCAGGAGCGAGTGTTGTGGAGCTGAACGAGGAGCTGGAGCGATTGATCAACACACGCCTCACGAGCAGCGGGACTTTTATTATGTCACAGTCGCTGGCGCCGCTGCCGCTTTTCCGGTCATGAGTATGAGGTAACGCAGCTCTGTTTATCATATTAGATACATTTGAGTGTGTTGAAAATGATGTTATAACGTTACTCTGTGCGTTCACTCGGCGGCTGCTGTGAGACACTGTTACACACTGCAGTAAGATAGATCGATTTTACAATATCATATTAAATGCTGGATGATTGTGTTGATAAATGGCATGCAATTAATTTTAAAACGTATTGTATGATGGAGAAAATGCTGTATTACTGTTAATAAGAATAAAGCTGCATCTGATTATGCTATGTTAGCTACTTCACAAAATAGTGTTTTTCTCTGAGGCATGGTAAAGCATGGTACTCGCAAAACATCAAGAAAATTAGATTTAAACAATAAGAGTTGAGCTAGATAACAACAATTAGTTTTCTGTCTATAAATATATCAAAACAGTTGTTCCCTTGTGTATTAAAATATGTAAATATTAAAGCGTCTTTGGTGTTTCCATGGTTTCTACAAAATAAAACCGGAAACCGAGGGTAACGCGGGTATGACGCAATTGACAGGCGACTCCTCACACGTCCCGGAGCCTTGCTTAAAATTGCAATTTTCTCACGATTTACAAATAGTTGCAAACATTTGGGATATTGTAAGTACTCAAGTGAACAAAATATATAACACTGGCCTAGTGGTTTTACTGCAAAAATCTTACATATTGCACCTTTAAAAAAGCAAATCTGTTTTCATTAAAGGGTTAGTTCACCCAAAAATGAAAATAATGTCATTAATTACCCACCCTCATGTCGTTCCACACCCGTAAGACCTTCATTAATCTTCAGAACACAAATAAAGATATTTTTGTTGAAATCCGATGGCTCCGTGAGGCCTGCATAGCCAGCAATGACATTTCCTCTCTCAAGATCCATTAATGCACTAAAAACATATTTAAATCAGTTCATGTGAGTACAGTGGTTCAATATTAATATTATAATATTTTTTGGTGCGCCAAAAAAAAAAATAACGACTTATATGATGGCAGATTTCAAAACACTGCTTCAGGAAGCTTCGGAGTGTTATGAATCTTTTGTGTCGAATCATGATTCGGATCGCGTGTCAAACTGCTGAAATCACGTGACTTTGGCGCTCCGAACCGCTGATTCGACACACTGATTCATAACACTCTGAAGCTTCCTGAAGCAGTGTTTTGAAATCGGCCATCACTATATAAGTCGTTATTTAGTTTTTTTGGCGCTCCAAAAATATTCTCTTCGCTTTATAATATTCATATTGAACCACTGTACTCACATGAACTGATTTAAATATGTTTTTAGTACATTAATGGATCTTGAGAGAGGAAATGTCATTGCTCAGGCCTCACTGAGCCATCGGATTTCAACTAAAATATCTTAATTTGTGTTCCGAAGATGAATAAAGGTCTTACGGGTGTGTAACGGCATGAGGGTGAGTAATTAATGACATTATTTTCATTTCTGGGTGAACTAACCCTTTATGAGGAAGAGCCTACAGTATTCAGATTTTATACGTAACAAAGTAAAAGAAAAATACAATCTTGAATCTTGCATGTGTAAAACGTTTTTGTTAAGAATAATATCGCCGACTTTTAATTGCTTCAGCAAGCCCTCACTAGGACTTCTACGCTGAAAAGTAGCCAAGGAGGGCGTCATTTTGAAACGCTCCCTCACATACGTCGCTTCACACAGCTGAATATATTAAGCCTCCAAATAGCCGCCCGGTATTTATATTCCTGGAGTGTCCTCGTCCGTCCGCGCGTTCCCATAAAGAAAACAAGCACGACTCGCACCTGTGTCAAAAAGCAATTTAAAAATAATTGAAGCTCAGACAAGAAGTGCGCGTTTTTATTCTGATGAGGATATTATTGAATGCGCTTGTAGAGCTCATTTCTGCCGCGGTGGATTTGCAAAAGGATTTATTCTATTTGGGATCTTGGAGCAAAGGAATACAGCAGAGTCCTCAAATCCGTTCGGATTGACAGGTAACACAAGACATTATTTCCATTGCGTTGTTTGGCGCAGTGATTCTGTGATCGGGCCCGTCATTCATTCACGCGCGCGACTTTGACGCGACGCGTTACATGACATTGTGTCCAGTGTTTTGTTACAGTATTATGTATCGATTCGGCAAAAGTAGCACACAACAGAACTATATTGTGTAACGCACATTCCCCACCATCCTGCGCTCATGCCGGAGGACAATTTCTCTTTTGTTTTATCGCGTTTCTGTCTGTGAATAAAATATTTTATTCCGTGAAACGCCCTGCGCACTAAAAACCTCATTAAGTGCGTCTATATTATCATTTTCCTTCATTAAACGCAATTTAAGCATTTTAAAATGATATATTCAGATAATGTTCAATGCATTTCATCGTGTTTTAGTGGGGTGATTATTTATGCAGCAAAGGAAAAATATGCAATAAGTGTTCTAATATAATAATATGGAGTAAAGTATAGTGGAATAAACATTATTATTATACATTCAGATCTGAATATGAGATTCAACAGATGCATCACCTGCACCTGAAAATGTGAATGTTTTTAGAAATATTCACAATTCAGTGTTTATTTACAGTGAAAGTAAAAGCTGCATTTAAAATATATAATAAAATATTTTTAAATGTATTATTATATTTTAATTGCATGTTTTTAGCATGAACTTTTATTAAATAAAATTACAAAAAAATAAGTATTATTATATCTGGCAATTTGTAAAGTGTTTACATTTTTAGATATTAAATTGCACTCATATTCATTCGTAGTTTGCTTCACAGTGCTATAGCTTATTTATTTACAATATTTTTGACAAATTTTTTGGTCTGTTCTAGAGATTTTATATCATCTTTATTTGTTATGGTGCGGCATTGTTTTATTTATTTATTTATTTAATTACATATTCATTTGAAGTTCTGTGGACACACAGCTATCAATTATTTTATATTTGTATCTATATTTGCTCAAGTCACATAAATTGTGATTTGAGCAAGTTTGATTAAGTAATAATGTTTTTAGCAGTTCAAACCTGGGCTGCTGATTGATAAGTTGTGGGTTCAAACCCCCGGACGGGACAATTGAAGATATCCCATCATTGGCAGAACCTGTAAAGTGCGCTGTAGGTTAAATGAGCGTGTAAACATGTATGTGGGCTGACCAAACTGTTGTTGAGTCTTTAATTGCCCTCTGAAGTCATGCACATTTGCTTCAGTCCTGCTTTGCATGCTTGATATGTGGTTACAAATAATTTATTTAATTGCCTGAAAAATGGAGTAAGATATCTGTGATAGTTTGTGCAAATACACCTGAGCTACGTTAACATGCTGGTTTACATTGACGACCCTCCTGTCATGTTTTGGGGTGTTTGGATAATGTGATTAGAGGGTTTACTGCTGTCAGCTCTCTCTCTCTCTCTCTCAGGTGTTCATTTAGACACAGGTTACGCAGGTGTCATGTTCAATCAGCTTCAGTATTGGTCTCTGCACGGCGTTGAGTTGAACAGACTGTAAACGAGACTTTGTGAGCTGACTGTCGCGGTCAAGTTTGTGAGACAGAACCACTTTTTAATTCATTTTCTACTCTGAAGCACATTTATGTGTTACTAGTGTCACCAAACTGAATCACAATCTGTTTGAGCGATGCAACAGAGCATGACAAGTTTGCCAACATTGACTCACTCAACCAGTGGTGTTATTTTTGTCATTATTTATCCAGTTCTGTGATGCACATATTACACACTTTACGTTTAAAGTTATATTTATAATAATAATATTTAATACTGTATATTATAATATATATATATATATAATATATATATATATATATTAGTAAAATTATATTTATTCAATTATTAAATATATTAAAATAAATATTTTTCATTTTATATAAAATGATGTGATGATGGGTCAATGATGTGATGGTCATTTATTGTCCAAAGGCCTTAATAATAATAATAATAATAATAATACACAAAGATATGACATCCAAAGTATGTAAGGTAGTACAACTAGATCTCTTTATTGAATGCAAAGGTTTAATTATTTGCTTTCATATAAGATATTTTAAAGATTTTGAAGTGTCAAAAGGTCATTCGGTTTAACCGTCCAAAGGCAAATACAGCCATTTCATTTGTGATTAAAATATCTTAAAATGTAATAAATGTATATATTTTTTATTCTGACATGATTTTATAACATCATATATCAACATAGTGCAAAATTATATTAAAATTATGCGTAGAAGTCGTTGTTTTGTTATGAGAAAGAATGAATTTCATTGATGTCATTCGGAGTACCAATATAAAGGGACCATTTTGGATCAAGTCATGTGGTCAATATCATGTGACATCATTCAGGACCACATGGTCATGAAGCAAAGTAACTAAATCTCTCTTAACTATTTGAAAAAATTCATGTTTTCACTTGATCATACGCATGTCCCGAAACATCAGGTCATTCGGTGCAACCGCTATAAAACATGGAAAATGTTGCAATATTTTAAAAACTTGTACTAAATATAAAATGTTTGATTGTCATTTTGCTAGATATCAGCCTGTTAGCATTGTTTGAAAATATTGTCATTCGGTAAAACTGAAATTTTGGTTGACTTTTTTTGGTGACAAATTTTGTCCATCTTGTAAAAAAACACATAATCTCATTGTTAACACTTAATAAAACTTCAAAATTAATTATATCTTCACTTTTAAAAACCTTATTCGTCAATGACCCATATATTTTTTTTTAAATGACTTTTAGAACGATAGCTATATTATTTAAAATGTTTCATTTTTTAGTTTAACTTTTTATATTTTTTTATATAAAATATACAATATAAATTATGTACTTAAATATATTTTTTAAATTCCTCTTTGAAGTAATTTTTTTTTCTCACATTTTTTCCTCCCAATGTTTAGAGCCAATTTAATGCTTGATGGTAGATATGTTTACAATCAAAGTTGGACAAAAATTGGAATATGGCATAAAACATTTGTGAATAAAGCAGCGTTTCCATCCCATGTGTTCAAGAGAACAAAATCGTCAGCGTGTTTTTATCTGAAAATTTGCATAAAAATAGTGGATGGAAACATGTTTCACTGTCTGAATTTCATTTAGTGATCTGCAGCGAAAGGTTCAACCTGAAGCGACTAATGAGGAAGATTTCTAAAGGAGAGACACGTGTTGAGCGTCTCATCTCTCCGCAGCTGCTCATAATGACAGTTGACCCTGTGCTGTAAAAGCCCTGCGGGAGATTTGCATCATTATTAACTTCAGCAGAGGAAACCCTCGTGAGCTTCATCCAGTTTACCTGCTTCTCAGAGGTTATCCAAAGTAGTACAACAAGTGTTGCATTAAATCAACATCCACATCCTCTAAAGAAGTTTCCCTTTAGGTTGTTCTGGGGGGGTTTTAGTACATGGGTGGTTGCCGGGTCAAGTTAAAAGAGTGCATCCCTCATATTCTAGCCTGTAGATATGGCTCGGGATCCTATAAAAGGTGACCCACAAATCACTTTAGATTTGATCATTTTGATTTGAGACTTTGTGTACATCTAAACCTTCTGGCAAGGGCTTCAGGATAAACACAACTTCCATCACAGTTCAGATATGTGCCGAACCGCCTCTGGATCAGTGTTTTTCCTGTGTCTGAGGTAGCCGAGGGTCTGTTCGCGTGAGATAAGCGCGGACGGTCACATGATCTCGGCCGTCGTGGGCCCGTGTGTCTGTCAGATGCAGCTGCGCTGACAACTGAAACCTCACTGCTGTGTCATGCTGCATGCGTGTTGTTTACGGCAGCGGTTCTCAACTGGTGTGTCGTGACCCAAAAACTGACGTCTGTTCTGATAGAGAGGCCGCAGGGAAAAACAGCCCTGAATGCAAATAAAAACAACATGCAAATCATTCAACTTTGATATGCTTTGCAAAATGAAGCCATTATGATTTGTATTATTTTGGCTTTTGCTGTTGGTCAGTTGTCGTTTTATTAATTTTGCATAATGCTTTATGGTAAAACGTTTGTTTTAGATGGAAATGGTGTCAATTTTAATGCTGTGTTGAGTTGGAAATGTTTTTTAGAATAAAAGTCAATTTTTTACATTTTGATTAATGTATTTGTCAGACACTTTTATCCAAAGTGACTTTGATTGCATTCAAGTTATGCATTTTATCAGTTCATGAATTATAGGAATCGAACCCGTGACCTTGATGTTGCTCTTCTGTTTGAGCTACTGAAAAGCCAAGATCTAACCTTCTCAAATATTAAAATGATCATGGCATGAGAAATCAAATTTGCCTTGATCTTTTGACGTATAAGAGGTCTTTGTAGCATCCTGCAAGTTTCATAGTTTAAAGGATTAGTTCACTTTCACATCAAATTTTCCTGATAATTTACTCATCTCCATGTCATCCAAGATGTTCATGTCTTTTTTCTTCAGTTGAAAAGAAATGAAGTTTTTTGAAAACATTCCAGGATTATTCTCCTTATAGTGGACTAAAATGGCAAAGGTCAAAATGTCAGTTTCAGTGCAGCTTCAAAGAGCTTTAAACGATACCAGACGAGGAATAAGAGTCTTATCTAGCGAAACGTTCGGTCATTTTCGGAAACAATACAACCGTATATGCTTTATAAACACAAATGATCGCCTTGCGCGTGCTTCCGCTTTCCGTATTCTTCAAAAAGCTTACACCGTATATCCTACGCCTTCCCTATTCTACTTGCAGAACGAACTCAGCGCCTGTTTTATTTTTCCTACCTGCTGTTTAACGGCTTCTGTTAAATTTAATTCTAATAATTTTGCCTGGTAGTCTACCTGTTCTTCATTTGGCTCTTTTGAGGAATTAAATGTGAGATATCTAGGATTTGATCTGTGCACTGGAATTGGTGTGGATGATTTAATCCTGACTCTCCTAGTCTGTACTCTGGTACTCTGGGAGATCTACTAGCAAACCTCATTTGGCCATACGTTAGACTGCGTCCTTCAATTATATTTCGATCCCACTTCCGTTCTAATGATCTACCTCTCTCTCTGCTGGTTGGGTTTTTGTATTTGTACTCCTTTTGATGTTTACTTCAGACCAATCGTTCTTTATCTGATGTAACACCCTCCTGAGCTCAGGCTTTCCTGCCCTCTTTTTTCGTAACCTTACTTCTCTAAGATTGTTATCTGATGACTCACTGCTTTGACTGTCACTCTTTTCTGTTGTGTCTTGCTCAATAGAATCTGACAGCCATTTTTGTGGTAAATAGCAATATCAACATCAAAAATACAAAACAATACTGGGATGAAAGTTTATAGTTCGGATATAAACACTGATGTCTACAGTAGCGATAAAATAAAGTAAATTACCTTTTGAAGCTTGATGCTTGATTGTATCAGTTACACCAGTAGGTGGCGAAAAGTAACTAAAAATTATTTGTCAATCATTCATTCAAGAGATTCATTCAAAAAACACCTGTTAAACAAGTGAAGTATTTGAGCGAGTCATTGAATCATTCAAACTGATAATAATTTATTTTGTTTAGTTGTCTGTTCAGAATCATGGGAGAATTGTGATCTCTATTTTAAACAAAAAACAATCATGATTCTCAATTTATCCAGAATCGTGCAGATGCGAGCGTTGTGCCAGAAGCAAATGGAATCCGTTATAATAACTGACGCTGTCTACACTGAATACAGATGCACAATCAGTTTCTGACATGTGCCATGCACTTGAATCTGTTGACAAATGGAAGTGTAAAGGAACGTTTGATGCGTCCAGTTTAAACACTTATTTGCTCATCTATGTAGAGACTTCAGAAGGATCCTAGTGCCTGAAACAAGTGGATGGTTTATTTTAATGGCTTCCCGGATCATGTCTGAGGATTATGTTTGTTCAGAGCATTTGACAGCAGATTGTTTTGTACACGAGGCACAGTGTAATGGAGAGTTCACAAAGAAACTTTTGTTGAAGCAGTCGGCTGTATTAGATCTGACAGCATCTGCATCACAAACCGTAAGTAAATGATTTCATAATGCTTTGTAAATGACGAGACGAGCGCGACACACGCCTTGAGAGCAGCGGGACGTTTATTATGCCGCAGTTGCAGCTTGCACTTCTTGCGGTCAAGCTTATGTGGGGTAATGCAGCACTGTTTATCATATTAGATGCATTTGTGTGTTGAAAGTTGTTATAACGCTACTCTGTGCGTTCCCTCGGCGGCTGCTGTGAGACACTTGTTGCACACTGCAGTAAGATCGATATTAGTCATGGTAAAACATGGTACTCGCTGGTAAATCAAGAAAACGAGATTTAAACAGTAAGACTTACTGTGTTGAGCTATGTAACATGATTAGTTTTCTGTCGATGAATGTATCTAAACAGTTGCTCACCTGTCTAATAACATAATATAATATATTAGAGCGTCTTTGGTGTTTCCATGATTTCTACAAAATAAAACTGGAAATTGAGGATAACATGGGTGTGATGTCATTGATAGGCGATGCACGACACGGTCTGTGTCCTGGTTAAAATTGCTTATTTCTCTGGAATTAAACATTCTCGGAAACATTTGGGATAATGTAAGTACACAAGTCAACAAAATATATAACACTGTTCTAGTGGTTTGGATGTTTTCAATCAAAAAATCTTACATATTGTGCCTTTAAAGGAGCCTCCCTTTCAAAACTGATCATTTCAGACAGAGGGCCAGAATGAAGGAAAGAAATCAATGTCATGACCCGTTTAATATAATAGAGGTGATTTTCTGGTGTTAATCAAACATGTTGCTCAAAGTTGAAATATGATTTGCATAGTTTTGCATGACAAGCACTGCATGAATTTACTTCAGAAAATGTAAAAGTCTAGTTGCTGGGCTATTTTAATCACTTTGTTTTCGCTTCATCTTTCATTTTCACATGATACGAAAGTGATGACACACTGACTGGCACTTCTGGGATTTTGATAAGATTTGGCATGACATTTAAGATTGTGTTATTTCATTTTTCTAGTTTATTGTCACAGAGATTCATTTATCCCAGATCTTATTATTGCATGACTTATTTTTCATTAACTTGAAGGAATCGGTTTTGTTCGTAAATATTCAGTTAATTTTAAATTCATTATGAAGTCTGAATTAGTGTTTTGGCATAATTGGACACATCTGCTGCCCCATGCGTGTTTGTTTATTAAATATTCATAAAAATGTTTTTCCCCATATTTCTATTTATGCATCTAGCTGGTGCTTTATCCAAGATAAGTTTCATCAGTTCATCCTGTTCCTGAGAATCCAACCAATAATGTTGACGTTTCTTGCACCATGCTGTACTTCTGGAGCTTCTCCTCACTTCAGTCTTGGCTCGTGTGTGAGGACAGCACTTACTTCATGAATCACGGCAGCAATATAGAGATCAGCAGATCTGGATGAGGAATTGCATCTCAAGCTTCCTCAGGGAATTCCTCTCGCTCCAGACTTCGAGACGGTCTGCTGAGGTCATGGCCATCATCAAGACCGATATTTAACTTGATGTCTGTCCACACGCCTCTGATAAAATGATCAGCTGTGAACGGCTTCAGGATATTGATAATCCAATAAAAGCTGACGTTTTCAAGTGGTTTTGGCTGGTCGTGGAGAAAGTGTTTCCTGCTTGCTGAAGGAAGACGTGCCATTTAATGCACTGAGAGAATTAAAATGTTTAAAGTTTTAATTCGATTACTTCAATGCATCGGCCCAAGAGCCAAGAGATGATTTAGATTTCATACGGGGCATGTGATGCTGTGTAGATAACTCGATTGAATGTGTTTTTAACAAGCGCAGTTGTGCAGGACATTACTGAACAGATCAGATTATCTCTATATTGAACACAACAGTCTGGCTCCATAAATTTTGTTTTGTTTTTTTGTCCATAGAGAAATTTATTTTTGGCAATAATGCATTAACCTTTCTAGTGGGAATGCGTAATTTAAACAAAACCGAAACTGTGATATGAGCTTTTATTGAAGTGAAGAACCATCATCTCAGATTCATGATCTTCTCAGGCTTATGTTGTCTTTGAGAAACAGCCCTGGTTTCTCATATTCTTCAGATCTTTCTGTGGGAATCTGTGCATTCTGCTTTTTTTTGATTGTCCTCTCAATCTCAACTCTTTGTCCAGTTGATGTCATCCCCAGATGACTCCAAAAGGGAGTTTTTCCTCTTAATTAGCAAATGCTCATGAAGATCTTATGAATGGAAACATGTGGCTGTTGATGCACTTATTTCTCCATGTTCGTTTGTTCTAGTTTAATATGGTTGGTGTATTTGAACTTTGGGCTATTAAAACACAATGATTTTATGAAAGCTGTGGTAAAACAGATGCTGCTAGCTTTCTCCTTAACGGATTGTTTTTTTTCCTCCTCTCCTCCTCCTCCTCCTTTTTCTTTTCTTCCTCCTCCCTCTGCCTATTTTTTTTTTTTCCTCTTTTTTTTTTTTCCCTTTTTTCTTTTTGTTTCCTCCTCATTTCCCATTTTTGTCATCTTCTTTTTCTCCTCCTCCCCCTCTTTCTCCTCCTTCTTCTTCTCCTCCTGCTCCTATCCTTTTTTACCTCCTCTTTTTCCTTCTTTCTCCCTCCTCTTTTTCCTTTTCTTGCCTTTTTTCCTTCTCCTCCTCTCCTCCCCTTTCCTTCTCCTCCTTCTTTTCCTTCTCTCCTTCCTCCTTCTCTCCTTTTTTCCTCCCTTCTCTCCTTGTTTCTCCTTCTCTCCTCCTTCTTCTCCTCTTTTCCTCTTACTTCTCTTTCTCCTTCTCTCCTCCTCCTTTCCTCTCCTTCTCATCTTTCTCCTTCTGTCCTCCTGTCTCCTCCTCTTTTACCTCCCCCTTTTTCTCCTTCTCCTTTCTCCTCCTTGTTTCTCCTTCTCCTCCTTATCGTTCTGTTCCTCCTTCTCCTTGTCTGTCTCTTCCTACTCCTCCTCCTCTTTTACCTCTTACTTCTCTTTCTCCTCTCCTCCTCCTCCTTTCTCCTCTTCTTTCATCTTTCTCCTCCTTGTCCTCCTCCTCCTTTCTGTCTCCTCTCTTTTACCTCCCCCTTTTTCTTCTCCTTTCTCCTCGTTTCTCCTTCTCCTCCTTATCATTCTCTTCCTCCTTCTCCTTCTGTCTCTTTACTCCTCCTCCTCTTACCTCTTTCTTTTCCTTCTCCTCCTCCTCCTCTCCTTTCTCCTTTGTTCCTTCTTCATCTTTTTCCATCTTCTCTATTCCTCATCCTCCTCCTCTTTCTCCTCCTTTCTCTTCCTCCTCTTCCTTTACCTCCTTTTCCTCCTCTCCTCCTCTTTCACCTCCTCCATCTCCTTCTGTCTCCTCCTTATTACCTCATCCTCCTCTTCCTCCTTCACCTTCTTCTATTCCTCCTCCTCCATCTTCTCCTCCTCATTCTCCTTTCTTCTCTTTTTCCTTCTCCTTCGTATCCTTCTTACCTCCTCCTCCTCATCTTTCTCCACCTTCCCTATTCCTCATCCTTTCTCTCTTCTTTTCTTTTCCTTCTTTCTCCCTCCTCTTTCACCTCCTCTTCCTTTCCTTCTTCTCCTCCTCCTCCTGTATCCTTCTTTCATCTTTTTCCATCTTCTCCCTGTTACTCATCCTCCTTCTCCTCCTCCTCTTCCTTCACCTCCTTTTCCTCCTCTCCTCCTCTTTCACCTCCTTCATCTCCTTCTGTCCTCCTTTTTACCTCATCCTCCTCTTCCTCCTTCACCTTCTTCTATTCCTCCTCCTCCATCTTCTCCTCCTCCTTCTCTTCCTTCTCCTTTCTTCTCCTTCTCTTTCTCCTTCTCCTTCGTATCCTTCTTTACCTCCTCCTCCTCATCTTTCTCCACCTTCTCCCTATTCCTCATCCTTTCTCCTCCTCCTTTCTCCTTCTCCTCCTCCTCCTCCTTCAACTCCTTTTCCTCCTTCTCTCCTCCTCCTCTTTTCACCTCCTCCTTCATTTCCTTCTGTCTCCTCCTTTTCACCTCCTCCTCCTCTTCCTTTCCTTCTTTTCTTCTCCTCCTCTTTCTCCTCCTCCTCATTTGTGCTCATCATAAGATGGACCACAAACTCTTTGTTAGTGGGTCATGTTATTTGCAACCTTTACTTTATAGAAGATGTTGAGACCAATATTAATATTATATGGCATAAAACAATTAAAATGTAACGTGATCTTAAAATGTGCTGGACTGGAAAACACAATTATATCATTAACTTGTGACTACACATTAAGTCTGACTTTATATCACTTTCTATAACCCAAGAAAACTTTTGAAACTTGCCTTTTTTCCCTCCCCTTTTTTTAAATGTGAATTAGGGATACAGAAAAATTCAGTGCTTTATTGATTTTTACAGTCAATTCTAATTACCACAATAATACCCCATCATGCATTAGTTTCTGACCTATTTTCAGTGGTAAAAACCAAAGAGATCTGGACATATGTTTATGAGATGGTTGGAGTTCTTGCTCATTTCTCCCCCTTATTTTAACCTTCTATCTGTTTCCCCTTGTTTTTAATGCTAAAGTATGAGAAAATAGAAACATCCTTTTGCTTTTTATAACTGTAAGTAGGTTAGTGGGTTCAACGTAAATAAATAAACATAAAAAGAGTATGAATATAAAAAAAATGCAGCCAGGCTCAGACTGTATCCTTAAGGGAACGCCTCACACTGACGCTGGCTTTATATTTAATGCCGAGCTCTTGGCTTTCTCTCAACACACAAAATTCAGAACAATCCCATCTCATCCAAACGCATCCACGAGGTCCAGAAGATTCAGCTGAACTCTGGGTGAGACCCCGTGAAATCAAAGCAGACCCTCGGGCGTGTGTTTCTGACGGGCGGATCACACTTCTTAGACTGCGCCGGTTGCCAAAAGCAATCATCTTGTCAGATACGCTGACCTCATGATTCCCTATGAAGATCTGATCTGGTTTAACCTGATCCGTTTCAGATTCAGTTCATCATTCTGGGTTTTTCCTGTTGGTTTTCTCCCTAGGCATCACAGAGGAGTCATCACTTACTCACCCTCTTGTCGTTCCAATCCCTTTGACTTTCTTTCCTCCGCTGAACACAAAAGGAGAAAATCTGAAGGTGGTTTGAAGCTTTTATGAAGCTCAACATTTCATTTTCCATTGTAATTGACGGAAAAAGCCTTCAGATTCCCTCCTTTTGTGCTCTGAGGAAGAAGGAAAGTGGTAGTACTTACTTTTGAGTGAACTATTCTTGTCAACCAAGTTTTCTAAGCTTTAAACCAAACCAGCCAGCTCAGAGGTGAATCATTATTACAACATCTGATTTTGCAGCAATAAGTCTGAAAAAGGTGATCAAGTCTATGAAACTCAAAACGGCCCTCTTCCTGTTTCCATGGGTAACAGTGACATCTCTCATTGGTTGATCTTGCTTTTACACTTTTAATGAAATTGAGCTTTTTTTTATAATCAGAACTAAAAGGTGTTTGTTTGGTTCTGTTAGCGGTTACTATAAATAGGCACTGTTCATAACACTTTAAATTAAGATAGATACACATCTCTAGATCTTGTTATTGAATGCAACAATAAACACTGAGTGAGACCAGCTTAGTTCAATTCTTTGTAATGAAATGGTTAAAAAGAAATCCATCTAATGACTCTCTGAATCATTTGGTGATGTTATGGAATTAACACCTGACTCACTCACTGATCATCATTATTTTCTGACACGTCTTCTCGACCTGAGAATGATTGCTGTTTTACTTAAGACTCGAGAGACTTAATTAATTACTGACTGGTTTATGTAACCACACGTCGTTAAAGATTCACATTTATGAACCTCACGGTACGCCTGTCTTGATATGTTATCAATACCTAAATATCCATTTTAAAGGATTAGTTCACTTCAGAATAAAAATTTCCTGATAATTTACTCACCCCCATGTCATCCAAGATGTTCATGTCTTTCTTTCTTTCTTCAGTCGAAAAGAAATTGGGGAAAACATTCACAAGCTTCAAAGAGCTCTACATGATCCCAGAGGAGTCTTATCTAGAGAAACCATCTGTCGTTTATCTAAAAAAAAAAAAACATATATACTTTTTAACCACAAATGCTCGTCTTGCACTGCTCTGTGATGCTCCACGCATGACGTAATCATGTTGGAAAGGTCACGTGTGACGTAGGTGGAAGTACCGCGGTAGGGCGAAAAACATCTCATTTTCTCCTCCAACTTCAAAATCGTCCGACATCGTTGTTTTACCTTTTTTTTGTAAAGGCCGTTTGACTTTGACGTTCGCTTTGTAAACACTGGATCGGTACTTCCGTGACTTTCCAACATGATTACGTCATGCGTGGAGCATCACAGAGCAGTGCAGATGAGCATTTGTGGTTAAAAAATATATATTTTTTATTTTATTTTTTTTAGAAAATGATCGTTTCTCTAAAAAATACCCTTATCCTTTCTGGGATTGTGTAGAGCCCAATTTGGGCCTTCACCCTTGAACCCCAGTGAAGTCCACTATATGGTGAAAAATCCTGGATTCTTTTCCTTTTCAGTACATGAACATCTTGGATGACATGGGGGTGAGTAAATTATCAGGAAATTTTAATTCTGAAGTGAACTAATTTTTAAATTACGTTTTTGTTTCTGGAATCCGGTTGAACTGCATTGCATATGGATTATGAATTGTGATATTCATGATTTGTTATGCTTTGAATGAATGTACAGTAAATGATTACACTGTCACCTGGATTGAGAAGAGCTTTAGTTTCTGTCACAGTTTTGTGTTTAGATTGATGAATGGAGGATATTATTAACCACATGTCTTACTGTAATGAACCTTTTTGTTTTTCTGGAACATCTCAGGACGTTATTGGACCGGTGTGACGGGCTGCTTTGACTGTCTCAGGACTTTCTCTTGCGTCTTGTCTTTAGATTACCTGAGCACTCTGATTTTGACAGCTTGTCTGTTTCTTCTCTAGCGGTGCTCAAACTTTATCATTAGACTTTCGCTTTGTTTGCCTCTCAGTACTTTCTTTCCATTTACTTTTTTCTTTTCTATTTCTGGGCTGCTGGGTTGCAAGAACCTGCTGCTATGTCTGTATGCATGCTCCACATGCAAGTTTTTCTTCATAATATTGCATAGCAATTCACAGAGTATGATTTTTCCATGGCTGATTCCGATTATTTTTGTTTTGTTCGATACTGGTAGCTGATTTATTTATTTATTTGTTTGTTTTCTTTAAGCAAATTTATTTTACTGAGCTTAGTTTTTAACAGCAAATGGCACTGCCATACTCTGCTTGCTTCCAGTTCCTTACACACACCACTTGAACCTTCTATAAAATAATCATTCATAAAGTTCGAAAAGGTTGAAGTGAATTACAACAGTGTTTGCTGTGGGCTGTACATTAATCTCACATCATAAAAGCATTCTGAGATGCAAATACATTCTCAGACTCAGCCGAACACACAAGCACTCTCTTTCATGAGCATTTGAGTGTGCGGTAAAAAGTTGCCTAGAGCGCCATCTGCTGTTAAAAACTAAGCTCAGAATCGATCCATGAATTGCAATGCATTGATTTATTATCAGATATCTGACTGAATAAAAATGCATATTCACACTTTGACAGTAGGTGGCGCTTATGGAACAGTAGCGATTATAGCGTTTCATTCGTTACCACTGTACACTAAGCAGCTCTGCGGTTATAAACGCTACTCTATTAGGCGTTCTCTAGTATACAGAGGTAAGTTGAAAAGAAAGTGCCATCGAATCATTTCTGAAGACTGTTTTCTTTATATAAACCTCCAATTCAGTGTTTCTTCCAATATTTCGAGCATCGCGAACAGTAAGCTGCTGTGCCTGGTACAGTATTTTCTAGGCCTGCCCTCGACTAAAGATTTTTTTCTAGTCGACTAGTAGTCGTTCATTTAAGCCATTAGTCGACTAATTAACCATATTAATTAATAATAATGAGTCTTTAATTGCCTATATGCAATACATAGCCTAATCAGCACTCAAACGCTTTTGGTTAGTTTTTGTGACGCGCTCAAGTTCACTTGAGACCGAGACGGCAGAAAGTGCATCCTGTTTGTTTTCATTATTTTACAAAAGCACAGTGTTTTGTTGTTATTGTGAGTTTACAGAAATAAAAGCAAACCATTTACAGTTTTGAATGTTGGATTACTCTTATCTGTATGACCAAAAATGGAGTATTTTAAGTTAAATGCAAGTGATCGCACCGGCGCCTCCATGTCATGCCAGCGCGCTCTCCAAACAAACACTTGGATATGCGCCAAATAACAGCGCACATTTATCTAGGTTAACGTCAGAGCGAGCGGAGTTGCTACTACTTAAGTGTTGTAATATATTTTCACACAAATTACATTTTGGGAAATGAATGCAATGTTTGCAAAGTCCGGATAAGAGATCGGCCAAATTAAAACGAAATGCATCAAGCCATCAATCGGAACCGTCTGTTTTTTGGTCTTTTATTTATTTATTTATTTTGCTTTTTGGTTCCAACTGATAGCTGGTCAACCACTGCATGTCTAATACTGCAGTAGAGTGTGTCTATGATGCTGTCTATACTATGTAGGCAGCACACTAGGTGTTTGGAACGGCTCCTGTGACTGTGGGAGTGTTGAGGCCAGTGTAGCAGAACAATCTACCGCAGTGCGCTGCAGCCCGACCTC
Source organism: Culter alburnus (assembly GCA_028476615.1). Lineage (NCBI taxonomy): Eukaryota > Metazoa > Chordata > Actinopteri > Cypriniformes > Xenocyprididae > Culter > Culter alburnus. Next base: position 480,679 of record JAOTNS010003824.1, read on the forward strand.
ACCTTCTTATCCTCTCTCTCTCTCTCTCTCTCTCTCTCTCTCTCTCTCATACTAAGCCTGAATCTCCCAGCAGCACTGATTCTCAGCTGGCAGCTCTAGCCATTAGCCGGTCGTGTGCTATGTTCGGACAGTGCCAGGGTTTGGATCCTGTCTCTTCAACCCCGATCCTGGTGCCGATCGTGTCCAGTCATCCTCAGCCGTTACTGGCACCGACGCTGTGATGTAGCACAATCTGTTTCACAGACAGAAGAGCCACAGTACTGAAGCGAGGGTTTTTCAGGATTAGTGGTCATGTATTATCTGCGTCTCTCCTCTGTGAGGTGACGTGGTCAGTTTAAATTCACTTTCCATTGCATTTACAGTGCTTTCGCTCTGAATTCTACCCATAAACCCACATTGGCTTTCTAAATTAATCCCACGTTGCAGCACACTTAAAAGAATAGTTCATCCAAAAAGAAAAAGTGTCATAATTTACTCCATTTTACTAATATCTTTTTTTAATTAATGTGTTTCCAAACCCCAAATGACTTTTCTGTCTTTGAATTTTTTTTTAATAAGCACAAAAGGGAATTTTGACGAATATCCAGGCCACTCTTTTTCCATATGAACAATACAGTACAGTCCATACAGTCCAAAAATTATGAAATCGATCTATGAGAATTAACTGACCCAAGTTTATATGAGCAGATAGTACTGAGGCAAGCCTATGAAATTATATATGATCGTCTCATATTTTGAATGAAAATTTCAGTCTTTTGCCCTTATGGGAGACAATATACATTTAGCAGGTTGAATTGTTTGTAGAAACACATTTGTGCAAAGTTCTTCCTCACAAGTGCTCCTTGATGCTAGTACCTTGTAAACATAACGGATGTAAAATAATTCTCTGATGCCCCCAGAGTGTGTCTGTGAAGTTTTAGCTCAAAGTAGCCCACAGATCATTCTTTATAACATGTTAAAATTGCCAGTTTTTGGATGCGAGTAAAAACAAGCAGTTTTTATGTGTCCCTTTAAATGCAAATGAGCTGCTGATCCCCGCCCCCTTTCCAGAAGTGGGAGGAGCTTCAAGAGCTCATGTTCCGGCATACCGACAACAACAAAACAGGACAATCTCACGCACTCAAAGTGTCAGAAACTGGATGGATGGATGGATTTTTCGACTACTACTGTTAAAAAATAATTATTACAATTACTATTGTAAAAGAACATTAATATAATACAATATAATATAATTATTGTGGGAAAACTGTGGAAACCAATTACGAATGACAATCAAAGAGGTTTTTTTTTTTCCAAAGCTTTCCTCAGTATTGAAGCGGACAGTCATCGTCCTGTGATAGGACAGCATCTACACAACTACAATGACCCCAGTCATTGGCCAGTCGTTGTAGTTGTGTAGATGCTGTCCAATCACATTGTTTGAACTGTGGGTATGTTGTCGTTTATCATTCTCAGTGACATTGCATTAAATGTATCTGCAAGTGTTTGAACTTCAACCTCAGATCTTTAGCAGTTAAACAACCATCTTTTTCAGTCAGAAACCTCCCACACATCCCACATAAACGTCTGTCACCGGTACGGCACAAACACTCGACTCCCCTGTGCTTACATGGAATCAGTTTTTAGATGTAGCTGAAATGATCCGTCCTGTTTTGGTGCCGTGGATCTGTGTGGGCTGTATAGATTTCCCCTGGTTCCTGCCAAGGTGTTTGGCGGCACAGAGCCCCAGAGGGAATCGCTGTTGTCGAGAGCAGGTGAGCGTTGGGATGAGTGGGCTGATTCAGACGGAGGAGAGCAGTTGGATGCTCCTCAAACGGGGTGTCTAGTGTTCCATTGCGTCAGAACACTGTTATATAAACTCCACAGTATGAGGAGACTGTCGGATGATGGGGACGGCTTTAATATCTGCTTGTTGTCTCAGTGCTGATGAGAGGATGATGACTGTCCACTTCAATACTGTAAATACTGAGGAAAGCATTGGAGAAAAAAACACTCTGTGATTGTCATTCGTACATGGTTTCCACAGTTTTCTTTTACAATGTTCTTTTACAATTGTAATTGTAGTAATTATTATTATTTTTAATAATAGCAGTAGTCTATCTAATTTCTGACACTTTGAGTGCGTGAGATTGTCCTGTTTTGTTGTTGTCGGTATGCCGGAACATGAGCTCTTGAAGCTCCTCCCACTTCTGGAAAGGGGGCCGGGAGCAGCAGCTCATTTGCATTTAAAGGGACACATAAAAACTGCTTGTTTTTGCTCACATCCAAAAAAGTGGCAATTTTAACATGTTATAAAGAATGATCTGTGGGCTACTTTGAGCTAAAACTTCACAGACACACTCTGGGGGCATCAGAGATTTATTTTACATCTTGTAAAAAGGGGCATAATAGGTCCCGTTTAAAAAGTTAAGACTTATTTATTTAAGGTATTCTTTTATTAACTTGTGTATTTTAACTGTTGTTGCATGTTTGTTATGTGTTATACTTTACTGATGTAGCGTATTTATGTATTTACTAAATTAGAAAAAAATAATTGTAAAAGTAATCAATATGAAAAATAATTTGAACTTGATTGAGAAAATAAATTTGTAAAATAAACAGATTTAAGCTTTAGTAACTTCTTGATTCGGTAATCCATGCAACTACTACTTGGCTATAATCCTATTATAGTATTTTTCACACAAAAAAGTTAAAAACATGCACTCAGGTGCTGGCGTTCTTAGCACTGTCAAATAAAAGTTTCTTTTGACGACCAAACAGAAAAACTTGTAATAAAGATAATTTATAAATGCCAAATATCAGCTGTTATATCGCATTTGGCAATATATTAGTTGACCAATTGTTATTTATTTTTAAATGTATTAATTTTTTCTAGTCATACCTAGCTCTGAAATGTTCGTTCTTTTTGTAAATACGAGTATAAATTGATCTTGTCTGGCTTTTCTTGTCCTCAGATTCTTCATCAGGATGTTGCAGTGATTGTAGTGAAACATCTGATCGTGACGATGGGGATTTTTGGGAACCTGGCCTGTACGGGTCAGGCCAACTGTTACAGCAACTCTTCCAAAGACTACTGCTACTCGGCCCGGATCCGCAGTACTGTACTGCAGGGGCTGCCCTTCGGAGGGGTTCCCACGGTCCTCGCACTGGACTTTATGTGCTTCCTGGTAAGTGACTGGCGTGGAAAAATGTACACCTTGATGTCTCTGAGCTCTGCCTGTAGAATATTTGAATATTAGCTGCAAAATACCTAAACACACCAAATTAGTGTTTTAAAAACTTAATGGTTCAAACAACATTAAATGCAAAATGAATTGAAATCTCAATGTATTACCAAACACTCGTTGACATGAACTATTATTCAACAAGGCTTTTTTTTAAATGGTAGCATAAACCACAAGTAATCGAGTAACTTAAGTATTGTTTTGATAAGTAACCGACTAGGAGAAATCCGTAGTCATGCAACCCCCATTTCCCAGTCATATTTTACTCAAAAAAAAAAGAGAAGATGGCAATAAAAATTTATTTTGCCTTTAGAAAATAAAGCCTACTTTTAAAATAGTGAAATAGTGTTGTAATGATGCCAAAATTTCAGTACCAATTTCAGGATGTTGACCTTGCCACCAATGGATTGACCCAGTTTTCTGGTTGTCTGGTCAGTTATATTGACATGATCTCTTCTGATGGGAAAAAAAATCAAGTGACCTTATATTTTAAATGTTTGTGAGCAGACAGAGCTACGCAACAACAGTTGTTTAACCTACCAACTCTGTCAGCTTGACTGACTCTCAGCTTCATGGCTGTCCTCTTGACCTATATTTCTGCTGATGACTTCAGCAGCGAGCTCCACATCAATGTAAACTGCAAGCTGTTGTTCTGCTTCTCTTCTCAAGTCAATATAAACAAGATTGAAAGCTCTAAACCACATCAGAAGCAGATTTTATCCTCCAATTCATTAATTGCATTTATCTTTTCTTCAGTGTGGTAACTAGTGGTAGGCACCTATTACAGTATTGACAATTTCACGTCACAATATTGATTTATTTCAAAATATGCTACTTGACTTCTCTCTTACTCATAGTTTGTCTGATCATCTCTGCATCTTTCTCCAACTCAGGTTCTTCTTTTTGTCTTCTCCATCTTACGGAAAGTGGCGTGGGATTACGGCCGTCTGGCCCTGGTGACTGATGCTGACAGGTAAGGACATGTCGCTGTCAAATCTGTCTGATTGATGGGTGTCATTTAGATGTCAAATTGAATGGATTGCTCTCGGACCATCACTAACTGCAAGTCTCGTGTGAATTCTTCTGTATATTCTTTGTAGAAGACATGTCTGTGTGGTGTAAAAGAACATGTATGTGTGTTTATTTCTTGGGAAAGTGCAAGATAAAGAAAGCTAGGGTATAAAAAGAGAATTTCATCCCACAGCCTGGAAAATGAAGGGGTTTTGCCCATTTCATAATCCCTGTTCCAGGCTATCAACTGAAATGACCAGCATCAATGAACATGATCTCATGCAATCAATAAAGTCTTCTTTTAGATTGTCGCCAGAAGTGGCCAATAATGGGCAAAAACCTGATGTTTGAGTAGAATCACTGTGAAGAGCAGATTCAACCTCACTTTTTGTTAACCACAGGTCTTAGGAGCACATTTGATTCAACAGAGAAGACCACCTCTGCTTACTGATTTTAAAAAAAATCTCATGGGATGGAATTTAGGTCTTTTTTTTTTTTTGAGATTATGGATCCAAGCCCACTAGTATTGCCATTTTAGCCAAATTAATGACAAACACAGAGTTACAAAAGACTTTAGCCTTCATCAGAGTCTAATTAAATGGCAAAAGTAGAGAAAATGACAACAGTTTGGTAGAACCAAAAGCTGGACTTGATCAAAGTTGAAGATTCATCAGGATTTCCTAGTTATAGCGCCCCCCCATGGACAGAATTGGATGAAAATTGGTGCGTGCCCTCAAATTGTCCTGATGTTCATATGTTCCTATTTTCATTAAGTTTGATCACTGCATTCAGAAGTTACGTTCATTCGTAGAAATAGGCTATGCCCAAACATTTAATTGGCTTGTGAATGCAGAATGAATTAATGAATTAATGATTTAAAATCCCCTGAATGATGTTCTTTCTGGAGTGTCTCTTAATTATGCTAGTACTTATGGATCCTTATTATTCAGGTTCTGCCTCACAGAGATGGTGCTTCTCCATCTGTACACCCCAAGTGGTCAATAATGGGCGAAAACCTGGTGTTTGAGTAGAATCACTGTGAAGAGCAACCTCCTTTAGAAGTTAGGAGCACATTTGAGTCAACAGAGAAGACCACCTCTGGTTACTGATAAAAAAAAGTCTTTGTGTCTCATGGGATGGATTTTGAGACTTCTTTTTTTTCTGTTTTTCTTTCTTTTTTTTGAGATTATGGACTAGGGCTGGGTATTGACACAATTTTCACGATTCGATTTGATTACTATTCACATGCTTTCGATTCTGATTTCGATTCAATATCGATTGTTTTGGATGTAGTATTTCAGTTACAGTACATGGCAAATTTTCTAGAGGAAAAAAATCTCAACTAATGCTGTAAACTACACATGAGAGTCAGTTGGTGCTACTATAATAATATTGAAGGTCAAATTAACTTACATTATTTATTTACAAACACTTAAATTACACTCAATGTTTTTATTATAAATAAAGTTTAGAATTACATAATCATATTTCTACTCCAATTAGTTTTTTTTTTTAAATATAAACATTTAAATCGTGGCTGTCATAACTGATTTATTCAAACATGCATTAAATATTGAAGAACATTAAAAATTATAATGAATATGTAACGGTGCATAGCTATATTTATCAGAATGTTGCTTTTTTAGAGTTCACTTTTCTAGCTGACTAATGAGTTTATGGTCACTGAATATGTTTTTCTGAGGCAAATGTGACGTTACGTGACATTGTTTACAAGCTGACGTCTTTCTGAGGTTGAAACACTGATTGAGCGATTACACAAGACATGATACGGATTTCAGTAAGTTGTACTGTATATTTTAACATACCTTCAGATGTTCATGCATGTTTATTTCACGCTGTAACTGGTATTAAAGCGGAGGAGAGGATGATCACATGCTTCTCTTTAACTGAGGCGCTAAAGCGATCCGTCACGCCACATTAAACAGCGCCAAAACGGTATTTATTTTTTGAATCTCATAATAAGATGGACGTCATTTGAAATCTGAGACTTAGCTTCATATCAAAAGTCACAAAGATTATTTCGATTTATTGGATGGGAGGCGCTACATATTCTGCTCATTCATCAACTGAAAACAGACTAATCGATTCTTGGGATTTAAGAATCCATATCGGTTCGTAAAATTGAGAAATCGATTTTTTTTTTTTTTTTTTTTTAACCCAGCCCTATTATGGACCCAATTCCACTGCTCTTTAGCCAAATGAATGAAAACACAGTGTTACAAAAGACAATCTCCAATTATAGCCTTAACCTTAGCCTTCATCAGAGTCTAAATAAATGGCAAAATGACAGCAGTATGCTAAAACAGAACAATTTAGTAGAACCAAAAGCGAGACTTCTTGATCAAAGTTGAAGATTCATCAGGATTTCCTAGTTATAGCGCCCCCCCATGGACGAAATTGGACGAAAATTGGTGCGTGTCCTCAAATTATCCTGATGTTCATATGTACCAATTTTCATTAAGTTGGATCATTGTGTTCGGAAGTAACGTTCATTAGTAGAAATAGGCTATGCCCATACATTTAATTGGTTTGTGAATGCAGAATGAATTAATGAATTAAAATCTGGAGTGCCTCTTGATGATGCTAGTAGTTTTGAATCCTTATTATTCAGGTTCTGCCTCACAGAGATGGTCCTCCTCCATCTGTACACCCCACATGCCTTCCTCATCCGGTCTCACAGCTTGAATATACAGGTGCTAAACTAAATGCACCCAAAAACTTTTCAAGAAACATTTCTTTGGCAGGGGTAGTAAGGAAGTGAATTAAAGCCTGCACACACACACACCATCTGCTTCATAACACAGTGTGTTTCATTATCTCTGAGCAGATTTGCTGTGTTTCTGCTGCTGTCAGTGCACATCACTGCTGTGTGTTTCTATTTTCACTCTGCTCTTCCTCCTTTCTGCTTTTCTTTGCTTTTTTCTTCCCTCGCTGGTGCGGAACAGAACCAGAAATATTCCCTCGTATCATTTTCCATTGAATCGATCATGTATTTTTTGCTGCTTATTAATGTTGCTGGAAATGGACTTAGCTGCTGGCATTGTCTTTTTTAAACTTGGTTACATAATTGCCACACATTTATTTTAAAGATCTTTAATCTGGTGTTCGCTAACCAGAAAGTACCATTAAATATTTATGTTAACAATAATTTTTTATTCTGAAGGGTTTGAAGACTGATGTACTGATTGTTGAAAATGTAATAGGTTGTGCTCCCATGATGCTTTACTACTTCCTGTAGAGGAAATAGAGCATTGATGAGCTTCATATTGGCGTCTCAGTTGATTGGGCATTTTACATGTCCAGCTCCCTTCTTACTCTCTTTCACAGTGTACATTCGTCCATCCTCTCACTCAATCTCTCGTTTACGTCATTTATGGCCAAAGTCAATTTAAAAACAACAGTGACTTCAGTTCTGTTTATTGACAGTGATTTTAGATTGAAGTGTTTGTGGACCTGCTGAGTGCACAGCGTCCGTCTGTAATTACAGCGACACACTCCTGGGGAAAGACCCGTCAGATTGCTGATTCTGTACATTAAACACGAGGCTCCAGTTTACGCTCTCGTGACTCTACGCTTCATAGCGAACAGATTTACACACCACTTGTAAACACTTGAGTGCTTAAGTGAAAGCACAGCTGTAATGTGGTGTAATGTAGCCGCTTTAGGCAGTTGTAATTATTTTATTGAAATGCAGAGCATGTGCATAGTAGCTACTGTGCAAACAGGGTTGGGTCATTAGAAAAGTTTGGCATCGGTACTGCACTGGCGCCTAGTTTTGTTTTATTTTATATTTTGTTTTTTATTTTTATATTTTATTATTTTATATTGTTTTAATTTTACTTAAGGGTTTATATTTAGTATTTTTTTTGCTTTCCTTTATTTTAATTTACTTTTTTAATTTATTTCTGTACAAGAACGCATTTTAATTGCATGTCATCTTTAAAATTTGTTTTCATATTTTATATTTTGTTTTGTAATATATTAATTTTATATATAATATAATATAATTTAATTAAATTTAATTTATATTGTTTTAATTTTAAGGGTTTATATTTTAGTATCATCTTATTTTTTATTCTTACAAGAACGTATTTTAATTGCAAATCATCTTTAAAAAAATTATTTTTATATTTATTTTGTAATATATTAAATTATATATAATTATTTAATTTAGTATTTTGTAAATTTTATTTAAGGGTTTATATTTAGTATTTTTATTTTACTTTTTTATTTATTTACAAAAGTATATTAATTGCACATCATCTTTAAAAAGTTTTTATTTTTTATATTTAGTTTTTTTTTTACTTTATAATTTTATTTTTTATATATATTTTAGTTAATATTTTATATTGTTTTAATTTTATTTAAGGGTTTATATTTAGTATTTTTATTTTACTTTTTATTTATTTACAAGAAAGTATTTTAATTGCACATCTTTAAAAAGTTTTTATTTTTTAGTTTTTTTTACTTTATAATATATTTTATTTTATATATATTTTAGTTATTATTTTATATAATTTATATTATTATTTTACATTTAAATTTTAGGGTTTATATTTTAGTATTTTATTTTAATTTAATTTTCTTTACAAGAACGTATTTTAATTGCACATCATTAATTTTTTATTTTTTATATTTTGTTTTTTATTTTTAAATTTAATTTTTATAATATATTGAATTTTTATATATAATTTAATATTTAATGTTGTTTTAATTTTATTTAAGGGTTTTACAACTTTTTAATTTACAAGAAAGTATTTTAATTGCACAATTTTCTTTTATATTTAGTTTTTTTACTTTTATTTTTATATTTTATTATTTTATATATTTTTTTTAAATTTATTTAAGGTTTATGTTTAATTTGTTGTTGAGAATTTTTTTCTTTACAAGAACATATTTTAATTGCACGTCGTCTTCAAAATACATTGAGAGATACTGATATGTCCTCAGATAAATGGTGTGTCTCTAATCACCTAACATCGCTCTGTTTCCACAGTTAAAGATCTGACAGCTGCAGCCTTCAGAGATTTTCTTTGATTTGAATGAATTCAAGCTTATTATTTCCTTCCTCTTTTTTTTCTTTCCTTCCCAAGACAGAAGAGAAGATTCAACGGTCTGGAGGAGCGGGAGTAGTATGTTCAGTTATTGTTCCTATGCTTTACTCTGGTGAACTAACTGCTCACTACTTCTGATAAACTAGTGTGTGTGTCTTGGTTTGTAATTATGGAGGTTCTCACTTTTGACCTTTTCTAACACACCACGGGTGACACATGTCGCTTTAGAGATGCTGTCCTGAGTGTTTTCTCTGATTGCACACCACATACTAATTTTCCTCTGTGTGTGTGGTGTGTGTGTGTGTGTGTGTGTGTGTGTGTGTGTTGTGTGTGTGTGTTTGTGTGTGGTGTTGTTTGACTCACTCATGTGAATTTGCTTTCCAAAGGGCCTCTAACACATGAGTGTCAATAACCGCCTGTCCTTCGTGTCTCTTTTTGTGACGTTTGTTATGTGACTACAGTAGGAGAAAGGAACGGAATAACTATGAGCCCGTACGCAGGTAATAGAGCTCTAGCGTGTCTCTCTGACCCGTTGTGACCCCAAAGAGTGGATCCAAACAAGACCCCCTCAGTATTGTGAGTCTTCCCGCCCTTGTGAATGTGGCCAGTCACGTATATCTTCTCATGTAGAGCTTTCCTTCAAAAGTGGTGATCGTAGGTGGCTATGACCTCCTCAAACCTCCTCGCACACGAACACAGAGCTGTTCTCTGAGTTTTATTCACCCTCATGATATTCCAAACTCGGGATGAGTCACAATGGGTGACTAATTGTCATCCAACAGCCCATTAATCAGGTTGGTGAGTGTATCTATTTTATTGTATTTATTTATTTATTTTATTTCTTTTAAGTTGCAGCTTTAAATTATTTTATTTTATTATTTTATTTTATTTTATTTTATTTTATTTATTTTATGGGTGACTACTTGTCATCCAACAACCAATTAATCAGGTTGGTAAATGTATTTATTTTATTGTATTTATTTATTTATTTTTATTTATTTTAAGTTGCAGCTTTAAATTAATATTTTATTTTATTTTATTTTATTTTATTTTATTTTATTTTATTTTATTTTATTTTATTTTATTTTATTTTATTTTTTATTTTATTTTATTTTATTTTATTTTATTTTATTATTTTATTTTATTTTAATGGGTGACTACTTATCATCCAACAACCAATTAATCAGGTTGGTAAATGTATTTATTTTATTGTATTTATTTTTTAATGTAATTTTTTTATTTTAAGTTGCAGCTTTAAATTTTATTTTATTTTTACTTTTATTTTTTATATTTTTATATTTTTATATTTTAAGATGCAACTTTATTTTTTTTACTTTTACTTTACTTATTTTATAAATTATTTTATAAATGTTTTTATAAAAAAATTAAATAAAAATGTAAAAATATTTATTGTATTTATTTTATTTTTTATTTTGTTTCAGCTTTATTTTTTTACTTTACTCATTTTATTTATAATGTTTTTTAAAAATAATTATATTAAAAATAAATTATAATATAAAAATATAAAATACTATTTTATTGTTTTATTTTATTTTATTTTTTTTTTTAAGATGCAACTTTTTTTTTTTATTTTATAAATGTTTTTAATAATTTATAAATAAAAATACAAAATAAACTTGTATTTATTTATTTTTTTCAGCTTTATTTTTACTTTTACTTATTTTATTTTATAAATGTTTTTAATTTATACAATTAAATTATATTAAAAATATAAATAAAAATATAAAATAAACTATTTTATTGTATTTATTTTTATTTTATTTTTTATTTTAGCAGCTTTATTTTTTTTACTTTTACTTTACTTATTTTATTTTATAATTTTTTAAATATTTTTTTAAAATAAATTATAAATGCTTTTTAATTAAATATTTATATCTTCACTTTATAAATAAAATAATAAAATAAAAAGGACAAAAAAAAATGCCATTGAAGTAGTCCAGACTTGGAATATAACAGAAGTCATTGGACGACTTTCATGATATTTTATTTATTTATTTATTTATTTATGGAAATGAGCATGAACATTCTGGTAAACATCTACTTTTGTGCATCACAGAATAAAAATAGTCATATGGGTTTGGTTTGGAATAACATAAGAGTGAATAAATTAAATTTGAACAGAATATATACAGTATAAATCACAAACTGTATAACGTTTCGAGTCATTTATGGCCTCAGCAGAGTTTTTTGCCACACAAACACTGCTGTCTTATTGATTGATTTTGACTGACCGGTCATAATGAAAACAAGTAAGCGTAAAAATAGATCTTGGATCCAGTTCAGTATATTACAATAACACAATGCTCAGGAAATGCTTGATTCATTTTTAAATTTTAATTCTGGCCCGTTTGACCTCTGCTCTTATCACTTCATTTGAGACGCACCAGAGCTCCTGCTTCAGAGGAAGATCCCTGCGTCCCTCATGCACAGATCCGTTTTCTGCCGTTAGTCTAATGAGTCTGTCAGTCATCAAGACCCACAGCAGAGGAACCACATTAATAAAGTCATGTGACAGAGTCCTTTTTTACGAACTGTGCCAGTGCACAGACAAGGATAAAGAGGAGGCCGAAATTAATTTCAAGATCATGTATCAAGTGCTTTAAAGAGCATAATAAAATGTCATAAAGGCCTTAATAATAATAATAAAAACAAAGATATGACATCCAAAGTATGTAAGGTAGTACAACTAGATCTCTTTTATTGAATCCAAAAGGTTTTTGGTGATGACATTCATGTAAAAAAATAACAAAAGCAGTGTTAATTGATTATAAAAACCACATAATCTCATTGTCAACACTTAATAAAACTTAGGTTAGTGGAAATGAGGTTCACAGATCCTGATGTAGCTGCTAAACACTCAAAAAGACTGTAAAACCACGAGCGTCTTCCTGTCAGGATTGTTTAGATCTGTATTTGTTCTGCGGTGTGTTTTGGGAGTAGATTAGTCTTCGTCTGTGGGTTAATATCTTTCAGCGTACGGAGGGGAATGTGTTTTACAGATGCATTCTCCGTTCCTCAAGCACATAAATACTTAATATCCCATCAACCCCGAGATGAGACGGACCTATATTTGCTTGTGTGGACCTGAATGTTCTGAAGGTCCGGCTGCGCTCGGTTCATTTCAGGCCTTCAGAATAACCAAAAACAACCAGTTTAACCCTTCAGAAGACCTGAATTTCTGACATGTTTCTCACTTTATTCTTTCTCTTTTTCCTTCTGCTTTCTGTCTCTTTTGTGTGTGTGTGTGTGTGTGTGTGTGTGTGTGTGTGCAGTGTGGCTTCAGCTCTACATTCTGAAACGCCGGACCGTTATGAACGTCTCACCTCCGTCTCCAGCTCGGTGGATTTCGAACAGCGAGATAACGTAAGACACCTGTCAATCACTCCCTCTGGCCCCGCCCCTCTCATCTGCATTCACTGCTGTTTGACTGTCGGCGGGTCACGTGACTGTGTGATTAATAATTCAGGGTTGGCTGCAGTCTTTGAGTGAGTGTGTGTGGTTTAGTCTTCAAACATCATGTGAAAATGTCTGCTGGAATTCATTTCTACACATGAGGGCTAAATAAAATTAATACTTTTATTCAGCAAGGACACATTAAATTGATCAAAAGTGACAGTAAAAAGTTTTTTAAAACATTGATAATAATCATAAATGTTTTTGAGCATCAAATCATCATATTAGAATGATTTCTGAAGGATCATGTGACACGGAAGATGCTGAAAATTCAGCTTTGATCACTGAATATAAATTACACTTTACTATATATTCACATAGAAAACAGCTGATTTACATTGAAAAAATATTAAACTATTTTTACTGTATTTTTGATCAAATAAATGCAGCTTTGTTGAGCAGAAGAGACTTCTTTTGAAAAAACATTTAAAAATCTTACTGACTGTTTAAACATTCTCAAAATTCAGTAAGTTAGTTTTTAGTGTACATTTTATTAATTTTTAGTTTCTTATTTTCATCATTATTTTAAATGTATATTTTAATTTTTAAATTCTTAAACACTTAATGTTTTATTTTGTTTTCTTTTTAAAATGATTTTTGATTTTACATGATTTTATGATTTTATTCATTCTTAAGAATTTATTTAAATTATTTTGTGTACATTTTAATTAATAAATTAATACATTTTTGTTGATTATTTAAAAATTAGTTTTTCGTATGTATTTTTAGTGTGCATTTTATAAATTTTTAGTTTCTTATTTACATCATTATTTTAAATGTATATTTTAATTGCACATTTTATTTTTTTATACATTTTTAGTTTTTTTTTATTTGTTGTTACTTCAAAATTATATATTTGTACATTTTAACCATTTAATTAATTTTTAGTAAGTTTTATTTATTTTAACTTATTAATTTTTAGTTTCTTATTTTCATCATTTTAAATGTATATTTTAATTGTACATTTTAAATTCTTAAACACTTTTAATGTTTTATTTGATTCGTTGTTACTTTAAAATGTATTTTAATTGTACATTTTAATTAAGTTTTAGTAAGTTTATTTATTTTAAGTATACATTTTTATGATTTTTTTGTATTTTTATTATTTAATTTTAAATGTATATATTTGAATTTTGCATTTTATGATTTTATAAATTAGTGTTTTATTTTGATTTGCTTTCATTTTAAAATTATTTATTTGGTAACGCTTTATTTTAGTGTAGTTACTGTAGTAATAACTATAAATTATGCATAATTACATGCAACTTTATACATGCAACATGCATTTAGTAATCATAAATGTTTCTTGAGCATCAAATCATCATATTAGAGTGATTTCTGAAGGATCATGTGACACGGAAGATGCTGAAAATTCAGCTTTGATCACAGGAATAAATTACACTTTACTATATATTCACACAGAAATCAGCTGTTTTACATTGTAATAATATTTCACTATTTTTACTGTATTTTTGATCAAATAAATGCAGCTTTGGTGAGCAGAAGAGACCTCTTTTGAAAAAAACATTTAAAAATCTTACTGACTGGTTAAACACATTTTGCACTTTATCCGGAAGCAAAGCCAAGTTTAAAAAGCTACATGAAGACGATTTGTTGGCAATTTGACTTTGGATCCAACTCAAAGTCTTCATTACCCATTTCCCAAAGCGCGTCTCCCAGCCCCTCTCGCTCCCGGCGGACATCATTGATTTTTCCATGCAACGCTGACCTCACGTCGTTATATATGCTCGGAAAGAACAGAGCGGCCTTTATAGAGGGCGCAAACTTCCTCCCTCCATCATTTGTGTTTAAATCACAGTCATGATGAACCAGCGTTTCTGCACTCGTTTCAGACGCCGTCCTTGAAAGTCCCCAGAAGCCTTCAGGAGAGAAACTGACTCGACAAAACCCCCAAATAAACTCCCTTAAAGTGAAACCGCAAGATTCCTTAGGGCGATTTAGTGGGAAGTGTGTGTCTTATACAGGAAACTTGTGTCCTATATAGGATGCTTGGCCTTCGTTATGAATTCTGAGATGTTTTGATTAATCACACGATTTTTGGCCGATACGTCGTGCATCCCTACTTAGTGGTCTTCCATTGTTAATCCATGATCGTGACGCGCCTCCAGCAAGTTTTCAGCAGGTGAAATCAGCCATTGGGACGCCACCTGTTTTCCAGCCTCTTAAGAGATCAGTGCAGGACTTCAGCATCTTCTGTCTCTTCACCTGCGTTCACCTGTAATCCTGCTGAGAAATCAGCCTCTCATCACCCTCTGACCCCGAGTCTTTCACAGGCCGAGAGGATGTGCTGAAGCCATTAAACACATGACTTGTATTAATATATGCAGTTATAGTCTGTTTATTGTTGTGTGTACTGCATTATGTGTGTGTGTATCACACATTCATTTGCTGTGTGTTCATTGCAGGGCTTCTGCTCCTGGTTGACTGCCATATTCAGAATAAAGTAAGTGATTCTTTGGCTCTGGTGTGAGTTTAGTAAGCAGAATATGCAGCACTAGATCTGTGTCGCTCACTCTATATAACGGTTTCTCAAACGTTTCTGACAGCCAAACCCCTTTGACCTAAAATATTAATTTAAAATCTCAAGATTTCAAGAAAATATTTCAATAATTTCACAGCATGTTCATGATTCTGTGATTGACGGTTAATGGACATATGAATGCGGGTAAACAAGTAAAATAATTAATCTTTTTTTTTTTTTAGGTGTTATGATTTGTTTTCTTTTTAAAATGATTTTTTGATTTTATTAATTCTTAAGAATTTATTTTAAAAAATATTTAAGTGTACATTTTAATTATTTAATTAATACACTAATACGTTTTTA
This sequence comes from Culter alburnus, assembly GCA_028476615.1. NCBI lineage: Eukaryota > Metazoa > Chordata > Actinopteri > Cypriniformes > Xenocyprididae > Culter > Culter alburnus. The sequence goes on from JAOTNS010003824.1 coordinate 496,308, forward strand.
TTATTTTAAAATTATTAATTTGAATTGTGCATTTATGATTTAATTAGTATTTAGTAAGTGTTAGTTTTTATTTAAGTGTACATTTTTATGATTTTATTCATTTTTAGTTTTTTTCATAATTGTACATTTAAATTTTTTATACACTTAATGTTTTAAAATGATTTTGATTTTACATGATTTTATTAATTCTTAAGGATTTATTTAAATTATTTTAAGTGTACATTTTAATAAATTAATAAATAATACATTTTGTTGATTTAAAAAATGATTGTGCATTTTTATGATTTAATTAGTTTTTATTAAGTATTAGTTTTTAGTGTACATTTTAATTTTTAGTTTCTTATTTTCGTCATTATTTAAATGTGTATTGTAATTGCACATTTTAATTTTTTATACATTTTTAGTATTATTTTGATTTGTTGTTATTTGTACACTTTAACCATTTAATTTTTTTGTAAGTTTTATTTATTTTAAGTTTACATTTTAATGATTTAATTAATACATTTCTGTTGATTATTTTAAAACTATTAATTTGAATTGTGCATTTTTATGATTTAATTAGCTCTTAGTTTTAGTTAAGTGTACATTTTTATGATTTTACTCATTTTTAGTTTTTCATTTTCATCATTATTTTAAATGTATATTTTAATTGTACATTTTAATCATTTCATTTTTAGTAAGTTTGTTTTTTATTTATTTTAAGTGTACTTTTTTTTTTTTTTTTTGCATTTTCATTATTTAATTTTAAATGTATATATTTGAATTTTGTATTTTGATTTTATAAATTAGTGTTTTATTTTAATTTGCTTTCATTTTAAATGTTTTTATTTGGAAAACACTATTTTAGTGTAGTTACTGTAGTAATAACTATAAATTATGCATAATTACATGCAACTTATACATGCAACATGCATTTAGTTCATTATTATTTTTCAGTACTTAAATGTAAAAATTAATATATTTAAAAGTATATATTTATGTAAAAATATATAATATACAGATCACCTCATGAATCTCCTGCAGTTTCCTCACAAACCCCAGTTTACTCACTCTATACTTCATACTATATATTCTATATGCCATACTATTTATCCCAGTTCATACTCTCTACTTCCCATTCCATACTTCAAACCCAAAACTCAGTATCTCCTGTATATTCTTTACAGTCTGTAGTCCATACTCTGTAAATCTCTGTACACTATATTCATTACATCTTGAAGTGTGGCTGTATCTGACGTGAGTCTCTTTCCCCGCAGGGACGAGGAGATCCGGGAGAAGTGCGGTGAAGACGCCGTCCACTATCTGTCCTTCCAGCGGCACATCATCGGTCTGCTGGTCGTGGTGGGCGTGCTGTCGGTGGGCATCGTTCTGCCCGTCAACTTCTCAGGCAACCTGCTGGGTGAGTCCTCGAAGAACTGTGGATTACCGGTTGTGGTTATTGGCCATAAGTTTCAGTAGATCCACGACCGCCATTATCATCCAGTTATGTTTGTGAGCCTCATTAGCGCCGGCCGTGTCCGTCTCTGCCCTCGGCGCGCGATAGATTACTATCAGAGAGGGTTAATCCACAGAGCTCCGCTTGAGTAATGAGATTGAACTTCTATCTGCTCGCCGGGTAATTGGACTCCTGTTACGGGGACGGAGAGAGCAGCGAAAGACAGAAAAATGAATGGAAAGGGTCAAACAGATGAGAGGACGCTTTGAGACGGGAATAATGTGGACAGAGTTCTGTCAGAAACATGCTTCGTCTCTTAGACAGGGAAAGGCCATCGTTGTATTGTATTTTGTGCTCTACTAGAACAGGCTTTCCTGCTTCTGCATATGAATTATTTAAATGAGGAATATTGTGATGATAAACTTGACTACAATGGAGTTCAGAAACAGTGACACTGATATAGAGAATTGGAGGGACTTTAAATAAAATTATTTTATTTTCATTTTATTTTTATTTTATTTTATTTTATTTTACATTTTATTTAAGTTTTAGTAAGGTTTTTTTTATTGAATTTATTGTTTTCTTTTAATTTTTTGTTTTTTTTCATAGTTGATTTATTATTTAATTTATTATTTACTTTTTATGCATTTTTTATTTTTATTTACTTTTATGCATTTATCTTTTTATTTTTACATTTCATTAATTGTGTTTATTGTTTGTTTATCATTTGTTTTTTATTTGTTTATTTGTTCATAGTTTATTTCATATTTTATTTACTTTTTATGCATTTATCTATTTTATTTGATATTTTACTTATTTGTTTTTATTTACATTTATGCATCATTTTATTTGAAATTTGTATTTGAAATATTAAGTTTTAAGTGTTTTTATTCTTTTTATTTAATTTATTATTTTTTTATTTTTATCTATTTTTTCATAGTATTTCATATTTTATTTACTTTTTCTGCATTTATCTTTTTATATTTTTTATTTTACATTTTTTTACATTTAATTCATTTTGTTTTTTATTGTTTTATTTAATTTATTGTTTTTTATTTTTGTGTTTATCTATTGTTTCATAGTTTATTATTTTTGTTTTATTACTTTTTATACATTTATCTATTTCATTTGATTTTTATTACTTCATTATTTGTTTTTATTTACTTATGCATTTATCATTTTATTTGAAAAAGGCCATAATGTGACAGAATGACAGCGTTTCCTATCTATGACCCTTTTGTTAACTTTCAAAAGCACAAATGACATCATTGTTGTTGTTTTTCCTCAGACAACAACGCATACAGCTTTGGACGTACAACAATCGCCAACTTGGATTCCAAGTGAGACATTTTATTCACTGCACATACATTGAAAACCTCCCCATACGCTTTAATTGAAGAGGTCATGATGTGCTTTGAGGATTCTGGGTAAAATGGACACATCTCTTTCTCCCTGTGCTTCAGGAATAACCTCTTGTGGCTGCACACGTCATTCGCCTTCATGTACCTGCTCCTCACCGTCTACAGCATGAGGCGCCACACGTCCAAGATGCATTACAAAGAAGACGATCTGGTACGTGAACCGCATCGGTTTCATCAAAACGTGCATCATTTATGTTTCACTGAAGAAAGATTGTCATATGAGTTTGAAACAAAATGAGGGATGTTAAATGATTTTTGGAAGGACTAATCATTTAAACTTTGAATACAGTAATAACATGAGAAGATGCATGATGTAAAATCAAGTCTCGAGGCTCTTGTGACGTGCAGCTGCAGCGCTGAATGCTGTAATGCTTATGAAATATTCATGAAGTCTGTCTCTTGCAATGACCTACATTTCTGAGCCTGGAGTTTAACCTCAATCTGCACTGCAGCGTCCTCCAGCATCTGTGCACGTGTAAATAACATACAAATAACATGTTTCCCTCTCTTTCTCAGGTGAAACGCACTTTATTTATCAACGGCATTTCTAAATATGCAGAAGAAAGCCATATAAAACAGCACTTTGAGTAAGACGTCTCTCTTTTTTCATCTTTCTTATGCTTTAAACTTCTATGCTTCCCTTAAATGGGTCACTGGAAGAGCTGCGCGCTGTAGATCGTGTCATATGTAAAATATTAAAATCTCATGTGTGTGGTTTGTGCGTCAGGGATGTGCATGTTCTCCTCGTATGCTGGGAGACTCCAGCATCTGCCGTAATTGTCTAAATGAGTGTTTTAAATTCGAGTCATGCGGCCCATCAGCCGAGGCTGCGCTTGCCAAAAATGAGTGTGACGAGGCGCTGGGGAGGATCTATGAATAGACTCGAGTGTCTAATGTCATTTTACCTGAGAGCTGCTGTTCCCTCCTGCAAAACTCAATGACAAACATCACAGGCTGGATTATTGTCTGTTATTTACTGTAATCATGAACAGTAGGAATGTTATAGAGATATTTGGTTATTAGTGAAATGTGCATGCAAATTTTCCTGTAATTAAGGGTTCAAGCGCACATCTCTGAAACTCTATTGTAATTGTTAAATTGTCCAAATATCAGCATTTTCCACTAAAAGTGGAAGTCGTAGAAACTTTGAGGGCTGGTAGTACTCACACCGTCTACAATGTCACCAATGCTCGCCCCGAACGGCCTGACGGGGGCGCTACACTGGAGAAAAGTATGAAATCACTCTTAAATCCATACAAAAAAAAAAACATACTTTTGCGAACTAGTCCTAGGTTTTTGGCCCGATCAGAACCAAACCAGTGCAGCGAGAATCTCATTGTCAATAATTACTAAAAAAAAGTTGATTCACGGCCGCCAAAACATTCAAAGTTTTACTAAAACGTCTATAACTTGTGTACGAATGAGGTATTTTCACCAAATTTGGCACATCTATGTAAGAGCTCATTCTGTGGTCACATGAAAAAGGATGTGGCAACTGGCCACTTGGTGGCGCTATAACAGGAAAAAAACATGAAAACGGCTATAACTACTTAAAGGATTAGTTCACTTTCAAATAAAATTTTCTTGATAATTTACTCACCTCCATGTCATCCAAGATGTTCATCTCCTTCTTTCTTCAGTTGAAAAGAAATTGATGAAAACATTCCAGGATTTTTCTCCATATAGTGGACTTCAATGGGCACCAAACAGTTGAAGGTCAAAATTACAGTTTCAGTGCAGGCTTCAAAGAGCTTTAAACAATACCAGATGAGAATAAGAGTCTTATCTAGAAACCATCGCTCATTTTCGAAAAAAATACAACATTTGTGTTTATAAAGCATATATAGTTGTATTTTTTTAGAAAATGAGCGATGGTTTCTCTAGATAAGACTCTTATTCCTCGTCTGGTATTGTTTAAAGCTCTTTGAAGCTGCACTGAAACTGTAATTTTGACCTTCAACCGTTTGGAGGCCAGTGAAGTCCACTATATGGAGAATAATCCTGAAATGTTTTCATCAAACCTTAATTTCTTTTCGACTGAAGAAAGAAAGACATGAACATCTTGGATGACATGGAGGTGAGTAAATTACCAGGAAAATTTTATTTGAAAGTGGACTAATCCTTTAACCGTTAGTCTGATTGACTTGAAAATTGGCATGTGGTGTCTTCGTCCGAGGGGCCACGAGGTCTAAGAGGGATCTTGACATCATTGACGTATCTTGAAAAACACATCCGCCATTGGCCAATGAGGTTTGAGCAGCTATCAGACAAGGTTAACAGAGGCCGATCGGAAAAACTCGCTGGGTCTGTTTGACTCTAGAGGCCTGTGAGAAATTTGAAAAAAATCGGCCACCGGGGGGCGCCATGTGCATAAAGGATCGTGTATCACACGATTTTTCGTGCACGCCCATGACATTCGTACCACATGGTTGAACTCCTCACTCTGAGCAACTTTGCCTCTAGGACCGCCGCTGTCCATCGAATTGTTTGTTAAATATTGGAGATTATTTTAAAAACCGCCTTTGGCGAACTAGTTCTATGTTTTTGGCTCAACCTCGATAACTGTTTAAAAGCTTTATAATCACTTGATCAATTTAATGCGTCCTTGCTGAATAAAACTCTTAAACAAAATAAAACCAAACTTTTCAATGATAGCAAATAAAACACAATATTTACTCAATTCTCTATAATTAAATCGTTTATTGTATACGATCCACTGACAAAGCTTATGGTTTTCCCAGAAACTGTGAAAATCTAGTTTTTGCATTTCCGAAATGTGTGCATTGCAAGTTTAATGTTCATAACCAAAGCAACAGTTTTATAGCTGATAGTCTGATGTCATAATTATAATTTTGGGAGTGTGAGATGTTGATTTCTTCATTTGTGTCTCTCAGACAGGCGTACGAGAACTGCGTCGTACTGGAAGCACGTGTTTGCTACAACGTGGCGAAGCTAATGTCTCTCAACGCAGAGAGGTAAAAACTCAAGCTTCACTGAATCAGAAAGATTTGGCTCGGTGTCTCTTTTAGGTTCAGAAATGATCCGACCTCTGAGACCTTCTATTGATCTCTTAAACGGGCTGAAGTTTCTGTTCTCTGAGGGGACGAGCATCGATCCACTGAGTTTAGAGTGTGTGTGTGTGTGTGTGTGTTGTGTGTCCTGCAGGAAGAAGACTGAACGCAGTAAGAAGTTTTTCACGGATCTGATGGCTAAGGAACACATGCCCACCATGATCAACCCGAAGCCCTGCGGTCACCTGTGCTGCTGTGCCATTACAGGCTGTGAAGAGGTATAAACGCATTACCCACAATGCCTCTGCACTGTCAATATATAGTACAGTATAAGTGCCATTGCCAGAGGAAAAACTCAACATTGATTATTAAGTTGGGTTTAAACCATCTTTTCATTTGTTAACCACTATTATTATTATTATTAGCACGTATTGTATCCGTTAGCGTTCTTCTTTCGCTCTCGAGTCTATGGCAGCCCATAAAACCACATGGTGAAAAGTTGTGAAATTTGGCACACAGATAGAGGACAGTCTGAACATTAACCACAGCGAATTTGGAGTCTCTACCGCAATCTCTCTAGCGCCACCTACTGGCCAAATTTGCATTCACGTTTATGCTAATAACTTTTGAACCATAAGGGCTAGAAACGAAATTCCCTTTTCCTCTGATTCCTTGATTCCAAGCTGATTGATGCCAATTTTTTGACCGTTCTTGAGTAACATGCAAATTAATTTGATGAAGAGCACGCCAAATTGGATGCAAGGCTATATCTTCAAAACGCTTTAGCGTATTGAGACAAGTCTTGGTAGATATCATCACAAGCATGACTTGAGGCTACATGCAGTGTTTCAGCACAGTGCCACCTACTGGTCAGGAGATTCAAGAGAAAATTGCTAATTTCGCTTGTAACTTTGTAACTTTTTTTTAATTTAGTACAACATACCAAGTTGAATGATAACAGTTTTCCTGTATCAGCCATTTTGGGTGTCAGCCATTTTGAATTGCTGTATTTTTGATAGCTTTTTGATCAAACCGTTTCGTCAGACCAATTAGAATCAAGTGTTCCAAAGAGCCATTTAATAAGTCTATTTAATATAATTTTTAATAGAAATTATTTAATTTTAATCAATAATGCATTATTTATTCTTAAGTGGCACTACTAGTCCTAGTTCTCTTTGTTTAATGAACCCGCATCAGGCTCTTGGTGTGTCCTTGAATAAAGCATTTGTGGTGTGTCAGAGAATCGTTCGGAGGAAATGAAAGCTCTCCTGAGAGGAAGTAATAAGCGGCAGGTTTCAGGAGGGTCGTGTCTGGTGCTCTGATTTGGTGATTCATTGGTGCTGTAAGTCTGTGTGGTTTTATAGGAGGAGGCTGTGAGTTACTACACCAAACTGGAGGCCAAACTGAAAGAGGAATACAGGAAGGAGAAAGAGAAGGTCAACACCAAACCGCTGGGCATGGCGTTCGTCACCTTCCAGAACGAGGCCATGACAGCAATGTGAGTACGACACATGAGCTTTTTCAAACAAATAGCACTAGTCATGTGAAGTGATGTTGCAATATGAATAAAAATAACATCGTGTAAAAAAAAAAAAAAAAAAATACAAATTATATTAAATTGGAATTACTCTACACATTAAATTGTAAATAAACATGATTATTTTAAAAACTACATTGGTGAAAAACTACATTACCCATGATGCTGTACAGAAAATTTCACCAATTACAGAGTCGAAAAAAAGCGACACGCGCCGAAAGAGTTCTTTAGCTCCGCCCACTCCCATGAAGCACTGCTAATGATGTAATCGAGTCGATTTCTCTATGCTCTCACAATACTGAAATGTTTATATATTTGCAATACACTTAAAATATGTTGTTTATTAATTTCGGTTTTGACTGAACGTAAACATTTGGGAAAGTAATCGAATGCTTGTCAGTATATTAGATCAGTGCATTTGGTCTTAAAGTGACAGCAGCCTAATAAACCTGCTGCCGTCTGTGTTATTAATGCTGATCAAACTAAAGAAAACGAGAGAATCATTCACTGAATAACTTTAGTAACTTTAATAAGAATCAGAGGATATTTAATTCATACAGTGAAGACTATAAAGAGTTTTATTTTTACATTTTATCTTTACATTTTCATTTGTATGTCTTTTTTTCTATTGTATTTGTCCTGTTGTTTGTAATTTTAATTTTATGGTATTAGTAACTGTTTCAGCTCACCGTGGTTTTGGATCTCCTCATTTGTTGATTTCGTATGATTTTTCTACTGTGTGTTTCTGCAGAATCCTGAAGGACTTTAATGCGTGTCAGTGTCAGGGCTGTAAGTGCCGTCAGGAGCTGCGTTCCTCTCAGTTCAGTGAAAATCTTCATGTCTATAACTGGAGCGTCAGCTATGCACCGGACCCCCAAAACGTGCGCTGGTGAGAAACTCTTTCTGACTCTTTTTCTTTGTCTCTCTTATTCATTCTCTGGCTATATTTTCTGCATGCGTGGAAAATGACCTGTTAGATTAGTTAAAATGTGCAGTATAAAACTAGAGCACACTGTGTGGTGTACTGGGTTAAAAACAAACCAAGTTGGGTTGAAAATGGACAAACCCAATGATTAGGTTGTTTTAATCCAGCGGTTGGGTTAAATGTTTTCCCAAAGTGCTGGGCAGTTTTATTTAACTCAACTATTGTTTAAAAATGAATATATGTCTGACTTAAAATGAACCCAAATATGTTGGAAATTAAAAATCAGACACATAATTACTAGAGGCGACAATAATAATCAAAAGGTGAACATTTATTAATAAGAAATTTAATAAATTCTTACCGTTTAATTATTATTCATTAAACTTATTAAACATATTAATAATTGTTAATTTCCAACATATTTTGGGTTCATTTTAAGCAAAAAATAGTCATTTTTAAACAAGTTGAGTTCAATAAAACTACCCAGCAGGTTGGGCAAACATTTAACCCAGTGGCTGGGTTAAAAACAATCCAATTGCTGGGTTAAAAACAACCCATTGTTGGGTTAAACACGACCCAATCGCTGAGTTAAAACAACCCAGGGGTTAAAACAACCCATTCATTGGGTTAAAACAACCCTGTCGCTGGGTTAAAAACAATCCATCGCTGGGTTTAAAACAACCCATCACTGGGTTAAAAAAAAAAAAACATTGTTTTAAAACAACCCTGTTGCTGGGTTAAAACAATCCAATCGCTGGGTTTAAAAAAAAAAAATTTGTTGGGTTAAAACAACCCTGTCACTGGGTTTGTCCATTTTTAACCCAACTCGGGTTGTTTTCAATCCAGCATTTTTTTTGAGTGTACCATGTCCCACAATGCAATGCTTTGACTTGACCTTCCGATTCTTGACTCTTTATTTAATGGGGCTGCAAATAATTAAGATGTTTCTACACAAAACTAAATTGCAGAAATGCAAAATAACGCTACTTTGTTGTTTATTAATGCTTACTGTAGGCCGTATGATGCAGATGGAATCACAGAATCCGGTCATAATGGAAAATTCACAGAATGGATGAATAAATCAAAAGTACATGTAATCAAATCACAATACATACACAGAAACTTTCACTACAGCCCGTCGAAATGAAAGTTTCGTTACTACTACTACAAAATACAGTAGTAGTCTACACTGAAACAGTACAGTAAGCAATGCGCTGTCTCCATCTGTCAGCCGTTTCTTTGCTGACTTCATTATGTTCAGGAATTACCCATGAGCAGTCGATACCTTATCAAGCTAAAAGATTTTATACATTCTGCTGAGTGTGTGTGTGTGTGTGTGTGTGTGTGTGTGGACTGACGTGGGTTTTTTGCTGTACACCACAGGTTGAATTAAACTCTGTTTGCTGACGTGTTGTTTCGCTCACAGGGAGCATCTGTCTTTGGGAGGAGTTTCCTGGTGGCTTCGCTGCTTCATCATCAACTGCATCCTCTTCATCCTCCTCTTCTTCCTCACCACCCCAGCCATCATCATCTCCACGATGGACAAGTTCAACGTCACCAAGCCTGTGGAGTATCTGAACGTAAGGCTGCGATCCGTCATCAGACGTTTCTAGCATTAAGTCATCTGTGAAAGTGAAAATGCTGCAGAAAAATCAAATTATTTTGTTTTAAGGATGTTTAGATATTTTTCCTGGAAAATGATAAATGTTGATCAAGAAAATGATTTTTGCTTTTGCATGTCTACAAACCGTGGCACGATGCTGTTGACGGTCACGGCTGGTTAAAACAAATCCCAGATTATGATGGATGAGATGTGATTTCTGTGTTGTCACGGCTGGTTAGGGTGCGCTGAAGAGCCTCAGCTGGGGTTCTCAGTGTTTCTTCTGTGGATGGAGGTTCACGAGTCATGTGATCGGCTCATCAGGGTTGTCGAGTTCACTAGTCAGTGACGTTAATGCGCTCAGACCTGCTGCTCTGCAACTTACAGTACAATGATTTCAGCTGTTATTGTGAGGTGACTCTCATGAGACCTGACAAGAACATCAAAAATATCATATTTCACCCCTAAATAATTAAAAATAATTAAGAAATCACATTTTGCATAGCAAAAATTCTGCCTTTGCATTGTGACATTGATTAGCATCAATTTCTCGCCTCTACAATTCTCTTTACAGTAATAATAATTTGTATAATATATAATTACAAGTTATGTATCATAATAGTAACAATGATATTTAATGTATTATTAAGAAATTATTATTATTATTACTATTAATATAATTTTTACTATTTATATTAATTACAAAAATTACATTAATAATTTATCTATCATAATAATTGCATTACATTTTGTTTAACAATATTATTATTTTTAGTAGTAGTAGTAAAATGAATAATAATAGAATTACAATGTTATATATAATGATATATTATATAGCTATAATAAAGTGTAATTTAATAATAAATTATGATTAGTAATAATAAAACATATATGTATTTTTTTTAATATATATTTTTTAGTTCATTGGTTCAATTACTATAATAATATTCATCATGCTATTTATTATTATTATTATTATTATTTTTATTCCACTTAATTTGTTCAATGCAAAAAATCTCAATGATCCTAAAATTGGCTTTATTTATTTTTGCAATATTTTATTTTATTTAATTTAATTTTTTTTTGACCTGGACGTGTTAGTCATGAAATTCACTGAGTCACTCCATTATTATTTCATAATATTTTCCTCATGTACTGAGACAGATGAGCTGAAAACCTTCTAGAAATAAAATGGATGAAACCGTAAACACATGATCACGTGTCTGTATGTGTCTCTCAATCCAGAACCCGATCGTCACCCAGTTTTTCCCCACGCTGCTCCTGTGGGCCTTCTCCGCCCTGCTGCCCACCATCGTCTACTATTCTGCCTTCTTTGAAGCCCACTGGACCAGGTACAATCCCACAATCCCTATGTCATCATAAAATCCTCCCCAGTCGAAATCAAACGGCTGATTATCATCTTCTCCTGCTGATTTTCCCGTGTGTTCCTCAGGTCGGGGGAGAACAGGACCACCATGCACAAGTGTTACACGTTCCTCATCTTCATGGTTCTCCTGCTGCCGTCTCTGGGCCTCAGCAGGTACATTTCCCTCCATTTGAGACACATGATCACAGCCGTTTGTGATGTAACTCTGTTTTTCTGCCGAGCCTGTGGAAGTGGGTGGTTTATTTGAATCTTTTATTCATAATTGAATCTTTATTTATATCTGTCAGGGGACTCATTTGGGAAGCTGCCTCGAGCTCTCATCCAAACCATCAGCAATTTATTGCAGAAGCTCTCATTGTTTTGAATGATTTCACTATAATGAGCTCTTTTAATATATTAAACATCAGATTACTAGAGCTGACGCGAACTGACACTTTCATAATACTAAATGTTCTTCTGTGTCTTAGTTTGGACGTTTTCTTCCGCTGGCTGTTCGACAAAAAATTCCTGGCTGATGCCACTGTCAGATTTGAGTAAGTCAACTATTTATTTTATTTTATTTATTTTATTTATTTTATTATTTTATTTTTTTGTATTTTATTTTATTTAAAAAATAATTATATATATAAATGCAAAGATGCTGTCAGTGTGTTCATAGTTTTGGTGCATATATTTATTGATTTATTGCACCTGATTTTATTGCTAATTTCAGGTGTGTCTTCCTTCCTGATAACGGAGCGTTTTTCGTGAACTACGTCATCGCGTCAGCGTTCATAGGAAACGCCATGGACCTGCTGCGGATTCCAGGTCTTCTCATGTACATGATCCGGCTGTGTTTGGCTCGCTCGGCCGCAGAGAGACGCAACGTCAAACGGGTACAAACACACTGACCTTTCAAATTATTCACATGACCTTGTTCCTTATCTTCACACACTTAGTGTCAGTGTTCAATTGAATCTGAAAAACGTGTCAGGAGCACATCTGAGTCGTGTTTTATCCCAATTATTAAATGCATATACATATATTAATGATAATTTCTAGATTAAATGCATAGAAAGAAATGGGAACTTTTGCATGGAAAAAAAAAGTGAAAAAATGTTTTTAGGACCATTAAATTTTATTGCATTGTGACATTATTTTTATGAATATTAAACGCATTTTGAGCCAAAAATGTTTTGTTGATATATTTCAGAATCAAATTAAGACAAATTAAGCTTTTTTGCATTTAATTTCTCGCCTCTACAATTCTATTTACAGTAATATTAATAAATTGTGTAATTACAACAAGTTATGTATCATAATAATATTTAATTTGAATTTATTAATATTGTATTATTAGTACTATTAATATTTAATAATTACAAAAATTACATTAATAATAAATGATGTATAATTACAATGTTATCATAATAATAACCATAAATTTAATTAATTTTCGTTTAACAATAATTATATTATTTTTTATTACATGAAAAATTAAATGTTTTTGGACCATTTATTGCATTGTGACATTTCCTTAATGAAAAATAAACATATTGAGCCCAAAAAAATAAAAAAATAAAAAATTATTTCAGCTTCTTTTTGCACTATGTAAGATTTGCTATTGTCATTTGCTAAAAAATAATGTCTCAGTGAAAAAAATCTTTAAAATAAATAATGAAATAAATTGATTTCCTTCAAGCAAAAAAATATTCTTATTTCATGTTGATGTTGGAATAAAATATGACTGAAATAGGACATGATTTTGACAAGGTTTTTGTGGGATTCATCCACCCATCAATGAGATATTTTTACCTGCTGTTCACCTGGATGATGTTCCAGTCTGTGCTGTTTAGTTGTGTAACCTGTGTGTGTGTGTGTGTGTGTGTGTGTGTGTGTGTGTGTGTGTGTGTGTGTGTCTTCACGCAGCATCAAGCCTATGAGTTTCAGTTTGGGGCTGCCTACGCCTGGATGATGTGCGTTTTCACCGTCGTTATGACGTACAGCATCACCTGCCCAATCATCGTTCCCTTCGGTGAGTCAGACCACGCCCACTCTCGCATCAGCCCATTCACGAAATGACAGAGCAACAGCCAATCAGAGAGAGGGAGAGAGATGAGCAACAAGGATGAAAGGGAGAATGCAGGGAGAAACAGTGTGAATGACACCACTGAAAAAGCACAAGTGCGTGTGGAAGAAGTGTGTGTATCAATAGCGCCCCCTGCTGGCCACATGTCAGTATGCAGCGTCTAACAATGGAAAAAGCCCACTGCGCCAGCAAAGACCACCTGCCTACGCGCCGTGTGTCTGTGTGTCGGAATAAATATAGATCCTCGGCTGCGTTCTTCACTCCGAATCACAGAAACAGGGAGGAAACGCTGCATTAGAGCAATAATCTCTTTGTTTTTCTGTCACTGAGCTTTTGTATGCACACACTATTTCTAGAACTCTCTGAGAAACACACACACACACACGCGTCCTCCAGCTGGCGGTGCATGACTCATCGGGTCATGGAGGTTCTGTTATGCGGAGGAACAGAACCGGGATACTTTTATACGTCTCTCAGCCCACACTGTGAACGCAGACGGAGATGTTCATCTCGGACACAGTGTTCAACGGCTGACACACTGATTGACCTCATGACTGTCCGTCTGCAGACATGATGATTTGAAATGTGGCGTCTCGAATGAAAACAGACTGATACACGACTGAAAGACCTTGTGAGATTAAAATTGTAGTTTTTTGCTTTTAGTCCGTCTATACATGATGTAGTCCTAAAAGTTGATGAAATATACTTTTAATAGATATATGCATTCAGTATTTTAGGTCCATTTAATACATCTTTTTTGCTTGTGTTGTAGGGCATATTTTAAAAAAAAAAAAAAAAAAAGTAATTGTTTTGTTTTTTTTTTTTTTTTTTATTATTTCAAAAAGGGACAGTGTACATTAATCAACATTCATGAATGTAAATGTACCCAAATTAGCCCAAATGCTATTTTTATTGGTAATCCCTTTGCCAGATGTTATTAGGCGTTAAAACGTATATAAATATGAATTATTATTTTTATTTATTTTTTTAAGCTCCAGGTTTGCTCTATGGCTGCACAATTAAAGAAAAAAAAGATATTATATATCAATAATTAATAATATAATTATTCGTATTACCAAATAAAAATATTAAACATAAATAAAAAGTATTACTATTGTAAATTAACTCCTTAAACCCAAAGTGTACACTATCAAGCAACCACTGAATTAATAACACAAATTAGGTTTTAAAGCTTAGATTTTTAATGCATCAAACCATTTTGATTAACTCTTAACAAGTGCTAAAACAGTGTACCGCCCGTCAGCGCCACCTAGCTACGAAAAGAATAATAATTATATTTTTCAAAACTACTGCCTTGATCAACACAAAATAGGTGTCATTTGAAAGCTTAGAGTCTGAACTTTACAGTGCATGTAGGCAATTTGATTAGTTCCTAAGTAGTGCGGAGTTATTTGCTGATTTAAAAAAAAACAAAAAACAATTTATAAAATACTTTTTTTTTTTTTTTTTACTATTTACTGTATACATCAAAAAAGTCATACAGCTCAGATAGTCATGTGTCATATGTCATTTTAAAGGTCTCACAGAGTAGAATACAACAAGTATAATTGTTTTGGGCTTTGACTAAACTTGAGTGAATTTTTGTACATGAAGCCCCGCAAGATGGATGCGGCATTTGTCACGTTTTCGCGCGTAACTTCATGAAACAAGCTCCGATTGTGGAATATTGCATTATACATAGCATAGCATTATTTACAGCAGATCCTCACAATTATAATTCCATGTCCAAAATCAAAATTTTCATTTTGATGGAAAACTGCAGTCTTTTTGTTGACAATTGTCAGTGCTTCTTTTTACAAGTATGGGAAACAGATTTGCACATGTTGTGTTTTCAAATGTGATGAGTTCATATAGAGCAGAATTTAGCTGCTCGGAAACACTGAAAAAAACATCCAAATGTAATGCGACTCATCTGTTGACATAATCAAGGCCGTTTGGGCGGGGCTTAAAAATATTATCCAATTACCTCAAAACCCACTTTTTACAATCCAATCACTTCCGCCCTATATATTCCCTCAGAAATGCGTCTTATTACAGGAGTTTATCGTGTTGATGTTTTTGCGTTTGTGTAGTGAGCTAGTGTGTGTTTGTGTCTTCAGGACTGATGTACATGCTCCTGAAGCACCTGGTGGACAGGTACAACATGTACTACGCTTACCTGCCCTCTAAACTCGACAAGAAGATCCACTCCGGAGCCGTCAATCAGGTGGTGGCCGCGCCCATCCTGTGCCTCTTCTGGCTACTGTTCTTCTCCACTGTGCGGACAGGTGCGTGTTTTTGAGTGTTTTCTAGCGTACAGCCCGTCATAGTGACAATAGCCAATCACACTACTTCCAGATAAACAGCACATGGACACAATACAAGCACAATACACACCAGATTCACCAACCTCTCTGCCACTTCCTTCCACGCTTGGTAAGAGTCCTGGTATGTATATAAAGACTGATTGTAAAGAACCAGGTGATTAACCACCACAATTTTAGATGTTCCTTTATTTTCCAGTGTTGCATAAACACTAGGGTATTTGCATAAGGTGATCTGATTGGCTGACGCCTGTGTTGATGCTTGAAAAAGATGAGAATTTTTCAACTTCTGCCACAAACAACATCAATGACACGACACAACGGAACCCACAATTCAGTTCGGCAACGCATGACGTCACCCATTCAAAGTCAATGAGAAGCGTTAAAGGATTAGTTAACTTCAGGATTAAAATTTCCTGATAATTTACTCACCCCATGTCATCCAAGATGTTCATGTCTTTCTTTCTTCAGTCGAAAAGAAATTGAGGAAAACATTCCAGGATTTTTCTCCATATAGTGGACTTCACTGGGGTTCAACGGGTTGAAGGTCCAAATGTCAGTTTCAGTGCAGCTTCAAAGAGCTCTACATGATCCCAGACGAGGAATAAGAGTCTTATCTAGAGAAACCATCGGCCATTTTAAAAAAAAAAAAAAAAACGTAACAAAACCCGCCCAAATGGACTATATGCACGGATCGTTCTTTAGAACTTCCGCAATAATATAAGCCAGCTGGAAAACGTCCGGTTTGAGTCATTTGCTGGTGTGTTGAGCTTCAGTGTTTATAATCAATATAGTCACTTAAATATTCATGCACAGCATTAATTTAGTTATTCAAGCGTAAGACAGCATAAAAAATAAAGAAATAAAGACGTACCTCAGTGTTCCTCCTCGGCTAAATTCAATTCGACCAGCAGATTTCACTTTTATGTGAAAAAAAGCTTCAAAAATTAAATATTTATTGTGCACTTTAGTTAGATGAATTGAATAAAGTGTGCTGAAATCATTGATCTTGTGCTGCACTGACTGACAGCTGCTGTGATTATAAAGAGAGAGCGGCGCTCGCTTTCTGTGTCATTCATTCACAAGAAAAGTTATTGTTTTTCAGGAGATTTGAGTATTTCATACATTGACAAAATGTATTTTTAAACCTAGTTATTTTAGAATGTTTAATATTTAGTCAAAAAACAAGTGAAAAACGATTAGAGCAAATGGCTGATATATGCACAAATAAATCCTACTTTGCCGCCACCTGCTGGTTAAAGTGGTAATTATTGTCTTTTTTATTTTTAAGTGTTTTCTATCAAATGTTGAATTTCCTACATTTTTAAAGTTCGGTTTTACAATGGGGACAATCTCAGAAGGA
Source organism: Culter alburnus (assembly GCA_028476615.1). Taxonomy (NCBI): domain Eukaryota; kingdom Metazoa; phylum Chordata; class Actinopteri; order Cypriniformes; family Xenocyprididae; genus Culter; species Culter alburnus. Next base: position 513,379 of record JAOTNS010003824.1, read on the forward strand.
TGAACAAGTAATGTTTGTGGTCATCACATTAAAAATAACATTTGAAGTGCTGGAAAATAATGTGTGTGTGTGTCTAATTACGACGTTTTTAAATGGTCCCAATAGCTTCGTCTTTATTGCAATCAATAAAACTGATTTATTAGGTAAATGTGATAACTGCATTAAAATATGAATACAACATTAAAAAGTCAACCATTGATGGTTTTGAGTCGATGTACAGCGACTATAGAATGAACAACTGACAGTTCACCGGAAATGCCCGAGCTGGCTTAATGACAACCAGGAAGTAACCGTGCGTATAGCCCATTGCTACTCAAAACTAGCCTAATCGCGTTTCAGGGTGGGTCCCACAGTAAATAAATAGCGTTCCGGTGGGTAAAATACACGTTTTGGCAGGGTTCCTCTGGTAAAATTTGCATTTCAGGGGCTACATATATTATTTGGGGTCGCTTCAACCCACAGACATGAAAAACAACCTGCGGCAACAGTGTAAAAGTAGCCCAATTCGGCGGGAAAACCGCAGACTTGGCAACACTGGGCGTGACATTTGAAAATATGCTTTATTTTTGTAATTCCGCTAGGTGCCACTAGTCTCGCAAAAACTACATACTGCAACTTTAACCTATTATTGCATTTAGTCTGTTTAGTTTTATTGTCATTTGATTACCTGTGGAATATGGTCATGTGACTGATATGTAATATGCCTTTTAAATGCGTATTATTCCTTCTCATTTCTCAGGATTTTCGACCCCGACATCCATGTTTACCTTCGTGGTGCTCATCATCACCATCGTCGTCTGCCTGTCGCACGTCTGTTTCGGTCACTTTAAATACCTCAGCGCGCACAACTACAAGGTACGAGTTGCGGTACTACAGGTATGAGCTTGCGGGGTCAGTCCACCGGGCGGCATGGGTAGCTCTGGTAGACTGTCACCTGTTCCAGAGCAGAAACGCTCACCGTGACCTCTCTCTCATTTCAGATCGACACCAAGGACACAGAGGTTGACGGAGTGGAGAACGGACGTCCTGCAAGATCTTCACCCTCCAACAAATCTCAGGTAAATACTTAAATGTAGAGTAAGCTCACTTGAGGACTTGTTTAGTAAGATTTTACCAGAAGAGGAAAATGCCATTTTATTCATAATCTTAATTAAACAAATTGACCTTGTTATGACCGATGTCTGTTTTCATCCACTGCAGCAGATGTACATCGCCCAGGTCCTGCAAGACCCAAACTCTGATGAGATCGGAACAGGCAGTGGAGAGGAAGACGGTCAGGGGTCCTCGCAGGACGAGGAGATGATCAACGGCGGCAACAGCCTGAACGAGGCCGACTTCCAGTCCGGAGAGGACAGTCTCATCGCCAACGAAGTCCACCATTAACAAAGCCGAGACGGGAGAGAGAAAGGCGGAAGGATGAGAGCATGAAAAAGATCCGTTCGCAAGGCCTTCATCCGCACACGTCTGTTTTGTCCCCTCTCTGAATTTGCCGGATGTTTGTTGGCTCAAAACATCAGCACCTTAGAAACCCACGTCTGCCAAAACACTTGAACACAGACTGTACATAAGCACACGCGCCCCACACACATCGATGCCAACACGCTTCAAAAGACCATCATGTGCATGAACGCTCGACGGCGGCGACTGCTTGTTTGGAACCGAATCAAATTCCGATTGGAACCAAGACTTCCCCTTTCGTAAAGGTCCATGCATATTTCCTAGTTTGGTTCGAATACCCTCAGGAAAAAGAAAATCGGATGAAAAGAAAGCTCTCCTCTTTCTTATCTCGGAAGCATCCCATGGTTCGCCTTAACAGCGATGGCATTCCCAGTCGACGCCGCTTAATTTGCTTGCTTTTTCTTGTCCTTTGCCTAAACGAATGGATTTCATCTGGCATTCCAAAGGAAATGTGCAATAGTGAGAGCGTAGAGGAGGAATCGCGCTTGAAAACGTGTTGGCTTTGACAAACTGCGTTCACTGTACAGTATTCTGCCAGAACACTAAGAGACTCCGTACTGACTGAACTTCTCCCCGATGTACAGTATTTCCAGAGACGCGCTGTGTGTTTGTGTTGTCATTGAATGATCCATATTCTTACGTTTTTGTTTTGGTATTTTTAATGCTAATTTTGCCTTGACAACCTTTAATGGATGTGTTTGTATGCCTGCAACGGAGTACCGAAGTCCTCGTCCTCGTAGCGCAGTAGAAACCGATCGCCGCTCATGACGGACTAGATGCAAATCAGCGATGGAGAATCAGTCATTCAGTCACTGGTCGTTTGCGTCCCGCAGTAGACGGGTTGATCGGGAAACTATTGAAGCTTGTTTCCGCCACTGAATTAAAAAATATAAAAGGTAATTGTGACTTTTTATCTCACAATTCTGACTCTTTTTTTTGTGTGCTATAAAGTTGCAATTGCGAGATATAAAGTCAAAATTGCGAGATTAATATACGAATTGTGATATGAACTCGCAGTTGTGAGAAATTGAATATTGCGTGAAACAGTCGCAATTGCGAGATATAAAGTCAGAATTGCGAGATTGATAGCAGCAGAACAATTGTGAGAAATAGTGAGAATTGTGAGAATATGCAGAATTGCGCTCGCAATTGCCTGAAATATAGTCTTGGACTTTTTCTCAAAATTATATGACTCAAAATTGCGAGGGGAAAAAAGTCAGAATTGTGAGGGAAAAAAGTCAGAATTGCGAGTTTATATCTCACAATTCTGACTTTATCGCAATTGTGAGTTATAACTCGCAATTCTGACTTTATTTCTTGCAATTGAGTTTATATCTCGCAATTCTGACATAACTTGGCAATTTCCGCCACTGAATAAAAAAAAAGATAATTGCGACTTTTTATCTCACAATTCTGACATTTATAACTCGCAGCAATTTTGAGTTTATATCTCGCAATTCTGAGAAAAGAAGTAAGAATTGTGAGAGAAAAAGTCGCAATTATCATTTTATTTTTTATTCAGTGGCGGAAACAAGATTTCATAGAAAACTGCCGATCCAGATCTTATCGAATGTTAGTTTAGAAACCGCGTCCCTGTAGACTGAATGGTTTAAACGAAGACAGTCCATGAAAAACGGCAAGCGTTCCCTGTTCGGTGCCTGCTTTTGTACGAGACATTTTGGGAGATGCATTGGAAATGCATTTTGTTCAGTCGGTTTTCTTTTTCTAGTCGGGTAGTTAAACCTTGTGAGGTCGATCTAATCGAAGTACTAATACTTTGAGAAATGTAGCGTCACGTGAAGCACTTGACAGTCGATACGAAGCAGCAGCAACAAATTACTTTTAGATTTTACTGAGCTAGATGAGTAAAATAATAACGGCTAGTTATTAAGAGATCTGGATCCATTTGCAATAAACCCCAAGCTGAGAAAACACTTAAATTTAATTAAGCCTTTTTTAAAAATTTACGAATTTCGATTAATAGTAAAATTCCATCAAATTGAATTAAATAATCCTTACACGAGTAAAAAAAAAAAATAGAGCGTAATAAAAATTTTTGTATAAATCTTAATGGAAAAGGGGATTGGTCCATTTTAGTTTGTGATTCGTATTGATAAATATATTTTCATTACGAGTCACATAAACTAAATAGTTTAAGATGTATACAAAATGTTTTATTAAGCTCTAGTTCTTTTTTTACTCCTTTAAAATTCTTAATTCATAACATGAATAATACGTAAGGATTATTTAATTAAATTTGATGGAATTTTACTATTAATTGAAATGCGTAAATCTAAAACATGCTATTTTTTTTTTTAGTATAAATGATCAAGTGAAGAATTATCTAGCTTAACTTTGGAGTTTGTTGCAACCGGCTCAAGACATTTAAAAACAGTGGGGGAAAAAAAACAGTGAAATCCCAGTCTGAGAGGTTTCTATTGGCCGTTTACAGAATCCAATCATGTTTTAGAGTGGCATATTGTCAATAAAAGACAGAAACCAGGTTTGTTTTCTTCCAGTAAAATGACCATGAAGGGATTAAAGTGCATGTCAACATGTACAAACTTTTGTGATACATCACAGACCTCAGTCAGGGACACATCCGTACTTTTCCAGAACACTGAAATGCACAAAAACCTCATTCATGAGACATGAGCATCTCCATCTTACAACTAAAAAGTTTAGATTTATTCAGCTGGTGTTTCATGAATGAATTTGTACTTGAGTGAAATGAATCATGATGTATATCCAGACTATTATTATTACAGTATTTCATGTTTTCATACCTGCTGCTGCACATAGTTCCTCTAGATTGATGTGCCAGATTTCTTTAGCAGCCTGAAATAAAACTTTGCAGTAGTTTCTGTGTCCAACCGACACATCATGTCTGAAACTGACCTTTATAAGCTGATGACAGGTGCAGATCCAATCTGACGTCCGTTTACTGCGAGTAAAGTGAGATTTGCACTGATGGTTTTCTCTTTTGTTTGTTTTTTGTTACTGTATTCTCTGGATGAAGATGAATCTGTTACCGGTTTGCATCAGGAACACGTAGTACGACTAACTGGATTCAGCAAGTAACTGGTACTAAAATGGCGACCAGTAAGTTGAGAAATGAAATCGAACAGCCTCAGGTGTTCTTTTATTTTCCAAAAGACAAAAAAATGTTTACATCTGCGTATTTGTCATCTGTCCTTTTTTTACCTGTTTTTTTCCTACATTTCCCATCGATGAAGACACAAAGGGTAAACTATGAAAGCTGTAGCTACCGCGTTTGTGCGTCGTTCGTCGTAGCTACACGCCGGAGATACTGACGTCGATTTGTGTCTTCCCGCGCTTTTGAAGATCGTCGATGATGATCGTGTGTGTGAATATTCTGTGACGAAGTGAACGTGAGCACACGATATTGAAAAGTTGGATTTGTATATCCAAATTAAGGCCATTTCTTCGTTTCTGGACTGTCCCGTTTTTAGGGGTTCCTCACCGGCTTCTTATTGAGTTAATGACGTGAAGGTCTCTTCAGCATTTGGCGGTGAAGTAAAGAGCGGTGCGGATATTTTTGTAAAAATGTTCAGCCTGTTGAAGTATTTGATACTAGTAATGTATTAAAGACGTGTCAAAAGCTAGCTGTCGCTTAATGGATTTTTAATATATCATGACTTTGTTTTATATTAAGCTAAACATTAAGTTATGAAGCGCAGAATGTGTTTTAGAACGAAAACACTGAAGATTATGCAAGAATGAATTACAGGATGATGTTGATTTCCAGCACAGTTCTGATGCCGATGTACAGTATGTTTGAGTGGATGAGCTGTTTCTGTTCTTGTATTTTGCTCACATGCGGCTTCAGCACTGTAGAAGGACTGATCTAGAACCCGTGTGAGATTTCTTTTGACATTTTTTCTGTCCAAAGGTCGTCCTTATGGTGAAGCATTTGTCATCTTCAGTTTCTTGATCAATAAAAGTTGGTATTCATTCTGTGCACTTGATGTGGTGTTGTTGTTGTCGGCCAGAAGGAGGCGCTGCTGCAGCGTCACTCACACAAAATCCTCCTAAACTCATCAGATGCTTTTTGCTGTTCTGGGGTCAGTTGCATAAACACAGCTATTATGTTAAAGGATTAGTTGACTTTCAATGAAAATTAGCCCAAGCTTTACTCATCCTCAAGCCATCATATATGACTTTCTTCTTTCTGATGAACACAATCGGAGATGTATTAATAAATATCCTGACGGATCCGAGCTTTATAATGGATCAACGAGTATGAGCTGAAGAAAATAAACACATTCCACACGGCTCTGGGGGGTTAATAAAGTCCTTCTGAAGCGAAGTGATGCATTTGTGTTAAAAAATATCCATATTTAACAAATTATTGTAAAGTAAAAGCTTCAGCCAGACCGCCTTCCGTATTCAACTTAAAGGTGCAATATGTAAGGTTTCTGCTGTAAAACCACTAGGCCAGTGTTATATATTGTTCACTTGAGTTCTTACAATATCCCAAATGTTTGCAACTATTTGTAAATCATGAGAAAATTGCAATTTTAACCAAAGCTCCGGGACGTGTGAGGAGTTGCCTGTCAATTGCGTCATACCCGGCGTTACCCTCAGTTTCCGGTGTTATTTTGTAGAAACCATGAAAACACCAGACGCTTTAAAATATTACACGTTTTAATAGGCAAGAGAACAACTGTTTTAATATATTTATAGACAGAAAACTAATTGTTGTTATATAGCTTTTAATTGTTGTTTAGTCTTTTTTCTCCATCATACAATACATTTTCAAATTAATTGCATGCCATTTATCAACACAAGCCATCCAGCATTTAATATGATATTGTAAAATCGATCTATCTTACTGCAGTGTGTAACAGTGTCTCACAGCAGCCGCCGAGCGCATCGTTATCATTTTCAACACTCTCAAATGTATCTAATATGATAAACAGAGCTGTGTTACCTCATACTCATGACCGGTGACTGTGTCATAATAAAAGTCCCGCTGCTCGTGAGGCGTGTGTTGATCAATCGCTCCAGCTCCTCGTTCAGCTCCACAACACTCGCTCCTGCTCTGCTTCATACTACAGTAACGTTAATAATCACATCCATGAACATGATTTCTTCACGAGTCCAATCCCTATTCTTTTGCACCGTATGTTGAGGTGAAGACCACATGTCCCAAGATTCCACGCTCAAACTTGGCGTCATCAAACTATGCCTTTGTTTTGAATAGACCTCTAGCGGACAGAATTATTACATACTGCACCTTTAAGAAGAAAGTGTAAACTGGCGTCACGTCAGTTACACTTTTTCCATAAGTTGAATAGGGAAGGCATAGGATATAGCGTAAGCTTTCTGAACTGCGAGAGTTTTACACTTTCTTCGTAAGTTGAATACGGAAGGCGATTCAAAGAAGAAAGTCATATACACCTATGGCTTGAGGGTGAGTAAAGCTTGGGCTAATTTTCATTTAAAGGTGAACTAATCCTTTAAGACTGAGTCTTAATGGAATAGTTTACCCAAAAACTTAAAATTCTGTCATTTATTCACCCTCAAGTGCCAAACCTGTACGAGTGTTTCTTTGTTCTGCTGAACACAAAAGAAGATATTCTGAAGAATGTTGGCAACCAGACAGATGACGGTAGCCATTGACTTCCATAGTATTTTTTCTTCATACTATGGAAGTCAACTGTCTGGTTACCAACATTCTTCAAAATATCATCTCGTGTTGTTGACAGTGACACATTTCTGGTTGCGAGTTGTGAAGTTTCACTGTAACTTCCCCTGTGTCTGTCATCTGCTCTCTGAGACAGACCACACGCATCTCATGTTTCGGCTGTGATGTCACAACATTCGGTTTCAACCTCAAGAGGACACACATGCTGTGAATATTACTCCTTGAAATGAATAGTTTTAATGCTTTTTCAAAACGACAAACTCGTATCAATCATGCTGTTTGTCTCTCAGAAATTTTTTTATATGTAGGCCATTCTTGAGGGTTTTGTTGCAACCAGGACACAAACAAGAATGGAGATCAATGCAGAAGCAAACAAGTTTTTATTAATAATTAAGCATATAATATTTTGCACTTTGGTGTCTTCTCTTCCAAAGAATGATGTAGTGTAGAGGAAAAAAGTGGTTCGATATGGTACGAGGTAGAGTTGGTTTGATCGTATGCACTTAACTTGAAAACTGCACATTGAGGAGTTAAATACTATAATAATGCATTTCACCTTCATCTGATTATTAAAAACGGCTACAATACAATATTTGCCTTTACATAAACTTATATTAGAAAAAATAAGATTTGAATATTATAAAAAGTGACGTACTGTTTTGTCTTAAATGTGCTGTGATAATTCTATCTTTGAGGAAGTTGTGATTAAAAACAAATAGTTCACATTCAAAAACTCATTTTGAGTGAACTATTCATGTAAAATGTGTTAAAAAACACTCTTAAACGATATTCTTAAACAATAACAATAGTAGTAATACTAGTATACACTACCGTTCAAAGTTTAGGGTCAGAGTTTTTAATGTCTCTTCTGCTGCTCATCAAGGCTGTATTTATATGATCAAAAATACAGTAAAACAGTGAAATATTATTACAATTTAAAATAGCTGTTTTCTATTTTAATATATTTTAAAATGTAATTTATAATTGTGATGCAAAGCTGATTTTTTTCAGCAGCATTTCTGATTATTATCAATGTTGACAGTTTTTGCTGCTTCATATTTTTTGTGGAAACCATACTTTAGTTTTTCTTTGATGAATAGAAAGTTTAAAAGTACAGCATTTATTTGAAATAGAATCCTTTGTAACATTATAAATGTCACTTTTGATCAATATGCCCTTGCTGAATAAAAATATTAACTTCTTTCCCTCCCAAAAACACCTTTGAATGGTAGTGTAAGCTTTAAGTTCTTTACGTTATGGGCAGTAAGAGTTTATTAAAACAGACTCAAAGCCTCCAGCGTCGGTCTCATCCGGTGGGATCTGTACTGTACATTCATCATGTGACCAATCGCTCAAAATCAGGTCTTGTTTTCAGCCGCTCTGGACTGTAAGATGTGAGAGCAGCTGTAACGCTCATTCAGTCTCATCTGGGCGTGTCGAGACTTCAGACGAGCCCGCGGAACAGAAACGACAGAGACGCTCCGAGAGCGAGACCGAGAGACAGGAAGAAGGCCATGATCGCTCCGGCCGTCTCCGCCTCGCTTGGATCCACCTTCCTGTGACAAAAACAAGGGATACGCTCATAAGTGACTGAGTCTATTGTAAAATTGTTGAATCAACATTGTCTTGAATCAGAATAACTTCCTCTGGCATTGACATCTCTTCTCTGATGATGAGGGCGGGGCAACCTGTCACTCACATGAGATCCACCAATAGCAAACCACAACCATCCAATCAATTCCACAAGCCCTACATTTGTTGCGTTTCACGCAGATATCACAATAGGGAAGAAAAGACGTGCACAATTTCCCTTTCATGGTGACTTTAAATAATGATAAATTCATATAATATAAATAGAGAATGGTAACACTTTATTTTAGTGTCATTGTTCAGTTACTTTAGTAATAACTATAAATTATGCATAATTATATGCAACTGACCCCAAACCAAACCCTAATCCTAAACCTACAGTAAGTACATGTAGTTAATTAACATTACTCAGTACTTAAAAGTATAATTACAATGTAACTGTAACCCTTTATGGTTTAAGGTGTCTGTGTTACAGTGTAATACATTACAAGTTCTGAGTAATAATAATTAACTACATGTAGGGTGTGGTTAAGTTCAGTTGCATGTAATTATATACAATTAATATTAATTACTACATGTAACATATAACAAGGACACTAAAATAAAGTGGGTAACACTTTATTTTAGTGTCATTGTTAAATATGTTACATGTAGTTACTATAGTAATAACTATACAAATTATGCATAATTACATGCAACTAACCCTAAACCAAACCCTAATCCTAACCCTATACTAAGTACATGTAATTACTTAATATTACTCAGTAATTAAATGTATAATTACAGTGTAACAAAGACACCTTAAAATAAAGTGTAACCCTTTATTTTACAGTCATTGTTACATGTTACATGTAGTTACTATAGTAATAACTATTAATTATGCATAATTACATGCAACTAACCCTATCCTAAGTACATGTAGTTACTTAATATTACTCAGTAATTAAATGTATAATTACAGTGTAACAAGACACCTTAAAATAAGTGTAACCCTTTATTTTAGTGTCATTGTACATGTTACATGTAGTTACTATAGTAATACTATTAATTATGCATAATTACATGCAACTAACCCTATCCTAAGTACATGTAGTTACTTAATATTACTCAGTAATTAAATGTATAATTACAGTGTAACAGACACCTTAAAATAAAGTGTAACCCTTTATTTTACAGTGTCACTGTTACATGTTACATGTAGTTACTATAGTAATAACTATTAATTATGCATAACTACATGCAACTAACCCTATCCTAAGTACATGTAGTTACTTAATATTACTCAGTAATTAAATGTATAATTACAGTGTAACAAAGACACCTTAAAATAAAGTGTAACGCTTTATTTTAGTGTCACTGTTACATGTTACATGTAGTTACTATAGTAATAACTATTAATTATGCATAATTACATGCAACTAACCCTATACTACGTACTTGTAGTTACTTAATATTACTCAGTAATTAAATGTATAATTACAGTGTAACACACCTTAAAATAAAGTGTAACTCTTATTTACAGTGTCACTGTTACATGTTACATGTAGTTACTATAGTAATAACTATTAATTATGCATAATTACATGCAACTAACCCTATCCTAAGTACATGTAGTTACTTAATATTACTCAGTAATTAAATGTATAATTACAGTGTAACAGACACCTTAAAATAAAGTGTAACCCTTTATTTTACAGTGTCACTGTTACATGTTACATGTAGTTACTATAGTAATAACTATTAATTATGCATAATTACATGCAACTAACCCTATCCTAAGTACATGTAGTTACTTAATATTACTCAGACACCTTAAAATAAAGTGTAACCCTTTATTTTAGAGTCATTGTTACATGTTACATGTAGTTACTATAGTAATAACTATTAATTATGCATAATTACATGCAACTAACCCTATACTAAGTACTTGTAGTTACTTAATATTACTCAGTAATTAAATGTATAATTACAGTGTAACAGACACCTTAAAAAAAGTGTAACCCTTTATTTTAGTGTCATTGTTACATGTTACATGTAGTTACTATAGTAATAACTATTAATTATGCATAATTACATGCAACTAACCCTATACTAAGTACTTGTAGTTACTTAATATTACTCAGTAATTAATGTATATTAATGTAACAGACACCTTAAAATAAAGTGTAACCCTTTATTTTAGTGTCATTGTTAATGTTACATGTAGTTACTATAGTAATAACTATTAATTATGCATAATACATGCAACTAACCCTATACTAAGTACATGTAGTTACTTAATATTACTCAGTAATTAAATGTATAATTACAGTGTAACAAAGACACCTTAAAATAAAGTGTAACCCTTTATTTTAGTGTCATTGTTACATGTTACATGTAGTTACTATAGTAATAACTATTAATTATACATAATTACATGCAACTAACCCTATACTAAGTACATGTAGTTACTTAATATTACTCAGTAATTAAATGTATAATTACAGTGTAACAAAGACACCTTAAAATAAAGTGTAACCATGAAGTGTTACCGTATTTTTCAGTGTTATCTAATGTTAGCAAAGGAAGTTTATGTTAGGTGGATGTGTCCTCTACTCACTTGGGTCCAAAGCACATGCACAGACTGGCCAGATATCCGTTGGAAAAGGCGAAGAGGATCATGAAGGCGATGAACCAGCCGTCGTGTAAGAAGTAGATGGGCAGATTGGAGCGAGGCTGGACGTTACAGAGCATGAAGAGAGGGACGAATATCACACGCGCCACTATCAGAGCCGGCAGTAGCTTACTGTCTTTACCAGGCTGACCAAGAGAGAGAGAGGTGAAAATATAATATGCATAAAATAGCATTTGTGTTTTGCATGAAACAGCTGCACTGAATTTCATTGCACAAACCAATATCCATCCAGTCATCTGAATTTATTACTGTATGTAAATCTCCACCTGCTATTCTGAGACTCATGCACATCTGTGTGATTTAATGTTCACTTCACTCACAATATCCATGTATCAACAAAATATTATTTGTATGATCCTCCCTAGAATGTCTTTATTCATCTGCAGAAATCTGAATATTCCTCAACAAGTGTTTGAACACTTTAGTCAGAGTTAGAATTAGATACAAAATATCAAATTAAAGGATGCATAAACACAATCAAAACATTTGGGGAAAAGAAGTTTGTAAATGTTGAAAATGCAGCATTTGAGACACTTGATCTGACTTCAGTGTCCAAACACTGTTTTTAAGACACAGGAAGATGCATGAATGTTTCTTACCCACATACACACTGCGGTCAGACTGCGGCCGGCCCAGTCAAACACATTGAAGAACAGGAAGCAAGACACTGGGATGAAGTACATCTCTGAAGAGAGAGAGTTTCATATTCATTCTTCATATTCAAACACTGAAGTGTATTAATATTCTCCTGAACTGCTCATATTATAAATGCATAAACAGCAGCAGAAGTGATTTACAGTCTTGTTTGGTTTCGAAATGTTTCTTTGTTTTCAGGCATAATTCACTACACAAACACTTTATGGTTATTTTCATATTTGAATTTTTTTTTCCTGCCGTCTAATAATTTTCAAACACATGATCTACTGTACGGAAGCACATTCCTGCCACATCAGAGAAAAACAAATCGTGCTTTGGTAAATCATCATTTTGAGATAAAATCTCAAAAATATTACTTAATATATCATAATTATGACATAAAAGTTTTTCATAATTTTGTCTTTGTCATCATTTCAACTTTTCAATCTCATAATGACTTAGCATGTCATAATTTTTTTCCATGACTTAATATTTCTTTTTTTAGGGTCATTATATATTTATATTTTAGTATTTGTATCTCATAATTATGCTCAGTATGTCATAATTTACTTTTTATGCCAATAAAATTTGAAATTATAACAAGTCTTTTTCATCTCATAATGATTTAGTATGTCATAATTTCACCTTTTTAATCTCATAATTATGACTTGGTATATCATAATTTCAAATTTTTTAAACTTATTTCAATCTATTTCATAATTTTAGTGTCAATTTTGACTTTTTATCTCATAATTCAGATTTGTTTGGTCATAATTTCATCTTTTTAATCTCATGATGACTCAGTATGTAATAATGTTTACTTTTTTACCTCTTAGTATGTCAATTTCAATTTTTATTTCAATTTATTTCATAATTTAGTGTCATAATTTTGACTTTTTATCTTATGTCATTGACTTTTCATCTCACAATTCTGACTTTGTCATGATTTCACCTTTTTATGTCATAAGTATGACAGTAATTATGAGATTAAAAATGAAATTATGACTTAGTATTTAAATTTTTTTTTTCTATCTCATAATTATGACTGTCAGTAATGATAGTATGTTATAATTTTAATTCTTTGAATATTTTTTTTTAACTTATTTCGATTTATCTCAATTATGACTTAGTAAGTCATGACTTTTATCTCATAATTATGACATACAAAATTATGACACGTCAAATATGACAAGCTATATTTATGAGATAAAGTCTAAATTGATGCACTAAATCATAATTATGGGATTAAAAAGACAAAATTATGGCATAAGTCAAATATCTTGTCATAATTTCTACTATCTCATACAGTATATAGCTTAGTATGTCAAATGACATTTTGTCATAACTTTATTTTTTTAATCTCAGAATTATGACTTTTGACTTAGTATGTTATAATTTTGACTTTTTATGTCATAATTATGATCTACCAAAGCATGCTCTTTTTCTTATGCTGGCGAGAAGTGCTGATCTCTAGTGAATCTCACACTCTCACCCCACGCTCCTCCATCAGCGATGGTTGATTTCACATCCACAGTGACCGCCGGAAACGTGCCGATGGTGATTGTGAAGGCGAAACACACCGAGACAGCCATGACCCAGATCTGAAGAGAGAAATACAGGAAAAAATGAAACTTTTACCTGTGCAAAACTCACTGCCACGACACTAGGGCGTTGCTGCAGCTGTGCGTTTACCTTCTTAAAGATGGCCAGCATGGAAGGTGTTTGCTTGTCGTTGTCTCCAGCGCTCTGCTGCTGCTGATCTGCAGAAGTACATTCAAATAAATGTTTTTGACTATAAAATTCAGACACATTGTGCAGCAACATCTGATCTGAATTACGTGACCTCACCTTTCTTCAGCAGATTCATCTTGTTCTCTTCATCCTCAGCTGGTTTGTTCTGCTGACTCTCCTGATAGTACTGGAAAAACGCCTACAGACGAGAAACAGCACACATATTGTAAATGTTTTGTGCTTTAAATCAACGCCTTCGGATTTTCCCAGCCGCTCGGATCTTACCAGTTTAGGAAGGGCGATGTACGATGCGATTGCGAGGCCGATAACGACACACGCTGTGATGAAGTATCCAAACGCGCTGTCATGTAAAGCAGAACCACCTGAGAGAGAAAATCACAAAATTAAAGGAAAATCTTTAATGCATCTGTGATATTAATTGCTTTGTTTTAAGGGACCTAAAATAAAGAAATGTGAATATATTTATTCTTCAATAAAATAATGTGTTGAGTTGTAAAGTGTGTCTTGCACCATAGATGCATTAGTGCATATAACTTTTGCTTGTTTTTTCATTGAAATGATGTTTTTGTGTAATTAAAGACTCACTGGCGATGGCACAGATCATGGCGAATGCAGCGAAGGTTCCTGCGAGGCCTTGTCCGCTCATGATGGGTGTCGTGTAGGAAGCTGGAAGAAGGCCGGCCATTCCAAAGAGACTTCCCTGCAGGACGGCTCCGAACGCTGGGAACAACACCACATACACACACGGCTTTACACAGTTTCTAAATAAAGAGAACATGAAATGACATTCATCCAGCTAACAAAAATATGTTCTAAGAACATTTTGTAATGGTTCTCTAAACCAGTGTTTCCCAACCCTGTTCCTGGAGGCACACCAGCACTGCACATTTTGCATGTCTCTCTAATCAAACACACCTGATTCAGGTCATCAGCTCATTAGTAGAGACTCCAAGACCTGAAATGGGTGTGTCAGACAAAGGAGACATGCAAAATGTACAGTGCTGGTGTGCCTCCAGGAACAGGTTGGGAAACACTGCTCTAAACATTCAAACGTCATTTAAAAAAAAAAAAAAAATGTTATATAAAAAAACGTTTTTTTCTTGGTTTAAACGGAAGGAACATCCATTTGTTCCCATTTCTCAAATGTCTCTGAATATTGTGAAACCAGAAGTAACATTTAAAAACACTAGACAAACATCCAACTAAATATTTCAGGTAAGAATGATGTATAGATAATGTTTTTTGTGCTCGCTTTTTGAAAACATACGGAGCCCCGCACATGACATGCAAGAAATAAAAAATTGTGCGCACAGTTTTACATTTCGTTCCCTCGATTTTAGAAACTGAGGAACGAAAATAATCGACATATTTAGTAATCGAGGAACAAAATAGTAAATCATTCGCACGTTTCAGTAAATCGAGGGAACAAATAGTAAATCGTGCACATGTTTTAGTAAATTGAGGGAACGAATAGTAAATCATACTTTTAGTAATCGAGGGAATGAATTAGTAAATCGTGTGCACATTTAGTAAATTAACGAATTAGTAAATTGTGCACATGTTTTAGTAAAATCGAGGGAATGAATAGTAATCGTGCACACTTTTCAGTAATCGAGGGAACAAAGTACATTTAGTAATCGAGGAACGAATTAGTAAATCGTGTTTTAGTAATCGAGGGAAGAATTTAGTAAATCGTGTGCACATGGGAATTAGTAAAATCGCACGTTTCAGTAAATGTGCGGGAACAAATAGTAAATCGTTCATGTTTTAGTAAATCGAAGTGCACGTGTAAATCGAGGGAACGAATTAGTAAATCATGCACATGTTTTAGTAAATTGAGGGAACAAAATAGTAAATCATGCGCACGTTTTAGTAAATCGAGGGAATGAATTAGTAAATCGTGCAAACGTTTTAGTAAATCAAGGGAACGGATTTAGCCTACTATTTTTTTCCTGCATGTCATGTCCAGGGCTCCGTAATTATAAAAGACCTGATAACTTTGAACAAATGTTTTTATTAAAGGGGCTATATATTAATCTCTTTTTATTACCAATGTGTGAACAGCTTATAACAAATTTAAAAAACCAAACTTACTAGGTTGTCTATGAAAGACTGTAAACTGTTTGAAAGTCTCGAGTTGTTTTTGCCGGGAAAATCAAAAGGATGTGACGGCTACACTGAGAGCTTCGCTTTCAGGATAACTGAACAAGCATTCTGTACTGTAATATGTAAATGTGTCAGATCTAGTCTCTAGTCTCAAAATATACTTTAATGATCAAAGTATCAGTGTAATTTTAATTACCTCATCTGTCGACATGATGCCGGTGAATCTCAGAGCTGGTTCAAACATATCCACATCACTATGATCAGATGATTTTTGAACTGCTGTTTTCTCATTTTTGTTGTGTTTATGTTTATTTTGTTTTTGAGAGGAAAGCGCGCAGCACATTTACATATTCATCTAACCGTCGCTCACAGCATCGTGGACGGCGTCGGGATGTTCGTTAGCATATCGCTGCAAAGGTTTCCAACTTCTTTTATATGCAAAGAAAGAACTAGAACTTAGGTGTGAGTATCAAGCTTTGAATCACGTTCAGTCAGTGTACGTTATGTGTGCAATCACGAGCAGGAAGTTGCTGCTGCAGTTCACTTAACGGCCACCGGTGTCGCTAATAACAAGGGTTTCTGAATTCTACAAATAAAATTACTTGAAAAACTACTTTGAGAGAACCTTCATGTTAGCTAGAGTTCTGAGAACGATCCCTGTTTTCTGGGATTCTGCTTCCACATCATATTTCAGAGTGAAAAAAGATTTTAGACTTTGGTGAAAGAGAATAAATAAGTAATATTGTTCTCAATCAAATGCCATGTTGATTTAAATAAGTTAGTTCATTAAGTTTGAATGGAAATGGAAGCATGCATTCGTTGTGGAGCCTCACAGTTGATGCAGATGATTTTAATCATGGTGATGATGAAGAACGGCAGCGGCTCCAAGTCTACTTTCACCAGGATGGCAGTCAGCAAAAACACCAGCAGAATGGCTGCCAGACTCCCTGCGATCCTGATCTTCTGAGGAATTCTGTAGATTCAAATCTCAGTTTAGAGATTGAATAATCCTGTTAATGAATTAACGCACTCATTTGAGTGTTGATTATTGAGTCTCACCTCTGGTGAAGGGCCGAGTTGAGGCAGGTGAACACCAGCAGAGGAACCATAGCACAGAGCGTCATCACATTATTAAACTTGGCCTGTAAGACGCTCCGTGGGGCTTCTACAGTCGCGTTGGCTGAGAAGTTTGCTTCATTTAAAGGGTCTGCGAGGCGACTGGTGAAATACTACAAGATAAACAGATCGAACAGAGATACATATCGTCTGTTTTTGAGAGTGCAGTTATTGCTTTTGCTGCATTGCAACACTTTGTCAGCATTTTTGGTCGACTATGGCAAAAACCAAACCACTTTACATGTACTTCTCACGAGAAATATCTGAAGCAACAAGCAAAGTTACCACTGTGGCTGTCATGAAGAAATTCCACGGCAGCAGCGTTCCCAACCCCAGCATGAAGAAAATCCACCACACGCCATTATATCTGTCATGAGAAGAGACACAGGAATGAGAATATTTCACTGATTCAGATCAGTGTTTTGGTTTATTGGGTTTTGAAGCACCAGAATGAAGAAGGTTTTCTTAAAATCTACATTGTACAAAGTTCTTTGAGGAGATTAACTCTTTCCCTGCCAATGTGTGTTTGTGTTTTTTAAAGTTGCTAGCTAGCGGTGACATTTTTTTTTTATCATTTTCACAAAAATTTCATGGTAATGTAAACATTCAGCAGTGAAACTCACACAAGAATCTCATTTTGTTCTTGTTATCTGACTATCTCGAGTCATGGCTCGCAAAACAGCGAGATAAGCCTTAAACTGATGTTCCACTTACTTGTCTTTGGGCACCTGAGGGTCCATGTCTGTGAGATTCAGAATAATGACACTGGATTTTGTTGTTCAAGCACCTGGAAGGAACATGGACATGATATGACAAAAAAAAGTGAAGAAAATGGAAAAGGTGAAAAAGTGTTCAATGAAAAAAATATCACTTTCTAGCATTCATTAAAGTACAATCATAATTATAACATGCATAATATAATAACATAACATACATAAAAATAAAACAATACAGAATAATTAATAGATGCCAAATATCATGCAAGAATATAACAAAACTTTAATTTCAAAACCTTTCATTTCAGTTATTTCTAAGTTTAAATCTAAACTAAACACAAATAAATAATAAATAGTTTTAAAAACAGGCTTCATTTCATTATGCAAACTAGGCCTTTAATTTCTTATTTTTTGAACTTTTGGAATTAATTTGACTAATATTCAATCCTCATCCTCTACAATGGACAGGAATCATAATTGGAATTAAATAAAATATACAAAATAATAAACACACCATATATTGTGCAAGAATATAAACAAAACTTTCAAAAAAGTTATTCCATAACTTTCAGTCTTAAAAGAGTCATAACTAGAGTTTCACAATCACTGCAAATAATTGCAATAAGAAAAAGTGAAGTGAAATAGGCTACTTACTGACACACAAATCCTGTACTTACACCGGCGAGCACTACTGTATTATTGCTCTCTGCACAGCTGCAGTTAGATGAGTGAAATAACCCTTATCTGACTCCGCCCTCCTCATGCATATGCAACGACACCCTGAACACCCAGACACACACACACACACACAAAACACTGAAACGCTTCTGCAAAACAACATAAACCACTGAAATTCAGTGGGAAATTTCTCAACAATGAAGCACAGGCTAAAACATAAATGTTCAGAAGACATAAAAAGTATACAGTTATTTTATTATTTTGTTTTTTAATCATTATTTTATAATTATTTTTATTCATATTTATATTAAAAATACACTATGTAACTTATCATCATTTCTTCTTCCAAAACTTGTTTTATCTTATCCTGATTCAATATGGTAGGTATATTTTTAAACCTGTCGGGTTGGTTTACGCGGGAAACTGCCTATGCGTCACTCGCATGTGCATGGCTCGTCATATCCCTCTGGTTTGGGAGTGGCAGGTTTGTTGTCACGAGCGACAAAAGCTGACTTTTGCTGCGTCCCAATTTGCCTACTTGTACTACGCCCAAGTATGTACTCTTTTTGTGAACAAAAAGTACTTACTTTTGAGTGTGTAGCAAAAGAGTAGACAAGCTTTGGGACATACTATCACGTCATACAATCGCGTCTTTGCTCTCTGTCGCATCCTGTCACCGTAAAATGGCCTGTCAATCATCTTACATCCTCCACATTTCATTTAGCTCATTTCCTACCGTATACATTGATCTACAGTCGCGGGTCTTTCATCATGTGGAGAACTCTCTTCATATGCATAATGATGCATTTAAAAGTGAATGGCCAATCGGATCTTTATAAAAGTCCACATTGGTATTTGCAGATGAAAAATAACACAGATAACATTAAATAAATATTGTCTATCAGGTGATTATTAGTCACTCAAACCTCTCAGCGTCGATCGCGCATATCCGCCATGTTTTGTAGTTTTTAACACTTTTTACTCGTGTTTGTAGTTCCGAACTGAATCCTCATCCAACGCAATGGGTTGTGAGCAATATTAGCCTTTATAGTGTGCATGGATCCACACTTCGAAAATCTACTGGAAATAGTAGATCATCCGGGGACCTTTGGCATACTCTTTTCAACAAACTATGCTTTGGGACACACTTATTTTAATCTCACATACTATTTAGGATGGATAGTATGGACATTGGGACGCAGGGATGGAGTCGATAAATCTTCAACCTTCGGGAAATCACCCGTTTTATTAAACAATCGCCGAACAGAGGAGAGTCTGCTGGCGGAGAGAGAACGCGACAGAGCTCGTAATAAAACCAGAATCAACATCAGCTTGACTTTCGGAAGATGGCGGGAATTGAGGGATTCGAAATGTTATAAAAGCGGCGCGGAGATTATGCTGTTTTTACAGGTGAGTAATGTGTTTTATTGAACTGATAAACTGTCAATGTAGTTCATTGTAAAGCATTATCTATTGTGAAGCTCATTTCATTATGGTTGTTGTAGTTCTGTGCTGGAATTTATTTTAAAAGAAGGACTGTGTTTATACGGATAAGCTACAGTAAATATGGATAAAGCTACAGTTATCTCTTAATCCAAGTAGTGAATGTTTCATAGATAATCTCTCTCTCTCTATTTGTAGTTATGAGAAATAATCATAAATAATTATCCGCAGTCACGAAGCACAACCAAAACAATGTTCTTCCTCACATAGAATTTATTTTTTTAACCGCTAGAAGGCCAAAAGTTCAGACTATACCTTTTAATACACTAATAATTGACTAATATTAACTAAATGACCCACTGAACCAGTAGCTGTATTAAAGGGTTAGTTCACCTAAAAATTAAAATTCTGTCATTAATTACTCTCCCTCATGTCGCCAAACCCGTAAGACCTTCGTTCATCTTCAGAACACAAATTAAGATATTTTTGATGGAATCCGAGAGATATATGACTCGTCCATAGACAGCAATATAATCAACACTTTCAAGGTCCAGAAAGGTACTAAAGACATCGTTAAAACAGTCATGTGACTGCAGTGGTTCAACATTAATGTTATGAAGAGACGAGAATACTTTTTGTAATACGTTGTTTACATCCACCACTCCAGGTTCTATCAGAACGCCGACTCATTATTGGCCGACTCCTGCGTCAGCATCACATGCATGCGTCGTGCTGATCACATGATCAGCTTTGGCCAATACCAGCATTCGGACGTAAACACGGAAGCTTCACTGTGTTACTGCGTCACCTGCGTAAGATAATGACAGAGAAAAGAAGAGATTGTTTGAAGCCATTAGGCTTGTTTGAGATGAGCAGAACCGATCACTGGTGATGCATGCCGGTTAGAAATGTGTCCGAGGGTGGGCCTCCTTGCTCTGATGTCATGCCGACGTGTATCAAAAACCTCTCGCGAGGGCGAGGCGGCCTCATCGGATTCTGCAGTCGAGCGCAGTTGCTCTCCACCGACTGCGCTGACCAAAAGCACGATGGGAAACGACCTGATGACGACACAGCTTTATGCTTATTGGTTTAAACAACCGTGATGTATTGATCTCTTTTAAAATGTTCGATTTTAATACTCTAATATCATGTTTTTATGTGTAAAAAATAATGTGCGACTTTTCCAAACTCTCTGACGATGCGATGCGATCTCTCTATGGGTTATGTGATTGTTGTTTTATACATTTTTTTTCATAAATGTCTATAATTAAAGTAAAAATGATTGATACAAACATCTTTCGAATGGAAATAAATAACAAGTACTTTGCATGTATTGTTCATGATGTTTATTTTCATATAAAAGCAACAAAACTTAAATTACTTCCAGTTGATCAGCAACACAGCGCACGAGTGTGAATCCCGCGATATCCGCCTTTGATCTCGTAGGTTCTGATCCACTACGAGAAGAGAGAACTGTCCGTCTTGCCTGCACTTTTTTCACTCCTCCCCTCACTGCAGGCTAGGCGCATCTCAAACAAGCCTATTGTCGTATGCCATTGTGGCACACCCCGTAGCACGTCCGGTTTTCATTTGCATGTACCACTAAATCTTGTGACACGTGCCAATGGATTGCATCATGTGGCATGGAAGATGTTGCAGAACTTGTTGCCATATGTTGTGGCTCCTCCATTAGTGACTGACTGGTTCAGCAGCTATACTGACTTAACTGTGACACAAAATCCCAAATAAATAGCCCAATTTAGTGTTTTTTTTTAATAAATGACAATTAAACTTATTTACAAATCAGTAATATTTTTCAAACATGTAGTCAGTCAGTTGGCACATGTATTTCAATTGAATTAAATTGAATTTATTATTTATTTGTAAGTTAGATTCTAACAAAAACAAGTAATCATAGTCTGATATTGATCTAAATAAATATAGATAGGCCTATAATTTAATATGTGGTTATAATATAATAAGCCACAACATGTGGCAACAGGCTCCGTAACCATTTCAAAGGCACATGACGCAATCCATCAGCATGTCACAAGTTTTAGTGGCACATCCCACTATCCGCTGGCATGCCAATGGCTTTTATGCGCAAGATGCCATGCCATGTTAATACCACTTCTCCACTGGGTTTGTGTTGTAAAATGAATATTATGCATACCGACACTATTTCTGAGGCCTCAAGAATGAAACCTAAGGGTTGCATCTTAAAAATGCTGAAGCGGCCAAAACTGATCACAAGACCAATGCCGATATGGGAAGTGCGCCTTTTCTCCACAGGTCATGATCATGAGTAATAAGTTCAGCTGAGGTCTCTAGTAGACACATTTGCACCACCGCTGAACTTTCTGATGAACCTGTCCGCTTGTGCTGTACCAGGCGTTCAATATCATCAGAGATATAGAGGCTTCAGCAACCCAAATTCCTTCTGACTGGCTAAAACGTCTCCAACAGGCAATTATTTAATGTGAACGTGAGATATGACCTGGACTGCTGATATTGCAACAGTTGTTTTTGGCTAACAGCACATCGTATAAGTTATGATGGAAACAATCCAATTTAAAGAATGATCTCCCCACAGAAATGTTTTGCAGATAAGAGCTGACAGAAATACAACTTGGCAAAATCATCCATGGAAAACATTTAAATTACAGCAAGCAGCGCCGCCACACCCTTTCATGGATGGAGGGTATATATGAAAATACTGTAATACTCTTTGAATATATAATATTAAAAATAATATACTAAAAATTAGGGATGCACCGAATACCGATAACTCTTTATATTTGAAAGCCGATAACCGATATATTGGCCGATAAATCTAAATACAAATTTTTATATCGTTTTTGAGAGCCTGATTATAAAAACAAAAGTCTCACTACCATTAACATCCATGTCCAAACACACAATTATAATGTTCTCATTATAATTTTATGTACAGTAGCCGATATGACAGACTTGTGCTGCACTTGTTGCACTGAACTGTATTTTTCTTTTTGAAGTGATTTCAATCATATTTCAAGCAATTCAGAACCATCATGGTGAACAGTGAAGAGTCTCAGCTGAAGAAAATAATCCATTATTTATCAGCTTTAATATCTCTGCCAAATTTTCTTATTGGGCCGATAACGATAACATTAAAAATGCACATATATCGGCCGATACCGATATAATGGCCGATATATCATGCATCCTTACTAAAAATAAATAATAATAAAATAATAGTGTTATGTTTTTTCAAAAATTTAAAATATTAATTGTTACATTATTAATTTGAGTCGCTCATTATTATTAAAATAATCTTAATAAGCAAATTAATTAAGATTTTTATTGTTTATTCACTTGCTATGAGTGTATTTTTAGACAAGAACAATGTATTGACCAATCAAAATTCATGGTGTAAAGTATCCGTTATACTTAAAAATGATTATTTAAAGATAAATTACAAATATTATATCGATGAAACTACAATACCCTATGAGACGACTAATCCTATGAGCCTATCTTTATCTTCGGCATGAATATTGTTGTTTTTCGTCACTCAAATTAATGAAAGAAAAATCATGAGGATTCTTAAGGAGAGGATTAGGGCCAAGCAATAATAAAAAAATAAAACCATCTCGAGATTAAAGTCATTATAATGCGAGATTAAAACTCATTAAATTTCGAGAAAAAAAGTCAAAATACAATTCTGAGAATAAAATCATTAAATTGAGAACAATGCCGTGTTTCAAGAAAAAAACTCGTTAAATTTCTAGAAAAAAGTTAAAATAAAATGTTGAGAATAAACACAATTAAATGTTGAGAATAAAGTCATTGCGTTTCGAGATAACTTGTTAAATTTCGAGAAAAAAATCTAAATGAAATGTCGAGACTGTTCATTTCATTCTGATAAAGGTTATTGGATCACTTAGTCAAGCTATATTGTCTTTCTTTAATAACAAAGATATCAGCTTTAGATAATTATATTCGGTTATAATTAGCTAAAACTGATATCTTTGTTATTGAAAGAATAAGTAGGATAATAGCACTTTAAAGAGTATAATTTCACAATTCTCGATTCCAACTTTTGCCATACTTTTATGTGTATTTGTCCATTCATGTGCAAGAAATTTAATGATTTTATTCTCAACATTGTATTTAGACTTTTTTTCTTAAATGTAACGAGTTTAATCTCGCATCATAATGACTTTAATCTCAAGATGGTTTTATTTTTTTTTATTGCTTGGCCCTTCCATAGATCTTTCCATTTTTTTTTTCCGTCACTGGCCTCTTTCTGTTCTTGACCGATGCAATAACATTTATAATCAAAGGTAAAAATATTCAGAATTATTTCTGCGTTTTCTCTTCTTTGGAGGAGTTTGTCACAGGTGTATATGATGATCACTAACTAAACTACTCTAATGTGGCGTCCATCTGCAATTGTTTTATCCTTGGGAGATATTTGATTGAAATTAACTTTAGTAAAGCTCATAATACAACGTTGCAAGCGGCCATTGATGAATAGAGCACAGTTCAGATGGTACCGAGTGTTTGATGGCAGTGATGGAATTGTGTATGAATCTCCAGCTGGATGAATTAATTGTGCTGATGCAGCCCTCTAGTGGCAAAACGGGCTCAATTAATGTATTATACAGACTTATATGTGGCTTTAAAGACAGAAGCTTTGCAACATCGACACTATTATTGGAATTGAATCAACACTGAACTTAGAGCTGCTTTACAATAATTATATTCACTTTCATAACTTTTCAACATTAATACTGTTATTTTTTTTGCTTTATAAACATGAAGCTGTCTTGTATAAGGCACTAACTTATATAAATAAATCTAACTTGATTATTCTGATACTTTTGGTTATCATAGTTTTTATTTATAATCATTATTTATGTTCATAATACCTAGGGATAAGTTGCATTACTCATACTGTAATTTATATCTCATAATGCATATTTTAATTGGCCCTATCCCTAAATGAGGTGTGTTTTTAACATTATTTGAAAGGGTGTTGCTTTAAGGACATTCATTATCTGTCTTTGTCCGGTTGTTTAGTAATTAAAATTAATTATTCTCTTTCAGAGCTCAACAATAATGTTTTTTTGAGCTTTGACAACTTTGAGTGAATTACGTTCAACCTGAGTTAGAGGAACTTAATAATTTCTAGCATAAACACAAATTTTAAGTTGATTACTCAAAAAAATAAAGTCGCTTCACTAAAAACAAATATGTTAACACTTAATTTCAACATTTATTCTCCTTATCCAGTTCTATGCAAAGCTTGCTGCCTAATTTCCAAAGTTATAAAGACAGTTTACTACAATTTACTTAAGTTACTACAACCTAATTTAAAAAAAAAAAGCCAATTAATGCAGAAATGTGAGTTTAAATTACATACGATATTAAGTTGATGTAATGATCAACATTATTACGTCAGCAGAACTTTACAAAATAATGTTTGCAACTAAAAAGGTTTAATTAAAACAATGAATTACAATTTTTAACTTGCAACCATGCATTTATTTAAGTTGTGGTAACCTGAGTTACTTTTTAGAGTGGAGGTTTGGTCAAATCACTGACCTTAAGAACGAGTAATGGTAATCTTTGTCACTAATAAACTTTTAAAGCCATGAAGATATGCATGTAAACAACTGACCTTAGTGCCCTTTACTATTTATAACCCTGAATACACAATCATTAAAATCCTCCACCCAACAGCAGCCTTTGAGATTCTTTTACAGACTCACGTATCTGGATAAAATACTTTTCGCTGCAAGATGCGACATGTTTCACAGCACAGCTGGTCATACAGTCTCAAGCTGATTCAAGTGTTCTGGCCCAGAGGGAAGAGATCTCAGTGATATCTCATTTGTTTATTTCTCCTATAACATCTGGGAAACATGACTGACACATATCTTTTACGCCCATTTTGTTGGAAGACAATGAAACCGTGAACTAATGCACCAATCAAAACAAAGCTAATAGTGGGTTTGTTGAGTGAGGTTGAGTTTAGGAAGCATGTGACTGTAAGATAGTCTCTTCTGTACTGTCGTTTCAGAGTAACGGTGTGTAAACATCCTAAAAATAACCCTGAAAACACTTGTGCTGAGAGAGCTGCGGATCACAATGTGTTGATGGCTGATTTCCTCCTTTGACTCGCTGAACTACAAACAATACAAAAGTAATCTAGTCAACTGATGTATTGACAAATGATGGTTTTCCAATGGCCAAAATAATCATAATATAGTTGTTTTGGTGGCAAATGAGATGTAAAAGAACACTTTGTTCACATGATATTTATTTGATTAGTCGGCCTGACTGATACACTATTCTATCACCACATAAAAATTGTATTTTTTTATTTGTAAAACAGCTAAAAAATAATTCCCTGGCCTTGCTTTTACAGAATAAAGATTGTTTTTGTACTCATGACAGATTTGATATTCATGGAAGCTTACAAAAAATGCTGGGTTAAAAACAACCCAAGTTGGGTTGAAAATTGACAAACCCAGCGATTGGGTTGTTTTAAAGGTGCCCTAGAACTTTTTTTTAAAAGATGTAATTAGTGTTGTCAAAACCGGTACTTCGGTACCAAGTCGGTACTGAAATTTTTAAAATGTGATGATACCAGCGTTTCTGTTGTACCGGTAGTACCGAGAATCCAGGTATATTCGGTACCCACTGATTGGGCTGTGCCAGTATTTACGTGAATATGACACGAGTGAAGCACAAAGCTTTGTTTACAAAAGAAACAATAGGTTAGAAATTAAATTATGTGACATCGCAGCCATGGAAACATTTTGGTTCATGCCGAATGAGAGAGATACATGAGTCCATAAATGTAAGCTTTGTATTCTGTTTTGCGAATCGCGATCTGGTCACCTGATTATCAGAGAATTTAACAATATTCCATTAGTTATTCCACTGAACTCACGCAGGGGATTATAAACGTTTCTTTCGTTCGCATTAGGGCTATTATAGCTATTTTATTTACTGTGGTAAAGTAGAAAAAACACCGTAGGACAGAAACCTTTTTGCTTGCACGTCAGTTTCTATTTAACACATTTGTGCTTGTTATTAGACTTTATAAGGCGCGTCAAGTTTATTTGTATAGCGCGTTTCACACACCAGTGATTTTTAGTTTCGTTTTCTCTGACAGCGCAAAATCAAACATAGCCTGAATGTCTGAAGATAAAACTAGCTCTTCAGACCTTTTACAACAAGTGTCAGTTGCTTGTAACATCAGGAGATAACATGAAGATATTATTAAAGAGAAATGGTCTCTTTCCTGCTTGTGTCCCACATCCCTCTCAAGAGAGTAGGCTATATCAAAGACTATAGAAGAACGGGACTTTGGCTATATGACGCATCTTTGTGTGGAAATAAAAAACAAATGTTTTTTTAAATAATACTTAACTTTCTTATTAGGCTATTTAGGTTACCATTATTTACTTAATATTTATTTCATAGGCTATTTCATTCCGTCAGTGAAACAACACACTACAGACTGTAAAAGTCTGTAGTGTGTTGTTTCACTGAAATAGCGCACGTCTGTTACCCTCATGTTGGTAAGGTAGGTTTTGAAGCTGGTATGCTGGCTTGAGCTGGTTTATGCTGGTCCAGGACCACCTTATGACCAGTTTAGGACCAGCATGCATGGACCAGCACATGACCAGCATAAACCAACTCAAACCAGCATACCAGCTTCAAAATCTACCTTACCAGCATATGCTGTTTTTTTCAACGGTACAAAATAGATGTTTGTGCATTTATTTATTTTTTTGTATATTTCAAAATGTATTTAATTGAGGTAGCCTATATACACACACACAAACATACACACACACTCCAAATCATATTTAATGTTTTTAAAATAGGCTATATAAAATAGTAAAATAGTTCCAACAGATTTTGCTGTGGTACCGAAATTGGTACAGAGAACCGTAAAATTTTCATGGTATCGGTACTGACTACTGGAATTTTGGTACCGTGACAACACTAGATGTAATATAAGTCTAATGTGTCCCCTGAATGTGTCTGTGAAGTTTCAGCTCAAAATACCCCATAGATTTTTTTTTATTCATTTTTTTAACTGCCTATTTTGGGGCATAATTAGAAATGAGCCGATTCAGGGTGTGTGGCCCTTTAAATCTGGTGCACCACGCCCACGGAGCTCGCGCTTGCCTTAAACAACATAAACAAAGTTCAAACAGCTAATATAACCCTCAAAATGGATCTTTACAAAGTGTTCGTCATGCAGCATGTCTAATCGCGTAAGTACAGTGTTTATTTTGATGTTTACATTGATTCTGAATGAGTTTGAGGCTGTGATCCGTGGCTAACGACTAAAGCTACAATGTTGGAGAGATTTATAAAGAATGAAATTGTGTTTATGAATTATACAGACTGCAAGTGTTTAAAAATGAAAATAGCGACGGCTCTTGTCTCCGTGAATACAGTAATAAATGATGGTAACTTTAACCACATTTAACAGTACATTAGCAACATGCTAACGAAACATTTAGAAAGACAATTTACAAATATCACTAAAAATATCATGTTATCATGAATCATGTCAGTTATTATTGCTCCATCTGCCATTTTTTGCTATTGTTCTTGCTTGCTTACCTAGTCTGATGATTCAGCTGTGCACAGATCCAGACGTTAATACTGGCTGCCCTTGTTTAATGCCTTTCATAATGTTGGGAACATGGGCTGGCATATGCAAATATTGGGGGCGTATACCCCGATTGTTACGTAACAGTCGGTGTTATGTTGAGATTCGCCTGTTCTTCGGAGGTCTTTTAAACAAATGAGATTTATATAAGGAGGAGGAAACAGTGGAGTTTCAGACTCACTGTTTGTCATTTCCATGTACTGAACTCTTGTTATTTAACTATGCCGAGATAAATTCAATTTTTTAATCTAGGGCACCTTTAACCCAGGGTTTGTGTCACAATTCCTGTCTGTGTTCCCCGTGTCTGTCTTTGACTCTCATTTTGAAGTCCTGTATGTCATCTTTTGCTCTGTTCACTTCATGTTTACCTGCGCAATGTTTTGCTACAGTTTCCGGGTTGAACGACATGTTACTGCATGTCGTTGATTGCATGGAAACATGTATAAAACCACATAGTATTAAAGAGACAGCTCGCACAATGGGTCCAAGTAAAGTCCTTTACAAATGTGTCCACTGCAGCTCGGTATACGCAATAATCGAAGATATTAGAAGACATGTTTGTCGTAAGAGTTTTATAGTAAAATAAAAATATAGCATATCAAAAAGAACACAAAGAATGGCCTTCTCAGCTGCCATAGTTGCAACTCTTGCGTCATCAGAACAGGGTGTTCAACGCAGCACCGTATCCATTTAAAAAACGTTTTGCAACGTTTTGTCTGCTGCTTTTCCCTTCTTAGCTTCCATAGCTACCCTCGTGTGTTCCTATTACAATTAACCACAACCTCGTTACCTTGTTAAGCTTGTCTTGTGTATAATTAGCCCTGGTGTTTCACTTGTTCTGTTAGTCACTGAATGCAGATTCTCTGGTTTATCGTGTTTATGCCAGTTACTTTGTTCATTGTTTATGCCAGTTACCTTGTGTTTTTGATTTTGTGGATTATTTTAATAAATCTACAACTGCACATGGTTCCACTTCTCAGCCTGCTCCTTTGCCTGCCTGAATGCCCATTCATTACAGAACGACTGACCAAACATGGATCCAGCAGAAGAAATTTTGTTCCTTCGTCAGGGTATTTGTACCATTGATGAATACACTGCTTAATTCTGTGCTTTAGCCAATTGTATAAACTGGAAGGATGCTGTTCTATTGTCATGGACTAAACAAACCTGTAAAGTCACTTTTCCCAAGAGAGGAAAAATCACCTAAACATGGTGAAAAATCACCTAAACACATCAGGCCAAGCTTCATGGCCACTGGAGCCTATCACAGTCACTAGCATGCCCAGTTCTGATGATCGCTAGTCCTGTGTTGTCTGTACCTTCCTGTCCTATGGTTTCCACAGCAAAGCCTGTTCACAACATGGCTGCCATACTAGAGTCTTCTATCAATCAACATGGCCACCACACCAGAGCCTTCAGATGCCACGTCAGAGCCTTTCACGTCAAGGCCTTCAACGTCATGGCCGCCATGTCAGAGCCTTCAACCATCATGGCCACCATGTCAGAGCCTTTCACGTCATGGCCGCCACGTCAGAGCCTTTCACGTCATTCACGTCATGGCCGTCAGAGCTTTCACCATCATGGCCAGTCAGAGCCTTTCACGTCACCTTCATGGCCGCCATGTCAGAGCCTTCACCATCATGGCCCACCAGTCAGAGCCTTTCACGTCATGGCCGCCACGTCAGCCTTTCACGTCATGGCCACCACGTCAAGCCTTCACGTCACCGCCACGTCAGAGCCTTTCACGCAAGCCTTCAACGTCATGACCGCCACATCAAGCCTTCAGGGCCACCAGTCAGCCTTTCACGTCATGGCCGCCACGTCAGAGCCTTTCACGTCATGACGTCAGAGCCTTTCACGTCAAAGCCTTCAACGTCATGACCGCCACGTCAGAGCCTTCAACCATCATGGCCGCCACGTCAGAGCCTTTCACGTCATGGCCGCCACGTCAGAGCCTTTCACGTCATGGCCGCCACGTCAGAGCCTTTCACGTCAGAGCCTTCAGCAGAGCCTTCAACCATCATGGCCACCATGTCAGAGCCTTTCATGTCATGGCCGCCACGTCAGAGCCTTTCACGTCAAAGCCTTCAACGTCATGACCGCCACGTCAGAGCCTTCAACCATCATGGTCAAGCCTTTCAGTCAACGCCTTTCACGTGGCCCACGTCAGAGGTCAGCCTATGGACACCACGCCAGTGTTTCCGGTCGTCATTAACGTTGCACATGAAGACATTAAGGCAACCCCAAGGTGTTTGAGCCTTGAAGACACACCATTGTTGTCAGTGCAAACAGCTAGTATATCTACTGTGGCATCAAGTCTGGGGGTTTCAGAGGTGGTTCCAGTGAGAAATTCACTCCCCTTTACAGCGCTGGCCATCTGGTGTGTTTGGGCCATGCACTGCGCTTCAGTTTGAGAGTCCACTCCAGAGCCTGATCCAGTCCATGAATTCATTACAGCAGTGTTTCCCAACCCTGTTCCTGGAGGCACACCAACACTGCACATTTTGCATGTCTCCTTTGTCTGACACACCGATTTCAGGTCTTGGAGTCTCTACTAATGAGCTGATAACTTGAATCAGGTGTGTTTGATTAGAGAGACATGCAAAATGTGCAGTGCTGGTGTGCCTCCAGGAACAGGGTTGGGAAACACTGCATTACAGAGCCTGCTTCAAGCCATGAGTTCGCTCCAGAGCCTGCTTCAACCCTGCTGGGTTTGACCATTTTCAACCCAACCTGGGTTGTTTTTAACCCAGCATTTTTTAGAGTCGTTTCTGGCACAAAATTAAAAAAAAAATTATAATAAAGGACATTTTATCTGACTTTTTTCCCACTCAGAATTTTGAATTAGAATTTATAACTCTCTCCGAGAAAAAGTCAGAATTGTGAGATAAAAAGTCGCAATTACCTTTTTTTTTTTTAGCTTCCATAGATATTAGGATGAAATATATCCAGGTAATATTTGACCCTAAATTCAACAGAAGAAAAATTAGATATAATATTTTCCTTTTATGCTTTTTTAATGTTTTGCATTTTGACATTATTTTCATGACAATTAAGATTTGTTTTTACTGTGAATTGGAGGCGGATTTGTTAAATGTCTTTAAAATATAATATATATATATATATATATATATAATATATATATATATATATATATATATATATATATATATATATATATATACGTACAGTCCAAAAGTTTGGAACCACTAAGATTTTTAATGTTTTTAAAAGAAGTTTCGTCTGCTCACCACGGGCTACATTTATTTAATTAAAATACAGTAAAAACAGTAATATTGTGAAATATTACAATTTAAAATAACTGTGTACTATTTAATTTATTTGACAAAGTAATTTATTCCTGTGATGCAAAGCTGAATTTTCAGCATCGTTACTCCAGTCTTCAGTGTCACATGATCCTTCAGAAATCATTCTAATATGCTGATTTGCTGCTCAATAAACATTTATGATTATTTTCAATGTTGAAAACAGTTGTGAACTTTTTTTCAGGATTCCTTGATGAATAGAAAGTTCAAAAGAACAGCATTTATCTGAAATACAAAGCTTCTGTAGCATTATACACTACGTTCAAAAGTTTGGGGTCAGTAAGAATTTTTATTTTATTTTTTTGAAAAGAAATTAAAGAAATGAATACTTTTATTCAGCAAGGATGCATTAAATCAATCAAAAGTGGCAGTAAAGACATTTATAATGTTACAAAAGATTAGATTTCAGATAAACACTGTTCTTTTGAACTTTCTATTCATCAAATAATCCTGAAAAAAAATATTGTACACAATATTTTGTACATTGTACACATTAAATGTTTCTTGAGCAGCAGATCAGCATATTAGAATGATTTCTGAAGGATCATGTGACACTGAAGACTGGAGTAATGATGCTGAAAATTCAGCTTTGATCACAGGAATAAATTACTTTGTCAAATATATTCAAATAGAAAACAGTTATTTTAAATTGTAATAATATTTCACAATATTACTGTTTTTACTGTATTTTTAATTAAATAAATGTAGCCTTGGTGAGCAGACGAAACTTCTTTTAAAAACATTAAAAATCTTAGTGGTTCCAAACTTTTGGACTGTACTGTATATATATATATATATATAAACTCAATTGTTCTAAATTATCTTAAACTTAAGCAAAATATAATTTATTTTTTTCCTATTTTATAGTGCTTTTCACAATACTCAAAGCCATTTTAGATAATATCAGATTCAGATTTCAGGGTCAAATACGTTTTAAAGTGAGATTTCAGATCCTTTAACTGAAACTGACACGTCATTTTGCCGGTTTTATACGATTAAATATTTCTGTGTTGACACATCCAGTACTGAAGTTAGTTAGTGAAGCGACAGCACGGTATACACTGAAACAAAATCAGTCAGAAAGTACTCTGCTCTTACCTTTCCTGAACTGTTTCAGAGCTGTTAAGAAAGATTTGTTGATCCTTCAAACTTCATACACCAACTTCAGCGAACTTTCAGCCTGAGCGTCACACAGACAGACGTCTGCTCTGACTAAAGCACTCTTCACTATTACGCAACATTTTTTTTGCGGGTACATGCCTTTTTCTGTCATGCCAATGTCAAATTTTTGCTGCTCTCTTAAAGAAACCAAGTATTAGCCGTCTGTGCGATAATACACACCAGCCACGATCTGTATGATTACAGTGAACAGTTTTAATTACAGAAAAAATCTTTATTTAATAAAACATTAGATGTTTAATCAGCCAATGAAGATCTACAGAATGACTACAGATCAACACATTAAAAATGAGTAAATGAGGAATGGGATGGCATCACAATGAAGAAAAAGGAAGGATTTCACTTAAAAAGCAAAACAAACCAATCAATAAGTTTCAACGAGTGCTTTCTGCCCCAGATGCAACGCTGATAGTTTAGAGAATCATTAACCACCCATAAAGGGTGTGATTATCAGTCATATTGATTAATCATTTATGCCAAATTAATTAGACCTTCATTCAGTCTGTTCTGTTGTGGAATATCATGATGAAATACTTAATTTTGAACATATGTGTAGCATTTTAAGCTTAATAGTCGCACAAAACAAAGTGATCGAAGCCATTAATGATGATGATGATAATAAATATTACATTTAACATTTGATATATTTCAGTATTCTATTATAGGCCTCACAGTTAACATTGATAAATGTAACTATTTGACATTATATTAAGAAAGAAAACAAGAAAACAGTTTAAGGTGGCAAATATTGCTTATATTTCACTGGTTATCAGCTTAAATATATTACATAATTATTGGTATTCTATCAATCATCAACCCAGAATGCTCTGTTCACTGTAGACGGTGTATCGACACACTCAAAACATAAAATGCCGACTAATATACAGAGTATAAATGGAAAGCAGCCCTACCTGCAACAGCTGTGCTTGTGTTTGAACGGCAGAAGTTCAAAGACCATCGGGTCTTATCTGAAGGAATGCTCTCAATGAGTGAGAGCTGACCACAATTATCAGCGTGTTTATGTTTTAAAGTAGCCTAATCACTATGGGTCAAAGGTCAGTGTGAGCTGAGAGGATGTCCTGCTTTTCGTCTGCTCACCATTAGATGCACAGACTGACCTGTGTCTGCTTTATAAAGCATCAGCTGCAGCTTAAAAACCTGATGTGATTTAATGTCATTTGGACGAGCAGTTGCTATAGGGTAGTCGCTTGGTGAAAATGATTACATGCGCTGGATTCAAAGACGCGTGACACCACAGGAAACGTGGCGTTTTGCGCCACACATCTTTTGCTGACTGCAGGAAGTTGATGATATGATAAGAGTTGTGTCCCAAATTTATATGCACATTTAGTTCACTTCAGAGTTAAAATGTCCTGATAATTTCCTCACCCCCATGTCATCCAAGATGTTTATGTCTTGAAAAAGATTGAAAATTGAAAAAGTTGAAATATTTATCTTAAGTTTGTGCTGATAGCTTGTTCCTGCATACTGGAAAATGTGCCTATGCAATCTAGTGTGTAGTAGTGTGGAAAGATGCTCTTCTAAAAAAACAGCTGTAGATATTTGGTGATTTGTTGCCCTCTGCTGGTCATGATTGAATAATAAAGCTTGGGGTATAACTATAAATTATTATAGTTAAAGGGGTAGTTCATCCAAAAATGACAATTTATTCACCCTCAAGTTGTTCCAAACCTTCTTTCTTCTGTTGAACACATTTTGAAGAATGTTGGTAACCAAACAGTTGATGGACCCCATTGACGTCCATAGTATTTTTAATCAGTTTGGCCCAACATCTGTTCAGCAGAAGACAAACTCGTACAGGTTTGGAACAACTTGAGGGTGAGTAAATGATGACAGAATTGTCATTTTTGGGTGAACTATCCCTTTAACTAAAACTGAAACTAAAACCATACAAAAAATTGTTTCTTGAAATAAAATAAACGTTAACTGAAATAAAATATGTATGCATAAGTTCACTCTATAAATCTACATAGACATTTTTTAATTCATTTAAAAAAATGACAAAAACAACAAAATTACTAAAACTAACAAATTAAAATCAAAACTGAAAATATAAATGTAATAACTGATTCAAAATATTAATAAAAACCATAATGGTATCTCAATAATAATAAAATAACACTAGAATAACGTCAAATGGTTTGAATAAAAATGCTTATGTTTGAACTATTTAAAACTGACATAAAATGTTTTTGGAAACAATATCTAAAAGTACTTGAAAGCATGCACAATGTTTTTCTTATCTATTTTTTTCTTTCTGTACATGTTTGGTTATATGTATTCTTGTTTGTACAAAATGTTTGCTTCTCAATAAATAAAAAAAATACTTAATTCAGAAAATAAATAAAGCTTAGGATGGAGTCTGTATGGAACATAATTCTTTCCAACCATTGGAAAAAAGTCGTTATTACGAGAAAAAGTCATTTCTTTTATTCTGTAGCAGAAATGAGCTTCCATAGTTCAAGGGCTTTTCTCCTTGTTAATGCGTGCTGTCAGTTAGTAAATAAGTGCATACTAAATGAAAACTTACTATTATTCAGTCTGAACATAGATAAATGGATTTAGGGTACATTTACACAACAACGTACTAAAAACGGAAAAGTTTTTCCTTTTATTTTTTTCACATACAGACAACAGATCCTGTTCACATATATCTGTGAAAAAAACAGACTAAAACGCTGTATTCTGCTTCCAGGCCAGTAGATGGCGATGTCACTTTGTAAAGAAACACTACGCACCTTTTTTGCACTAAAAGTTTGTGTTTTCAGGCCCCCAAAACACCGTTGTCATGTAAATGAACGGCCAGAATGCTTAAAAGTTTTTTCAGTTTTTAGTTGAAAACAACAGCCCCTAAATGAAAACTTACTATTATTCAATCTGAACATAGATAAATGGATTTAGGGTACATTTACACGACAACGATGTACTGAAAATGGAAACGTTTTTCCTTTTGAGTTTTTCGCATACAGACGACAACATTGTAAAAATCATTCCATTCATACATATCCACGAAAACAACT
The DNA here is from genome assembly GCA_028476615.1 of Culter alburnus. Lineage (NCBI taxonomy): Eukaryota > Metazoa > Chordata > Actinopteri > Cypriniformes > Xenocyprididae > Culter > Culter alburnus. The sequence continues at coordinate 549,451 of JAOTNS010003824.1, forward strand.
AAAAATGCTGTATTCTGCTGCCAGGCCTGTAGATGGCGATGTCACTTGGTTAAGAAACACTACACGCCTATAGACTTTTTTTTTTTTTTTTACGTGCCTATAGACTGAACATGTATGTGCGTGACATCACCGTTTCACAAATTTGCAATTTTTTTTTAGTTTACATGTAGACAACAACGGTATCGTTTTCAAAACCTTACATTTTGAAACCCGTTTTCAAAAGTTTGTTTTCATGCCGTCAAAACGCAGTTGTCGTCTAAATAAACAGTCAAAACACATAAAAAGTTTTCCGTTTTTAGTTGAAAACAATGAAAACAACTTAGCATTATTCAGTTTGAACAGATAAATGGATTTAGGTTACATTTACAGGACGACGATATGCTAAAAATGGAAAAGCTTTTCCTTTTGAGTTTTTCACATTCATACAACAATGTTGTCAAAATGATCTTGTTCATACATATCCATGAAAACAACTAAAATTGCTGTATTCTGCTGTCTGGCCAGTAGATGGCGATGTCACTTGGTTAACAAACACTACATGCCTATAGACTGAACATGTAATGCGCATGACATCACCGTTTCACAAATTTGAAATTTTTTTTAGTTTACATGTAGACAACAACGGTATCGTTTTCAAAACCTTACATTTTGCTATCTGGCCAGTAGATGGCGATGTCACTTGGTTAACAAACACTACATGCCTATAGAAATGAATTTTCTTAGTTACATGGAGACAATAAGTATCGTTTTCATAAATTTGCACTTTAAAACCTGAATATAGATAAATGGATTTAGGTAGGGTATGTTTACACGACAACGATGTACTAAAAACGGAAAAGCTTTTCCTTTGAGTTTTTCGCATACAGACGACAACGTTATAAAAATGATCTCGTTCACATACTGTATATCTGCGAAAACAACTAAAAATGCTGTATTCTGCTGCCAGGCCAGTAGATGGCGATGTCACAAATTCATGATTTATTTATTTATTACTTTTTATAGAGATAACGGTATAATTTTCAAAAACTTGCACTTTGAAACCTGTTTTCAAAAGTTTGTGTTTTCAGGCCCCCGTGTAAATGAACGACTAAAACGCTTAACGTTTTCCATTTTAAGTTAAAAATGGTGTCGTGTAAACGGCCCCTTAAAGAATCACATCCAACAGAGATTTTTCTGGTTATTTCATGACAGAGAAAAGGAATGACAGTGGCAGACAAAACTGTTTTTACAAACATGATCATTTTTATTGGTTTGATTTCAGTTATCAAGAATGACTGCAGTCAAAATAGATTTCTATAGACATAACAGCATTATTCCAGCCAACAGCAAACCGGACGCGTCGTTCACGCGAGGACACAAGAGTTCAGTCTGTGTTGCGTTTAGTGCCGTTAATTCAATCTCAGCCCATAATAGATTGTGTAAGCTTGAATATATAATGATGGCGAAGTCTTGAAGCTGTGCCGTCCGCGTCACCTACAGAAACAACCGCATTTTATTCCATTTGACAACTTTTATGTGTGATTTAAGAAGGGGACGGCATGATCTATGAGTGCACTTACATGTTGAAGAGCACAGGCAGCGTTTGAGCGTGAGTGCATCACCTAAACCAGAGATCATAAGAGATCATAAACTTGCTATAATGAAAAACAAAATGCATTCAGATGGGAAAAATTGCCGGTGGTTTCTTGTAGCCTTTGTGATGTTTTATCGCACTATTAATAGCGACTCTTGCCTCCTTTTTGAGTCATACCTCCTTTTCCCGGCCAGAACTGAGTTGAGGTATTTCTTGGCCGCCATCTGTTTGCGGTAGCGGCTGTAGTTGTCGGTGAAGACGGCGTCTGAATGACGTTTCACAGGCATCTGCTCCACATCCAGCTCATCACTGCAGGAAAATCATTATTATCAGCTTCATTGAATCAGCGTCACAACAGATGCCACATTATCATGTGATGTTTAGCACATTCATCCAGTTTTTTTCTCTTTACCCGACTCTCTTTGCGAGTAAAGACTCCAGGTATTCTTTAGCAGACAGTTGTCCGAGCAGTTTGCTGTATCCGCTCGTGAACAGCCCGTCAGCGTGTCTGGATGGTCTAAAAGGAATACAGATATTAAAAAAAATGCTTTTTATTGGATTGTAAGACGATCTTCTCATAAACTCAAAGCTGTTTGTCCCCACGAAAGACCATCATCATCACATTTACAGCTTTAGTCTTTCCTCTGAAAATGGCTCTATAATGTTTTACGAGAGAGTAAATGAAGCACGCACCTCTCGATGTTGTTTGCGAGTTCATACAGGAGTTTATACGCCTCGAGGTCCTGCAGCGACGCGTCTCTCGTCCAGTCGTCCTCTCTGTCTTCATCAAGAGCGCCTGGTCTGGAAACAATTAAGATGCAAAATACAAATGATGTACTTTTACATGAAGAAAATAAGATTGTTTAGGGAACTGATCATTGCAGTGATTTTTATGTGTATGAATTGAAATATGTATATGATTTTGTGTGTGTGTGATATAAATATATATATATATAATGTAAATGTATATATATATAATATTTCACACACATGCATTTCATATGTATATGATACTTATGAGTGACTTATGAGTGACTTATGAGTAATTTATGCGTGAATCTTTTGCATTGTAGCTTTATTTTCATGCCAATTAACATGTCACAATGCAAAACGAACACAATTATAACAAAAGGTTTCTTTTGAATGAATGTGTATTAATATATATTAAATAATTATAACTTCTATATATTTATAATAAAAATATTATATAAATTATTTAAATAAATTATAATTTCTGTATAATTCTATATATATATATATATATATATAAATATATTCAAATTCACAAATTCAAAATAATATATTATATATAAATATTAAAATTCAGGAATTATAATAATAATGTATAAAATTCTGATTCATTTCCAGTAATGCAACAAAATAATTGAAATAATGTCACAACGCAAAATGAACCCATAATGATGATAAAAGGTTTCATTTTAGTTTTAATATTTATTTAAATATAATTTTTTTTTAAATATATTATAAATATACTGATTCAGTTACAATAATGCAAATTTTGAATAAAAATTTGTCACAATGCAAAACAAACCCATAATGATAATAAAGAGGTTTTATAGGAATTAATTATATTAGTAAACGATATATATATATATATATAAATTAGCATGCTTTACATACATCTATCTATATATATATATATATATATATATGTATATGTATGTATATATGTATGTAAATGCATGCTAATTTAGTTACAATAATGCAAATTTTGAATAAAAATTGGCACGAAAATATTATGAAAATAGTATGTCACAATGCAAAATGAACCCATAATGATAATAAAATAGGTTTTATTTCAATTGTATTTAAAGGATTTATAGTCTATATTTAAAAAAAAAAAAAAAGTAGTTGTTTTTTTCCCCCCATATTATTCTGTGGTGCAATTAATTTGATTTAATTTATAATACAATATAATGAAAACACTATACATTGATCTTAATTTAAAAAATCTATAACACATTTTTGAACTAAATTACAGCTAATTCCTGTAGATGAATATTGTTTTATGTCTCACCTGATGTCAGGATACGCAGAGATGGCCGGCAGCGCGAGAGTCCGGCAGCAGAAGATCCCGCAGACGGCCATCAGGAGGAGCGTCTGACAGCTGCTCAGTGAACACATGACTTCTGCTGATCTTCAGGTCAGAACAAACATATTCACAACCACTTATCAGCTGTGAGTGTTTTTCTTTTTGCATGTTTGTTTTTTTTCTCCTCCATATTAAGATTTTATATTAAAATTATATAAACAAAACAGACAAGGGACAATACATCTGTTGATCTAGTTGCCATTTTAAGCACTTTTTAGCTTTTTTCAGTTCACTTTGAGTAACAAATGCATTTTTAAATTTGACCTAATTCAAACCAATGGTCCATATTTGACCCAAACATGATTTAGGACTTACCCAAACTACTATAAATGTCCAACAATATAATGGTAATAACATCAAAGATTGAAATACCTCACAGTCAGGATGTTTTCAGCGGTCCGGTCGGCTGTATATGATCTCTGTCCACCTGTAGTTTCCTCAGCTCTGTCTCTCTTTCTCCTGACCGCTCGCTTTTATACACCTGATTATTCACTTTCCTGAAGATCCCTCCGCGTCTGTCCTGCGTCACGCCGGTCCCACTGGGATACACTCAAATGGATGGTGATCTGGTGGCCAAACATAAATTGGGTTTCTGGGAAAGATGCGTTATTGCTGACTCATTTTTTTTTTTTAAACGTCATTCACTCCGGTGATTTATTGTGACTTCAAATATTTGAAATGTTCACCTTTTGGAAGTCAGATGCTCATGTTTCAGAGGTCAGGACGGGTAAAGACGATCTAATTGGATGTCTTCATTAGATTGAGAAAGGTATGACGTGATGTGTGTTGAATCAGGGTCATTATAGAAGCATCTGTCAATCGTATTATAGAATTCTGCAGGTCTGCTAATCTAATATCACTGCACAATATTTCTCCACCTGCACTGTATTCAGGTCGGCGTACAGTACAACAGGTCATCTCGGGTCGAGATATTACAGCCTGGATCTTAACAACGTAAATATAGAAACAAAATATCAATTGTATATATGATTGCATTCATAAATGCATTGATGCAAAGCCTGTCGCTAGGGTGTTGCTATGATGCACCAAGTGTTTATAGTGTGTTGCTATGTGGTCTCTTTAATATTCTGGTCTGCATTTACTGGCCAGTTGTATACATTCATGCTGATTTAATTACAATAATGAATAAAAATTGTCATGAAAATAATGTTGCAATACAAGATGAACCCATAATGATAATAAAATAGGTTTCATTTAAATTAAATGATTATATTTCATATAATTTATTATTTATCCATGTGATTTTGGGGTGAAATTATTTTTATTTAATTTATAATACAGTATTATAAAATGCTATACATCTTAATTAAATGTTTTGTTAACTGAAAATAATTTGGTTTAATTTAATATTATTTAATATTAAATTAAACTAAAAATACTACACATTAATCTGAATTAAATGTTTTTTGTTAACTAAATTATTATAGATAATACCTGTACATTAATTGTGTTTTATGGAACTTAACAACACAAATATAGAACCAAAATATGCACAGTTCTATAAAACAATAGTTGTAAAATTGATTACATTATTAAATGCATTGATTTTTGCCTGTTGCCAGAGTGTTGCTATGCAGTTGCTATGGTGTCCCAAGTATTAATAGTGCGTTGCTATGTGGTTGCCAAGTCTCTTTGATATTCTGGTCTGTATTTATGGGACAGTTGTACATTTATGCTGATTTAATTACAATAATGCATATTTTAAATAAAAATGTTGCAATGCAAGATGAACCCATAGTGATAATAAAATAGGTTTTATTTAAATAAAATTTTTATATTACAAATAATTTATTATCTATGTGATTTTTGGGGTGGAATTATTTTGATTTAATTTATATTACAATATTATAAAACACTATACATCTTAATTAAATATTTTATTTTATTTTGTTAACTAAATTATGAAAATAATTTGGTTTCATTTATAATATAATATATTGAAAATGCTACACATTAATCTGAATTAAAGGGTTTTTTTGTTAACTAAATTATAGATAATACCTGTACATTAATTGTGTTTTATGGAACTTAACAACTCAAATATAGAACCAAAATATGCACAGTTCTATAAAACAATAATTGTAAAATTGATTACATAAATGCATTAAATGCATTGATTTTTGTGCTTACCCAAGCAAAGCCTGTTGCCAGAGTGTTTGCTATGCAGTTGCTATGGTGTCCCAAGTATTTATAGTGCGTTGCTATGTGGTTGCCAAGTCTCTTTGATATTCTGGTCTGTATTTATGGGACAGTTATGCTGATTTAATTACAATAATGCCTATTTTAAATAAAAATGTTGCAATGCAAGATGAACCCATAGTGATAATAAAATAGGTTTTATTTAAATAAAATTTTTATATTACAAATAATTTATTATCTATGTGATTTTTGGGGTGGAATTATTTTGATTTAATTTATATTACAATATTATAAAACACTATACATCTTAATTAAATATTTTATTTTATTTTGTTAACTAAATTATGAAAATAATTTGGTTTCATTTATAATATAATATATTGAAAATGCTACACATTAATCTGAATTAAATGGTTTTTTTGTTAACTAAATTATAGATAATACCTGTACATTAATTGTGTTTTGTGGAACTTAACAACTCAAATATAGAACCAAAATATGCACAGTTCTATAAAACAATAATTGTAAAATTGATTACATAAATGCATTAAATGCATTGATTTTTGTGCTTACCCAAGCAAAGCCTGTTGCCAGAGTGTTGCTATGCAGTTGCTATGGTGTCCCAAGTATTTATAGTGCGTTGCTATGTGGTTGCCAAGTCTCTTTGATATTCTGGTCTGTATTTATGGGACAGTTATGCTGATTTAATTACAATAATGCCTATTTTAAATAAAAATGTTGCAATGCAAGATGAACCCATAGTGATAATAAAATAGGTTTTATTTAAATAAAATGTTTATATTACAAATAATTTATTATCTATGTGATTTTTGGTGTGAAATTATTTTGATTAAATTTATATTACAATATTATAAAACACTATACATCTTAATTAAATATTTTATTTTATTTTGTTAACTAAATTATGAAAATAATTTGGTTTCATTTATAATATAATATATTGAAAATTCTACACATTAATCTGAATTAAAGGGTTTTTTTGTTAACTAAATTATAGATAATACCTGTACATTAATTGTGTTTTATGGAATTTAACAACATAAATATAGAACCAAAATATACTTGGTTCTATAAAATAAAACTCCTGTAATTAATTATATTATTAAATGCATTGATTTTGCAAAGCCTGTTGCCAGGGTGTTGCTATGCAGTTGCATTGGAGTTCCAAGTGTTTATAGTGCGTTGCTATGTGGTTGCTGCAGGATGTTCTGATTGGTTGATATTGCGTTCTGTATTTACACCTGTGTTTGCTTCAGCATGTCGGCGGTGAACCGAGCGGCTCTGGGTTGGTGATGGTGGTCTGTGAGTTTGTAACGACCCCCTGAGGACCTCATTTCCTGCGGCTGATCAGACCAGATCTCTGGATGACAGTCATAGTTAAACCAGAGATGGAAATTCGCCACTAATTAACAATGTTCTAATGATTTTCTTTGAGAGAGTTTTTGTGGAGCTATCACAGTTAGGATTTATTTGTAGTTTGCTGCTTTCTTCTTGTACATTAATCACTAAAGTATCCAGTGAGAATCACAGAAACCCATGTGTGTTCTGGTGTTATTCTAATCTGAAGCGCCGCTAACGAAACATCAAGAACTTTTTGAATCAACAAAGAACCATATAAGGCCTTTAGAATGAAGTGAAGAAAAGAATCAAAGGCACGTAAAATGAAAGTTTTTGAGGGCTTTCAGACGGAGCTTTTGTGATTTGTCTTGTTTAGATTCACCGAACCTTGTGATAAATGATGTCGCAAACCTCCATATCAGAGAGACAGACGGCGAGTGACTCCATTCTGATTTGATTTAAAGGCCAGTTTGTGTGACATTTGAACTTGTGCTTTGTTTTAATGGCTGAGATGCTTTCTCTGCAGAATAAATGGAAGCAGTTTGAGATGTGACATCTAGACAGGTTTCCCCACAATGCAGCTAATATTCTTTGTGTGTGTGTGTATATATATATATATATATATATATATAAAATATGTGTGTGTTTAATTTCCAAATTTTATAGCTGGCCTGCATATTAAATGAGTTAGAGCTCAGTATGACGTGGTGAGTGCGATTGCTCATCACTGATGAATCAGGACATCATCAGAGGAGAATGTCAGATATCCTCCATCACTTCCTTCCCAAACCTTTATATGGGCCATTCTACAGAATTGGTGCAAACTGCTGTCCCACAACCAAAAAACACATTTATAAAACATTTAAGTATTCAAGTTTTAGGTGTTTACTATGATCCTTCTATTGAATCCCACAATAATATTTAAAATATCAGTAAGCTTAATATATATAAATTCATCATTTATTGGGTACTTTCAATTGGGAGGTGGTTGTCCCGAACCCTAACACCTAAATTTCAACTTGTGAAAATATTTTTACAATATATTTTTTATTTTTTATTATAAGTGAAGTTAAGAAAATATTTTTTATTTTTAAATCATGAAACTTTATGTAAAAAAAAGTGTCCAGCTTTTTCATGTCACTACCAAAACAGTGTGTGTTTGAGTCATTGTCTGAGACTGATTTTAACACACTTCTACATTTCTGATCAGGAAATATTCCTGTGTCTTTCACAGCAGATAGATCATCATTCTGAGTTAAATGTGTTCAAAAGTCTGAAAATCTGCGTGCAACTTTAAGGAACGTCACTAACAAACACCTTTTTCTGCAATTAAGCAAACTTTTTTGGGTGTTATTTCATAAAATGTAGTTTTTATATGTGTACAACTGTTCAGAATTGTTCTAGATAACCATGTGCTGATTATCATCTTTGAGCGGCTCAAAAGTGTCGAAAATTGTGACTACCGAAACTTCACCACATGTTTCAGTCGTGACTGTTTCGGTAGTGACAAAAGGGACACATAATCATTTATTTGGGGGAAATAAATAAAATTTTTAGTACAGTTATGCATATCGTTAATGTTTTAGTATGTGAGATAAATTGTGTCATGTGATGCGGTCACTACCAACACATTACTGTCACTACCGAACATGTGCATCATGACCGAAACATGAGATGATTTGTCAAAAATAAAGTATATTGAATGATCCACTCAGATGTTATTATAGTGTTTGATTCAATGTTTATTCAAACTAATGAATCCTTCACTTTGAAATCAGTTTGATAAACTTTATGACTTTTACAAAGAAAGATTCAAAATACAACAAATCTCATAAATCACACTTGAAATATTGTTAAAATTGTAATTGTTATTGATTTACCTGTGAAAACTTTATTAAAAAATAGCAAAAAATATATTTACAATGCAGATGTAAACAAAATCTTAATAGGTCAATGTGACCCTTCTTATTAAATTATTTATTATTGTGTTTCAGTAATGACAAATTTGGAGAGACGAAAAATATTCCAAAACTTCCTGAGAATACAATATGAGATTAACTGCACCATTACTAGAAATGTGTACCTTCAGTGTTAAACAATTTGCATACATACAAAATTTGTGGAAAAAGACATTTTTTTTTTTTTTTCAACTCTGACTTTGAACCAATTGTGCAGAACGGCTCATATACACTTCAAGAGTTTGGGGGCAGTAAGATTTTTGTAAGAAATAAAAGCAAGGACTGATCAAATGTAATAGTAAAGACTTTTATAATGTTACAAATTAATTCTAATTCTTTCTATTAATCAAAGAATCCTGAAAAAAAAGATATATATATATATATCCCGGTTTCCACAAAAATATGAAGCAGCTCAACTGTTTCCAACATTGATAATAATCATAAATGTTTCTTGAGCAGCAAATCATCATATTAGAATGATTTCTGAAGGATCATGTGACACTGAAGACTGGAGCAATGATGCTGAAAATTCAGCTTTGATCACAGGAATAAATTACATTTTATTATATATTCACATATAAATTGTAAAAATACATCACAGTTTTGACTGTATTTTTTAATCAAATAGGTGCAGCATTAGTGAGCATTCAGAAACATCTTTACCTCAAACTTTTGATTCAAAGGTCTGTTTTCTTTTGGGAGCAATGCAAGTTTATGCGCTACCAGGAATACCTGATGTCACAGTCACATATCAGTCAATCGCAGCGGTGTTTATCAATCCCTGTTCCTATAAAATGCATCAGTCAAACCCACATCAGCTGTTTTACTGCAGTTATAAATCCATTGAGCCATATTCTCATTGCGATATATTGTAGACTTTGTAGCAGCCAACTTTAATATGCCTCTTAAATGGACCACAGGGCTATTTAGATTTACATCGTATATATTATATAGTGGCCTACATGTTCCTGTTTTTGGCGACATTAGTCTGAAATTGGATTAAATTGATGTCTGTCGGATGAGCACTTTTCTGCATTTCCTCACTGATCGTCTTGTTTTGACAAGAAAACTCTAGCGGTTCCAGGATGTGCTGTTCATGTAGGGGTCATCTGCTGTTCACATCAACACGGCTGTAATTAGACTTCATTAGGAGTGATGAGATAGTCCTGACGAGTCTAACGGCATGGCTGCGTTTAGAATAGCATATACTTATACTATTTTTACAATATGCATTGTGCAGTGTGCAAATTAGCGTAATGGATGCAAACTGTAATTGCCAAAATGAATTGCATTTCCACAATGCAATGCACCTGATGTGACTTTCCACTTCTGGTGCGATCGAATCAACCGGAAGTGATATCTATGGAAGCTTGTTTCTGCCAGAGAATAAAAAAAATTAATTAATTAAACAATTAATTGCCAATTTTTGTCTCACAATTTGGGATTTTTTAAAAACTTGCAATTGCGATTTTATATCCAGAAAATTTGACTCTTTTTCTCAGAACTGCGAGATATAAACTCGCGATTGTGAGTTATAAAATCCCAAACAATTCTGACTTTTTTCTCGCAGTTTGAGTGTTTCTTGACAATTATGTAAAAAAAAAAAAAAAAAAAAAAAAAGTCCAAATAGTAATTATGTGTCTGATTTTTAATTTCCAACCTATTTTGGGTTCATTTTAATCCAGCCATACATTCAATTTTAAACAATAGTTGAGTTAAATAAAACTACCCAGCACATTGGACAAACATTGGGTTAAAACACCCCAATTGGTGGGTTTATCCATTTTCAACCCAACTTGGGTTGTTTTTAACCCAGCATTTTTTGAATGTAATATCTTCTTTTTGACAGAATTGGTTTAAAAACTGCAAAACAACCATATTGATCCTCGCTGCAACCATATTTTTAATGTAGTTGGAGTCTTGTGTTGGGTTTTGAGGACTATTTTGAGGTCCTACATCCTGTCCATGTTTGTCTATCGAGACAGAAGCCGTGTGCATATGTTCATAAAAATGAAGTATAATAGAAATAACGTTGTCAATAACTTGCTAAAACCTATCTATGTTAAATGTTACTACTAAAATCATTAAGAAGTTGAATAAATGGACAAAGAAAGGGTCCATACCTTGTTTTAATGATGATCTATTGCATTTGACTGTCATTTTTTAAAGTGGGTTTCTGAAACTTATGCATGCAGTAATGTAAGTAGTACAGAATTTTAAATGAGTCATGTTGGTTTTCTGAAAAAAAAAAAAAAAAAAAAAAAGGGCTACGTCTGCACATTTTAAGATACTGCACAAGATGTGAATAAATGTACCTTGTACACTCGTTGGGGTGGATACTTTTTATTCAACAAAATAAAATGCACATAAAACGTGGTGAAAACATATTTAGAGAAGAAACAATAAATAGTAAAATCAGGAATAAAACATGCATTAAAAAAGTCTGTGACAGAATAATCAACTAGAATAATCTTGGGACACATCGCATCTGAAATGATGCTTTGACCATTCTGAAATTCCAAAGCCAGAGTCGAATCGGTCGAATCGGCTTCGCGTTCGTTTGCCCAGGGCCACGCGAAGGCTTAACGCAGCACTGGGTACATGTATTCATCACGGTTCAGTGCATACAGTCAGATGATGAATACAGTCATTCAGAGGCAATCCACACTCCAATCCAGAAGGGGGCGCGTATGGTAATGCAACGCTGTTTGCAAACAGCCACAACAGGAAAAACAGCTGAAGAAGAAGAGACGATCAATGCACCAACCCAAAACGAAAGTTCAGATGGCACGCCTATACGCTGAGTTTCGATTCATTTTTGTGACGTGCTCCACAAACTTCCCGGAAAGGAAACTGGGACGGCAGAAAGCGGCATCCTGCTTGTTTTCTTTATTTTGCAAAAGCACAATGTTTTGTTTTTATTGTGTGCGTACTCAAACCCTTTACAGTTTGGAATGAGGTCTTGCTTTTATCTGTATGACCATAAATGATTTTAAGTATTTTAAGTTGTTTCCGCTGTTATAATGAGACAAAATCTTTTGGCATTGTGCCAATTTGTGTCGTGGACGTCTCACTACAGTCCAGTGATGAAATGTGTGTGTTCTGGGAAGCCTCAGGTGTCGCTTCAGTCGCTGTCTCCTCGTGGAAAAGTGAAGTAGACTCTCTTTCTCCTCCTCGCTCATTTTCCCGTGATTTCTTGAAAAAGCGTAAAAATATTGATTTTTTTTTTTTTTTTTTTTTTTTTTGCTTTTGCTTTTGCTTTTGCATCTGTCACTGTCACCATGAACCCTCGTGCACAAAGAAAACTAATCTCTGCACAAGTTTTATTTTTCATTATTCTATTTATTCTGTACTTTTATAACACAAGAGATGCTTTTCAGTTTTGTGGCTGATTGTGAACAAATACCTTTTTTTTTTTTTCAGCCCTAGAAAAAAATATGACCTATGCAAGATAAGACTGGGCAAAAAAAAATCGATTTTTCGATTAATCGTTTTGAAAAAATGTGGTTGATTTGATATCGATTCTCAAAAGCCATGAAACGATGTTTTTTCTGTATTTATTCCCTAAACATTTGATTGACGTTAATCGCATTGCTAGTCTTTTCTGCTAACCACTAAAACGGACAAATTCACACACATTTATCTCAAAATGCCCGAGTTTTGCGAGTATCCAAGTAAATGTAGTCGGTTATGGTAGAGAAAGAACGCATGTGTATCAGTATATTGGATCCGTGCATTAGTCTTAAAGTGACAGCAGCCTAATATTCCTGTGTTTTTAATGTTAATCAAACTACAAAAGACAAAGAAATCACTCCCTGCTCTTCAATGAATAACGTTTTTGTAAATTTAATAAGGATTAACCTTTGTTTATTTTGTACAGTGAAGATTATTTGCAGTGTTATTTTACATTTGATTACTTTATTCAATTTCTGTATCTGAAAAACCTAAAAAGCACTGATTATTTCATTTTATCCTTGTTTTACTGTATTTATTTATTTGTGTTGCTTGTAGTTTAATTATTTCTACTTTTTATTAATGAATATTTACTTGTCTTTAATAATCTTTGAAATTTACGCTAGCAGTTGTAGCCGTCGAAATTGGAATCAAGAATTAAGAATTGAGACACAACCTTTGACATCAACAACAAAAAATATAAGTGTTTTTTGCTCCCTTTTGAAAGGGGATAATCGTATTTGTTCTGCTGGTCTAACTATGCACCGTTATACGGTTGGTTGCATTTTATTATCTGCATTTGGCATTATTTTCCCTGCTGCCCGTGAGCCATCAGAGCAGTTTAACATCATTATGGGTTGATTGTGTTTCTCACTGAACTGTTGCGCCGACCACTGGTGAACATTTGCAATTGAATTTTCTGACAGAGAATAAAAGTGTTGACATCTTTAATAAATGTTAGTAAATACAATTCATGAGGTTTAATGACAGAGTGAGGTTTTTTTTTGCTTGTTGTAAACAATGGAATGTATCAAAATATGAAAACAATTAAACAGCTGCTCTCGTGAATCCCTGTGAAATAAACCATGTCTTCATCCATCGGTCCTCGCCGTGTCTTCACATTTACTGGCAGTAAAGGTCATACTTCAGTCTGGCTCCAAGTTTTGTTCCAGCTAGTTTGGTTTGGAAGAGCTCATCCATCTGTTTACTCTGGACGTCGGAAAAATGATTCTTCCAGTCGCCCACCTCACCTGTTCAAGACATGTGACAGGAAAATCACAAAGAAATCCTTTCATTATAACCAACAAAGTGTAAAACATGATGTAAATAAGAGATTCATTTCAGAGAGACATTAATCGTATTACTAGTCTTCTCTGCTAACCACTAAAACGGACAAATTCATACACATTTATCTCAAAATGCCCGAGTTTTGTGAGTATCCAAGTAAATGTAGTCGGTTATGGTAGAGAAAGAACGCATGTGTATCAGTATATTGGATCCGTGCATTAGTCTTAAAGTGACAGCAGCCTAATATTCCTGTGTTTTTAATGTTAATCAAACTACAAAAGACAAAGAAATCTCTCCCTGCTCTTCAATGAATAATGTTTTTGTAAATAACAATTAATTAAACAATTAATTAAATAAGAGATTCATTTCAGAGAGAAATGAGAAATTGAGAAATATTGAGGTATAAATGTTTCTCCTCAATAATCAATGTGAATTCAAACATTTCTCATCACATTCTCAAAAGATCAAATGATCTCTGCAAACATGTTTGTATCTCTATATTCTATACCTGAGGAATTTAAGGAGAAACATCTGAGTTAGTTAGATCTGAAATCAATCTTTTACCTTTCCTGAAGAAGATGTTGCCGAAATTGCCGTGAGATTTCTGGGAGTTTTCCAACATGGCGCTGAACGTACTTTCTCCAGCGATGCCGCTGACCTGCTCGTCTGTCAGTGGAAGGTTGAAGAACTCCGAGACTTTCTTCACACCTTCTGGTAAGTTCTACATGAACAGCAGAAAAGTCTCGGATGTTTCAAACTCGGACTGGTATCAATAAAAGTCTTTGGCAAAGAATTTTCAAAGCTGGATACTTTCCATGGGAATTAACAAGAATATATGGGAATTAATGAAAATAAACAGGGAATTTGCAAAATCACAGGTTAGCCTATAACAGGGTACTTAAATGTAAAACATTTTGCAGCATAATTTTGGTTAAAAGCCGCTGCATGCACTGTGCATTCCCCCAGTCCATAACATGCACATTTGATCAAAAATACAGAAAAAACAGTAATATTGTCAAACATAAGTACAATTTAAAATAATGGTTTTCTATTTTGATATACATAAAAATATAATTTATTTCTGTCATGCAAAGCTGCATTTTCAGCATCATTACTCCAGTCTTCACACTCTAAAAAATGCTGGGTTAAAAACAACCCAAGTTGGGTTGAAAATGGACAAACCCAGCGATTGGGTTGTTTTAACCCAGCAGTTGGGTTAAATGTTTGCCCAACCTGCTGGGTAGTTTTACTTAACTCAACTATTGTTTAAAAATGACTGTATTTCTTGCTTAAAATGAACCCAAAATATCTTGA
The DNA here is from genome assembly GCA_028476615.1 of Culter alburnus. NCBI lineage: Eukaryota > Metazoa > Chordata > Actinopteri > Cypriniformes > Xenocyprididae > Culter > Culter alburnus. The sequence continues at coordinate 564,668 of JAOTNS010003824.1, forward strand.
AAATTAACATGTCTTAATATGTTAATAAATGAACATTTTAATTTCATTTTAGATTCATTTTAAGTCAGCCATATAGTCATTCAAAACAATAGTTGGGTTAAATAAAACTACCCAGCAGGTTGGGCAAACATTTAACCCAACAGTTGGGTTAAAACAACCCAATCGCTGGGTTTGTCCATTTTTAACCCAGCATTTTTTAGAGTGCAGTGTCACATGATCCTTCAGAAATCATTCTAACATGCTAATTTGATACTCAATTATCAATGTCGGAAAGAGTCGTGCTGCTTAATAGTTTTTATAACCTGTGATACTTTTTTTCAGGATTCTTTGATGAATAAAAAGTTAAAGAACAGCATTTATTTAAAAAAGAAATCTATTTTAACAATATACTCTACCGTTCAAAATTTTGGGGTCAGTAATTTTTATTTATTTTATTTATTTTTTGAAAGAAATAAACACTTATATTAGTGTGAAATTGATAAAAAGTGATATTGTTAGAAAAGATTTCTATTTTGAATAAATTCTGTTCTTTTTAACTTTTTATTAATCAGTGAATCCTGAAAATAGTGTTACAGGTTCCAAAAAAAAATTGATAATAACTGAGTATAAAATCAGCATATTAGAATGATTTCTGAAGGATCATGTGACACTGAAATACATAACGCATAACAAATGCTGCAATTAAAAAATATTTATTTTACATATTTACTAAATTAGAATTAATTAAATGTGAAAAATAAATAACTTATTTCAACAAAATGTTTATATTAGTTTTTTTATATGATACATTTTATATAAATTTCCCAAAATTTCCAATTAATTCCCATAAATTCCTGTTAAGTTTCCAAATTGGAATATTTCCAAAATTCGTCAGGTTAAGTTCCCGTGGAAAGTTTCCGCCCCTTTGCACCCCTATTCTTAATACACAACTAATCCTGTGCTCAATTAAGTCTTCATAATCAGAAATATTTGTTTAACATCCCATAATGGAAATAAAATGTTGCGAACTGTTTCATGTTGACTTTTAAAACGAACAGAATTATACCTGTTTCAGTTCCTCGTAAGTCACGATCATCACGTTTGGGTCGTCTAGACGTTTCTCCCAGGCGAGAGCGTGATCGAAATAAGAGCCCCAGGCAACTGAAGAGGAGACACAAATAACCGTACGACTTCAGAACGTTTTCATTTAAATGATTTTTAACTTTCATGGTTCAGTGTTTTTCTCACCTTCACCAGCCATGAAGTCGGAGAAGAACTTGTCCCACGGCTCAGCGCTGGGCAGAACCGGGTTTTTGTTCATGAAATGGAAGTATGAGACAAGGGTGTCTTTTGGGTTTCTGAACACCACCAGAATCTGAAAATAGAGACAAACTTTTGAACAGTAGAGTACAGTATAAAACCTGGTGAGTTTGGTATCTACTAGTGTCATGTGACCTCTGTAATGTGATTCAAAGTGCACTGATTGCTCCTGACCTTTGGTTTCTTAGTAAAGAAAGAGGCAGGCATGTTGTCAGGGTGTAGATGAGTTCCCAGAAGCCTCCGCGGGGGCATTTCAGCCAGTTTCTGTAAGACAAACAGTGTGAAAATGTAATATTATACGTGCTGGGATGTTTTTGGCTAAACATTCCCAGATTGTTTGTGCTGTTACTGACCTCTTGGACATCTGGAGGTAAAAACTCAACCAGAGGAGGCCTCTCAGGTGGTTTCTCATTTTTCCCAGTGGAAGCGTTCACGATTTTACGCAAGACTGCAACCATCCAGTTAAACCCTGTTAGAGATTGATTACAAGCAGATTTAGTGGAGAGAAAAGAGTTGAACTCTTTTGAAGGGAAAAATATAATATATATATATATATATATAATATAGATATATGTATATATAATATATATATATATATATAGTATATGTAATATATTATTAAATATATATTTTATATATATATTTAATTATATGTGGATATTATATGATATATATATATATATTATATGGTCTATATATATTATATAGTATATATATATATATATTATATCTATATATATATATAATATGTGTATATATATAGTGTATATATATATATATTATATGTGTGTATATATTATATGTGTATATAATAATATAATATGTGTATATATATATATATTGTATATATATATTATATTATATTATATGTGTATATATTTATATATATTATATGTGTATATATATAGTTATAATATATATTATTATAATATATATATTATATGTGTATATATATATAATATATTATATGTTATATCTGTTATATAATATATATATATATAGTGATATATATATATTATCTATTAAGTATATATTATATGTGTATATATATTATATGTGTATATATATATTAGTGTATATATATTATATGTGTATATATATATATATATATGTATATATATATTATATGTGTATAATATATATATTATATGTTATATATATATATATGTGTATATTATATATATATATTTTTAATATATTATTATATATGTTATATATGTATATATATATATTTATATGTTTATATATATATATTATATTATATGTGTATATATATTATATATATATATCTGTGTAATAATTATATATTATATGTATATATATATATTATAATTATATGTGTATATATATAATATTATATGTATATATTATAATATATATATATTATATTATATATATATATATATATATATATATATTATATATGTATATATAATATATTTATATATATTTATGGTGTATTTAGTTATATATTATATGTATATATATATATATATTATATGTGTATATATATTATATATAATATATATATAATAATTATATGTTATATATTATATGTGTATATATATATATCTGTGTATATATATGTGTTATATTATATATATTGTGTATAGATTTATAGTTATATATATATTATATATATATATATATATATATTATTATGTGTATATATATATATAATATTATATGTGTATATATATATATATAATATATATATATATTATATATATTATATTATAATATATATATATTTATATGTGGTATTATATATATTATATACCCTGTATCATAATGTATGTATATATATCTATATATGTGTAATTATATGTCGCATCTATGGAATATATTTTAAAATATAATTACTCCTGTGATCAAAGCTGAATTTTCAGCATCATTACTTCCAGTCTTCAGTGTCACATGATCCTTCAGAAATCATTCTAATGTGACGATTTTCTGCTCAAGAAACATTTATGATGATGTTAAGTTGAAATCAGTTGTGTACAATTGTTTTTCAGGATTTGTTGAAGAATAGAAAGTTCAAAAGAACAGCATTTATCTTAATTAGAAAGTTTTTGTAACATTATAAATGTCTTTACTGCCATTTTTGAGCAATTTATTGTGTCCTTCATGAATAAAAGTATTAATTTCTCTCCAAAAACTTTTGGTTTTCCAAACCCCAAACTTTTAAACGGTAATTTTATAATGCCATTGATTTTTCATTCATGAAACGCAAGCAAAATGAAAGTATAAAACCTTTCTTAAGTACTACAAATTCTCACATTAAATGAATAGCAACAATTTTATTTGTAAAATCATTCTTGTGCAATGTTTGGGGCGAATTGTTTGTAAAACCACATGACGTAAATGGCCACATTCATTGCAATGTTAACATTTGGTAAAGACCAATTCTACTATAAATTCAGTTCACTGGTTTACACAAGTGTGTGACTTTCACAAAAGCACAGAATTGCTTCAGTCTTCAGTGTCCAGAATTGCAGTCGTGTTGACATTGAGCAGAACTCGCTCATTATTACGTAATGAATGCAAATGTGAGTCATGCATTGCAGAGCATCAGGTTACGTGATGTGGATTTGCATTAAAGTTCATCTGTCTTTAGTGTGTAATGTTGCCGTTTGAGTCCCTTCAGCGGGAGTTATTCTATACATCACTGTCAGTGTTTCTGAACTCCATTATAGTCTTGAGTTTCTTCCAGGAATGAACACGTCACAATATCCCTCATTTAAATAATTCATGCGCAGAATAAAGGGGCGGGGCCTGGTTGAGTTAGTTAGTAGTGTGTTAAAACTGGCGGTTATGGTAAGGGGCGGGACATTTCCCAAACACTAATCACAACACACTGCTCCAGCCGACCAATCAGAGCACATTGTGCTTTTCAGAAGGCGGGGCTTCATAGAGACAGGAGCGTTACTGACAGACTGGGAAAAGAGGAGCTGCAACAATGGAGAATATGAGGAAAATAATCAACCTGCTCTAGTAGAGCACAAAAACAAACTGTTAGAGTTGGAAAGTTTACTAGAGGAAATTCCTGATGACCTGACAAGAGAAAGTTATGTAACTAACCTGTAACCCGACTCCACTTGCAGCCTTTGCCCAGAGTTTCACTATAGCTGGTAAAGCAAACAGATGGTTTCACTCACCACATTTAGGGTACGCCACCAAGATGAGGTCGTCCTCTCTGGCCTCCAGGTCTTTTAACTTGTCCAGGGTCTCCGGTGGGCTGAGAATGGAGGAGTAAAGGATTCCCTCTCGCTTATAAAGCTTGTCTTCATCCTTCATCTTCGCCGCTTCCTCCATCCTGGACTTCATTTCACTCATAGGTGGTGTTTGACTCATGTTTTTTCGTCCTGGTGCTCGCTGTGAGCTTCAGATTTGCAGAAAGACACACACACACTCACAGAGAGAGTATTTATGCTGTATTGCAGGAAGGAAAATGTTGTAGATCCGCCCACATTCACAGGCTCGCGTGAGAAAGGTCCATTTCCACCCGCCCGAGGGGCCCGAGTCAACAGAAGGGCTCGTGTCATTCTGACTGATTGTTTCCTTTGATTGAGTGTGTGAGGCTGAGACACACTAGCTAGTGTTCCTGAAAAGCAGGTTTTGGCAGAGGTGAAAGGTACGATTTAATCTGTAATCAGTTCATGTAGCTCAGCTGCTGAACAGACTCTGAAAGACTTTGCTTTTTACATTTATAGGATCTTATTCTTGCTTTCTAATGTTTTTTTTTTTTATGCACAATTACAAATTCAGATTCAATCATTTTTTTATTCATACACTTTGTTGTTACTTAGTCCTTTTATGTTTATCATAAGTTTATTAGCCTGCATGACCCTGTTTTATATACCATTATGTTTAATCATTAAACTCTTTTATGTTACTCATCGAGTGAATCTCATGAAAACCATCTTTGTTTTCTAACTTTAAAAAATACAGTTTTGCAGCTAGCAAAAGAAAAGGTATGGAAGCTTGTTTCCGCCATGAAATAAAAAAGGTAATTGTGACTTTTATCTCACAATTCTGACTTTTTTCTCAGAATTGCGCGTTATAAAGTCAGAATCGTGAGTTATAAAGTCAAATTGCAAATATAAGTCGGTTTTAAAGTCGAATTGTGCGTTATAAAGTCAGAATTGTGAGTTATAAAGTCGAATTGCCAGTTATAAATTTGCGAAATTGAGTTATAAAGTCAGAATTGTTAGGAATTGGTGTGAATAAAGTCGAATTGATTAAAGTCAGATTATAAAGTGAATTGCCATTATAAGTGGAATTGCTAGTTATAAAGTGGGAATTGAGTTTTAAAGTCGGAATTGTGAGATATAAAGTCAGAATTGCGCGTTATAAAGTCGGAATTGCCAGTTATAAAGTTGGAATTGCCAGTTATAAAGTGGGAATTGCCAGTTATAAAGTGGGAATTGCCAGTTATAAAGTCGGAATTGCGAGTTATAAAGTCAGAATTGTGAGTTAATAAAGTCAGAATTGTGTGCGGAATTGAGATATAAGTCGAATTGAGATATAAAGTCGATTGCCAATTATAAGGGATTGCCGTTTATAAAGTCGGAATTGTTGTAAAGTCAGAATTGTGAGTTTAAAGTCATTGCAGATTGCAGTTATAAAGTTATAAAGTCAGAATTGTGAGATATAAAGTCAGAATTGTGAGTTATAAAGTCAGAATTGTGTGATATAAAGTCAGAATTGTGCATTATAAAGTCGGAATTGCCAGTTATAAAGTCGGAATTGAGTTTTAAAGTCAGAATTGTGAGATATAAAGTCAGAATTGCCAATTATAAAGTGGGAATTGCCAGTTATAAAGTCGGAATTGAGTTTTAAAGTCAGAATTGTGAGATATAAAGTCAGAATTGCCAATTATAAAGTGGGAATTGAGTTTTAAAATCAGAGTTGTGAGATAAAAGTCAGAATTGCCAGTTATAAAGTCTAGCACAGCTTCTCCGCGTCTTCTCCAGACCCGTAACGTTTGTCACATGTGCTCAGGGTAAACCTGCTCTCATCTGTGAAAAGCACAGGGCGCCAGTGGTGGACCTGACAATTTTGGTGTTCAATGGCAAATGTCAATCAAGCTCCACGGTGCAGTGAGCACAGGGCCCACTAGAGGACGCAGGGCCCTCAGGCCACCCTCACCCTCTGTTTCTGATTGTTTGGTCAGAGACATTCACACCAGTGGCCTGCTGGGGGTCATTTTTAAGGTCTCTGGCAGTGCTCATCCTCTTCCTCCTCGCACAAAGAAGCAGACACCGGTCCTGCTGATGGGTTAAGGATATTCAACGGCCTTTTCCAGCTCTCCTAGAGTAACTGCCTGTCTCCTGGAATCTCCTCCATGCTCTTGAGACTGTGCTGGGAGACACAGCAAACCTTCTGGCATGTATTGATGTGTCGTCCTGGAGGAATCGGACTGCCTGTGCAACCTTGTAGGGTCAAGGTATCGCCTCATGCTTCCAGTAGTGACACTGACCCTATAGCAAAATGCAAAACTTGTGAAAAAGTAGGGAAAAAATGTCATTGGCCTCCACCTGTAAAACCATTCCTGTTTTGGTAGTCCCATCTAGTGCACCTGGTGTTCATTAACACCAAAGCAGCTGAAACTGATTAACATCCCCCTCTGCTACTGAACTGACCAGATCAACATCCCAGGAGTTTAATTGACTTGATGCTAATCTCTGATTAAAAAGTGTTCCTTTAATTTTTTTGAGCAGTGTATATATCATATATAAAATTCAACCTGCCAAAGTGTCTAGTAGGAGTGACTGCGTTACACGCCACTGCTGAAATACACCCACATTTGGCGAGTTAACATCAAGCCCTGATTAGATTGCTGCTGAATTGTAATATCATCCTGACATTATCACTCTGGCAGTGTAAGCATGATCTCAGCAGTTTCAGTCAGATGGGCGTGTCTGTATTTGTGTAGTGATCTTCATTATGATCCTTTGAGCTGGAGATTAACTACAGTAGACTTTACTTTAATTGTCATTATACACCTGAACCGGACAGAAATCATTTGTGCCGTCTGACTCTAGAGGACATTTGTTTTTAGTTTAAAGTCCTGGTTTATCATGGATATGACAACTTCCTCTCTTTAAAACAAGGGAACTTGTTTTAAAGAGAGGAAACAAACAAACAAACAGCTGACATAAAAAAAAAAAAATCAGCCACACTCCATGGAAAGTGCTATTTGGTGCGTATCAATAATATTTGATAAAATCATATAGTTTCTTTTAAATAAAGTATCTTCAGAACATTTCAGTGAGCTTTAAAAATCATTTTCCTTTTAAAAAAAAAAATCTTTTTTTTTCTTCAGGACTCGCGTTTGTTTTCACCTGATGGAAAGACACTACAGATGAATATGAATAAAACAACAAAACAATCCTGTAAAATATGAAAGACAGAATTGAAGTTTTGACAAATATTTGTGGTTTTACAAGATACTCAAACATGTTAAAACAAAACATTTATTTGACATGTATTTATGCTTTTATCAAAACACTAAAAGCATGGGGAGAAATTTATTTATTTATAATTGTAAATGTATATTATATTAATATTAAATGAAATGTGGAATTATTTTTGTATTATTAGATATTATTGTAAAATTATGTAATTATAATGTTTATATTATGTATTACATTTTTATATTATTATTGGAAAAATATTTGGATTTTTTTATAGTATTATTTTATTATTATAAATTATGATCACACTAATTTAGGGTCCAATTCTCACTATTAACTATGACTTTTGCCTCAATAAACTCCTAATTACTGCTTATTAATAGTTAGTAAGGTAGTTAAGTTTAGGTATTGGTAGGATTATGGGATGTAGAATATGGTCATGCATTAAAAGTACTAATAAACAGCCAATATCATAGTAATATGCATGATAATAAGCAACTAGTTAATAGTGAGAATTGGACCCTAAACTAAAATGTTACCAAAATTATATTTGGAATTTATATTTTATATAAAAGTAATAATTTTTTTTTTTTTTTTCCCCCCATAACAACAGTGTTTCAGTGTGTGTAGTGTATATGTGCATGCAGGCAGTGGCCTCTAGATGTCAGTATTGTTGCAGGCAGATTTATCAATGTTTGTTTACTGTTGGGATGTTGGGAATTCCAGTTGGGATCACCATCCTCACAGCTTGATTCAAACACAGAAATGGTGATTAACACTTGTTCACACTGTTCAATTCCTTAAACCCTCAGTAATGAGAAGCAGTAATATAGTGATTTTGAAATGCAAGTCATGCATCCTAACCGTGCATGTTGAGAGTTACCTCCAGGTCATGTGACCTTCTGACCTATACATCATGAGCATCCTATAGTGCTCATCCAGGCTTTCTGAAGGATGCGTTGAGTTTAATCCTCTCATTAGGAATTATCAGGGTATTTTCCATCTGCCGGAGCTGGAGGAGCAGCCAGTGTCTGGAGCAACGCTGGACCGGCATTCCAGATAAGCAGCTTTGAGAGAAGGAGGGGACTGAAACGAACTGTCCATCTGCTGGACGGCCCTGTGCATCTGACATTTACCATAGTACATACCATTATTCAGAAGATATACCTTAATAAAAGTTAAAGATGTATTCCAGATGATTTAATGTCAGCATGAAACAGAAGTTGCGCTGTCTTTTTTTCCTGTTGTGATATATATCTGATTGAAACTGCAAGAGCAAATGTAGGGCGGGGCTTGATTTTGTCTGTGTGGAATTGATTGGATGGTTGTGGTTTGCTATTGGTGGATCTCATGTGAGTGACAGGTTGCCCCGCCCTTGTTATATCAGAGAATAGATGCTGCAAGAGGGAGGGGAAGTTATTCTGATTCAACATTAAAAGGAACATGACTAAAAAAATGATGTGCATGAATAAATCATTTAGAATAAACACTGCAATATTACATAATAAAACAAAAAAGGTCATGGTGACTTTATGGATCTTGATCTGTATCTTTTAAAAGGACAATTATGTATCTCTGAATTATATATTGCTCCTTGTCTTGTGTTTGTGGATGTTAAAATCCCTTCTTGTATCTCAATTTTTAAGATGCAATCATAAAAAGACGTGCTGCTACTTTCCTATGCAATCCAATAAAATCGTCTTGAAGGAGAAAAACGTTTCTGATAATAGAGGGTTATCGAGATCAAATGTGCAGGATTCAGATCAATGTGACGGCCACCATATATAATTAGACCACTTTTTATCTGTGGATATCATTTTTAACATTTATTTTTTTTTAGCTTAGAAATTTTATTATAGTTTTTGTTAATTTTGAATTAGATTTTATTTTTATTTTTTTAAATTTTAAAAGCTTTCAAGTTAAAGAGGTTGTATGTAGAATAGGGCTGCACGATTTATCGCGATAAAATCGCACGTTATATGGCAAAGGCTGCGATTATTTAATGCACAGCTTGTCAGAGCTGTACGGCTCTGTGATCAGTAGTAAATGCTTCTCCATCTGAAAGCTAGAGGGCGCTCTTGCGCAGAAACTCCAAATATGCTCTGCAGCAGAAGAAGATAACATGCATCAACATAAACAGAAGATTGAAATGCTTTGATTGATTAAACATGACTAATAAACACACGCCACATCATCTCACAGAAGGATGCCCATAGTTCATTGACAAGCCGCGCAAAAAAAAACAATCGCAGCCTTTGCGATTTCATAATCGCACTAACAATTTAACGTTTAAGCAATAATAAGTTCAGTGTTATTTTCCGTATCGTGCGATATATTGTGCATCCCTAATGTAGAATTTATTATTAATTTATTATTATTGTTGTAGCGACACCGGTGGCCGTTAAGTGAATTGCAGCAGCAACTTACTGCTCGTGCTTGTACTCGTGAACAGTAACGTACGCTGACTGAACCAAGGCTCCGATATTCTCACGGGGACGTTTTTGTTCATTCTTTGCTTAGAAGTAAAAATAAGTTGGAAATACCTTTGCCACGATATACTGTTAACGAACATCCCAACGCCGTTCGTCCACACTGCTGAGAGCGACGGTTAGATAAATATGTAAATATTTGTGCGCTTTCTTCTCAATAACAAAATAAACAACAAAAATGTCAGTGGTTAGAAATCATCTGATCATAGTGATGTGGATATGTTTGAACCAGCTCTGAGATTCACCGGCATCATGTCGACAGATGAGGTAATGACACTGTTACGATAGCTTGATTATAAAGTATTTGAGAGTATAGATCCGACTGTGTAAGACTATAGGCCTAGTTTGAATTTCTTTGCATGACGCATTGACATTACAGGCTGTTTTGGCATTGTCCACGTTGTTTAAGCATTTGTTAGTTAAATGAACGGAAGAGAGGCTCTTGGGCATAACCGTCACATCTTTTTGATTTTCCCGGCAAAACCGGCCCGAGTCCTTTACATAAAAATCAGTCTACAGGCTTTCATAGACGACCTAGGAAGTCAGGGAAGGTCTCGTTTTTTAAAGGATTAGTTCACTTTCAAATTAAATTTTCCTGATAATTTACTCGCCCCCATGTCATCCAAGATGTTCATGTCCTTCTTTCTTCAGTCGAAAAGAAATTAAGGTTTTTGATGAAATCATTCCAGGATTTTTCTCCATATAGTGGACTTCAATGGGCACCAAATGGTTGAAGGTCAAAATTACAGTTTCAGTGCAGCTTCAAAGAGCTTTAAATGATACCAGACGAGGAATAAGAGTCTTATCTAGAGAAACCATCGCTCATTTTCGAAAAAAATTAAAAAATTATATACGTTTTAATAGGGGTGTGACGAGATCTCGTGTCACGAGATCTCGCGAGACTAAAATGTGACGAGATTTCTCGTCGAGGCGAAAAGTAGTCTCGTGATATTGCCATGACAGAGTGTTAGGATGATTAGGAAAGAATATGCCACAGCTACCTTTACATTACGCCACTCCTGTCGTTTTGCTTTGTATTTAAATAAAAAACATTTAATTCAGTTGGATAACGGTCGCCGCCGATCCATATTCACAGAGTACGCGTGATTGCTGAAAGTGAAAGTAAACGCGAGCGCGCATTCAAACGCGATTTCAATACCCGCATTTTGAAAGCGGCTCCCTGATGAATGCAAATATCTCCCAATATGTAACCTATTTTAGGCTGGGCAGTGTAGTTGTAACCATCTCTCAGCTCTGTATCAAAGAAAAATTTGGTCTTACTTACACTTTGAATATTGAGAGAGTGCGATTATGGTTGCATTTATTGTAAAGTGTTACCATAAAAATGAATAACAGTTTTCTCTTAATCTTATTAAGCACAAACAATAAGGTTTAATTGTTAACATAGTTAATGCACTGTAAACTATCATGAACTAACAATGAATGACTATTTTTTATTAACTAACATAACAAAGATTAATAAATACTGTAGCACATATATTGCTCATTGTTAGTTGATGTTGTTTAATACATTAATGTTAATAAATGAGACCTTATTGTAAAGTGTTACCATTTTTATTTATACTGTTTTTATTTCTATGATCAGTTTGTGGAAAGGAGTTCAGTTAGGAGGTCAAAGTTGTAGAAGCTCATAAATCATGTACAGTAAGGTCTGAAGAGACTGAAATCATACAGAAGAGAAGTCAGTTTGAGTTAGTGGCAAAACCTTTTACAGTACTTGAGTATTGTTGTCTTTTACTGCATATGATAATTCATACTCAGAAAGTAGAACTGAAATGACGTTCATTACAAGATGATTAGTTAAAACATTTCAAATACACCTGCAGATATTTTTTCTAGTCATGTATTTCGCCATTGAGGATTTCTTAAAAATAGTGTGTAAAAATCTTGTCTCGTCTCGTGAACTCAATCTCGAGTCTCGTCTCGTCTCGTGAGATACCCGTCTCGTCACACCCCTACGTTTTAACCATAAATGCTCATCTTGAACTAGCTCTTCTTCTTCTTAGATTTCCAGCAGTGTAGACACTGCTAAGTGTTTACTGCCCTCCACAGGTCAAAGTTTGAACTAATTGTTATATACTTGCACTAGCATATTGAATATGACAATTTAGTTCAAACTTTGACCTGTGGAGGGCAGTAATACACTTAGCAGTGTCTACACTGATGGAATTCAAATAGAGAAGAAGAAGAAGAGAGCTAGTTCAAGATGAGCATTTATGGTTAAAACGTATATAATTTTAAATTTTTTTTAGAAAATGAGTGATGGTTTCTCTGGATAAGACCCTTATTCCTCGTCTGGGATCATGTAGAGCTCTTTGAAGCTGCACTGAAACTGTAATTTTGACGTTTGGAGTCCATTGAAGTCCATTATAAGGAGAAAAATCCTGAAATATTTTTCATCAAAAACCTTAATTTATTTTCGACTGAAGAAAGAAAGACATGAACATCTTGGATGAAATGAGGGTGAGTAAATTATCAGGAAATTTTAATTTGAAAGTGAACTAATCCTTTAAGTTTCGTTACAAGCTGTTCACACATTGGCAATAAAAAAGGGATTAATACATGAAAATTCTTACTTATAGTGCCTTTTAACTAAATGAAAATGAGAAATGTTGCCCTTGGCAACTAGCTGAAATAAAATACGGTTTCGGTTTATTTATATTTAATTGTATTTCAGTTAACATTAATTTTATTTCAAGTTATGATGGTGTTTTGTTCTCTTTAGTTAGCGATAAAAACCCTGGCTTGAATACGCTTTCCCCTGTTAGTGTGGCTCCTCTCGCGGCCGCTGTTTAGTGTTGTGCTTGTAGTTGTAGTTTCATGCGCTCGTCTGCCTTCAGCGGGTTGATCGTTCTGGACAGAGTTTCTGTTTTAGCAGCATCTGGAACAGACCCACAGCACAAGAACATCATCTTTACATGGCCACGGGTTAAAAATAGAGCCCCAAAAACAATAGTGAGCAAAAATACACTATTCTCTGTGTTCTTTTATCAAGTCTTAAAATGATTGATTTATTTTAGTTTCGTTTTAGTTTATTTAACCAGGACATGGGCTTTAAAATGTAAAAAAAAAAATATAATAGTGACAATATAAATATTAATGTGTTATAATAATATAATATAATTTATAATCTAGATTTTTTTTTTATGCATTTTTAAATCTAGTTTTATTTTATTTTTCCTGAAAAAAAAAGAAGTGTTATTTGCGTGTGTATAAGTTTATTTTAGTTGCTTGTCCTGTGTATTTCTTCTGCTCTGTGAGTCCATGTGACTTTTGTTCCTATGGGTTTATCCTTTCAGGGCTTCATTAGATCATTTTTCTTACCCATCTCCCCCCCACCCTGTGTGGTTCTTTCCTGTTAAATTCTCCTCATATACATGTTTCAAGCTCACCGAGCATTACAACATGTTATTTTTAGCCTCGAGTGATCACAGGACTCCCATGTGTTACATGTTTTCAAACAGTAAACAGAATGGCACTCAGATTAAACAGCGTCTCGTTCTACAGCAGACGGGCTGGCTGGGATTATTGCATAATATAGCATAGACTTTCAGTCATAGGGACAGACATTGGATTCCTGCATATTATTTTAGTGCAAGTCAGTTCAATCCTTGTAATCTAATATACTGTGGTTTTCAACTGTTACCCAAAAGTGGGTCACATGTCTGTTCTGACGGCAGGGATTAAAACATTGAATGCAGATAATAAATGCAACCTGCCGTATAATTGTGCATAGAAAATATGATTACGACCAATCAAATGTTATTTTAGAAGTTAATCAAATTAGAGATGTCAGCATGTATTGGTAAACTTTAATACTAGTTTCAATGTTTGGATTTAATGTCATTTTATGTACTTTAGTTACTGTCATCACTTGGCAGTGGAGAAGTGCTCGTGTAAGCTGAAGTGTCCTTTGGTGGTCTGAAGGGATTTCGTTTGCATTATTTAGATGTGGATGTTAATGTCTTTACCACTTGTTTTGATAGACACTAAAGCACTAAACACACTCCTTTGTTTGCACACACATTGCCTGTGTGTGTGTGTGTGTGTGTGCAAGTGCCGGAGGTGAAATTAAAAGGTCGTATAGTCGCATTTTCCCGGCGTGAATGTCAGCAGGAGAAAACAGCATGTCCTTTCTGCGAGCAGCGTTTCTCTCTTTCTCTTTCTGAATCTGTTTCGTTTTATTGTATATTCCTCTTGCAGTTTTTCACTGCAAAAATACAGCATCTTATTGTTTTCTAGTAGAAATCTAAACATCATTAAAACAAGATTAAATTACCTGAGAAGCAAACCTGCATAAGATACTACAACCTGTTTTCAAATTAATCAGAATGAATCTTGAATATAAGAGTTGCACAGAGTGATGCTATGGTGTTGTTGATCTGAATGTTTTATAAGTGTGTTGCTATGCAGTTGCTAGGGTATTGCTATGCTTAAGATGAAGATTCATGATTTGTTTTTAACATACTATGATGTTTCTAGAGTGTTTGGGGTGGTTGCTAAGGTGTTTGAAATGTTTTAGTGTGTTGCTATGTGGTTTCTAGGGCATTGCTATGTGGTTACTAAGGTATTCTAAATGTTTTTAATGTACTGCTATGTGGTTTCTAGAGCGTTGCTATGTGGTAACTAAGGTATTTTGTATTCTAGTGTTTTTCGGTTGCTTTTTTACTTGGTGAGGTTTTCTAATCCATTGTCTACCATGTTATGAGGTTGCTGAGGTTGATGGTGTTCTGTGGTTTGTAGGGTGGTTGCCAAGGTATTCTGAATGTTTTAGTGTGTTGCTATGTAGTTGCTATGGTGATACTTGGTGAGATTTTTTTTTATTCACTTTCTACCATGCTATGTGTTTGACAGTGTTCTAAATATTTTTAGTGTGTTGCTAGTGTTGTTGCTAGGGTATTGCTAGGTGGTTGCTAGGGTGTTCTGAATGTTTAGTCTGTTGCTATGAGGTTTTTTTTTATTAATTGTCTACCATGCTATGAGGTTGCTAGAGTGTTTGATGTTGTTTCTAGGGTGTTGTCATGTGCTTGACAGTGTTCTAAATGTTTTAGTGTGTTTCTATGTGGTCTCTAGGGTGATTTTATGTGGTTACTAAGGTATTCTGAATGTTTTAGTGTACTGCTATGTGGTTTCTAGGTAGTGTGTTGCTATGTGGTTTCTAGAGCGTTGCTATGTGGTAACTAAGGTATTCTGTATTCTATTGTTTTTCAGTTGCTTTTTTACTTGGTGAGGTTTTCTAATCCATTGTCTACCATGTTATGAGGTTGCTAGAGTGTTTGATGTTGTTTCTAGGGTGTTGTCATGTAGTTGACAGTGTTCTGTGGTTTCTAGGGGGTTGCTATGTGGTTGCCAAGGTATTCTGAATGTTTTAGTGTGTTGCTATGTAGTTGCTATGTACATGGTGAGATGTTGTGATTCATTTTCTACCATGCTATGAGGTTGCTAGAGTGTTTCATGTTGTTTCTACGGTGTTGTCATGTGCTTGACAGTGTTCTAAATGTTTTAGTGTGTTGCTATGTGGTTTCTAGGGTGTTGCTATGTGGTTACTAAGGTATTCTAAATGTTTTAGGGTGCTGCTATGCGGTTTCTAGGTAGTGTGTTGCTATGTGTTTTCTAGAGCGTTGCTATGTGGTAACTAAGGTATTCTGTATTCTAGTGTTTTTCAGTTGCTTTTTTACTTGGTGAGATTTTCTAATCCATTGTCTACCATGTTATGAGGTTGCTAGAGTGATGTTGTTTCTAGGGTGTTGTCATGTGGTTGACAGTGTTCTAAATGTTTTAGTGTGTTGCTATGTGGTCTCTAGGTCGTTGTTATGTGGTTACTAAGGTATTCTGTATGTTTTAGTGTGTTGCTATGTGGTTTCTAGGGCGTTGCTATGTGGTTACTAAGGTATTCTAAATGTTTTAGTGTATTGCTATGTGGTTTTTAGGGCATTGCTATGTGGTTACTAAGGTGTTCTAAATGTTTTAGTGTGTTTCTGTGTGGTTTCTAAATAGTGTCTTGCTATGTGGTTTCTAGGGCGTTGCTATGTGGTTACTAAGGTATTCTGTATTCTAGTGTTTTGCAGTTGCTTTTTTACTTGGTGAGGTTTTCTGATCCATTGTCTACCATGCTATGAGGTTGCTAGAGTGTTTGATGTTGTTTCTAGGGTGTTGTCATGTGGTTGACAGTGTTCTAAATGTTTTAGTGTGTTGCAATGTGGTTTCTAGGGTGTTGCTATGTACTTCATGAGTTTTTTTTGATTCGCTTTCTACCATGCTATGAGGTTGCTATAGTGTTTGATGTGGTTTCTAGAGTGTTGATGTGTGGTTGACAGTGTTCTAAATGTTTTTAGTGTGTTGCTAGGGCATTGCTAAGGTATTATAATTGTTTTAGTGTGTTGCTGTGTGGTTGCTAGGGTATTGCTAGGTGGTTACTAGGGATATTTTTTTAATCAAAAGTCACGGAATGAGTTGTGATGCTCTATTATGCAGCCAAAAGTTAATGCAATTAGAAACGTTCTTTCATGCCACCATCACGAGAGAAGCCGTTTTTTTTCCCTAATAGTTTTCGTTTGCACTTCTCCTCCCTTGTTTAGTGGGTGTGTTAAACAAGCGTAGTAGGATGTGAGCGCTCTGTGCCACGGGACGCTGTGAGCGTGTGTGACGTGAGCCGCTGTCGGTACACAGTGTTCCCAGAGAGTGGCCTATATACGGCAGCGAGGGCGAGTACATCATGTCTCCTACTGCGACCGCCTCATTTCACATGCTTCCCAGATTATAATCCCAGCCGCCAAGCGTGTCCTAATCAGAACTCAAAGAGAAGGGTCCCCCTTTCTGCATGGGACCCCTCCAAATCAATTCTGCATCACTCACTGATTAGTAAGGGTGTCCTCATCGGAGGATGGAGTCCTGAAGTGAACTCTGACCCAGACAGGGTGTTACATAATGTCTGGTGGGCTTGTCTTAAGAGTCGCCAATAGAGCCGACTTGTTTTTTTGGGTTTGCTGGTTTTGGGGTTGAGTGATATGTTGGGACAGGGCAGCTTTTAGCTTTTCGTGACAAGAATGAAATGTGGAATGATAAAACAGCAACTTTTGTTAATGTGTGTTTGTACCTATTATTTCATACTGAATGCAAAGTGCACTTAAGTCTATTATCCACATTAATTTTATAGCTAATGCAACTATTGCTGGGTCAATTTTGTTTCTCCTAAGAAACATATAAGATAGAGTTGATGAACTGAGACTTATAGATTATTATTTATTTATGTTTATATGCAGACATTTCAACTTACATTTCTGCATGTTACAATTCACTTCATATCTGGATACTTTTAACATTCTAGACATGTTTCAGTCTGGTTTTAGAGCTTTGTATAATATATATACATTAGGTTGCATTTGACACTATTGATCATGATATTCTTCTGAAATGACTCAAGTGTGTAGTTGGGCCTATTATTACAGTGATTTGCCTCTTATTTAAAGGGTAGGACTTTTGCTGTTAATATTGTGTCATTCACTTACCCTTCTGCGCCTCTCTCTTGTGATGTACCACAGGGATCCGTTTTAGGCCCTTTTTTGTTTTCCCTCTACATGCTTCCTTTAGGCTCTGTCTTTCAGAAACATAACATTAAAGGGTTAGTTCACCCAAAAATTATATGTCGCCCCAAACCCATAAGACCTTCACTCATCTTCGGAACACAAATGGACTGTATGCACGGATTGTTCTTTAGAACTTCCGCATTAATATAAGCCAGCTGGAAAACTTCCGGTGAGAGTCATGTGCTGGTGTGTTGAGCTTCAGTATTTATAATCAGAATATAGTCACTTAAATATTCAGGCACAGCATTAATTTAGTTATTCAAACGTAAGACGGCATAAAAAATAAATGAATAAAGACGTACCTCAGTGTTCCTCCTCGGCTAAATTCAATTCGACCATCAGATTTCACTTTTACGTGAAAAAAAGCTTCAAAAATGAAATATTTATTGTGCACTTTAGTTAGATGAATTGAATAAAGTGTGCTGAAATCATTGATCTTGTGCTGCACTGACTGACAGCTGCTGTGATTATAAAGAGAGAGCGGCGTTCGCTTTCTGTGTCATTCATTCACAAGAAAAGTTATTGTTTTTCATGAGATTTTTTGAGTATTTCATACATTGACAAAATTATTTTTAAACCTAGTTATTTTAGAATGTTTAATATTTAGTCAAAAACGAAGTGAAAAACGATTAGAAATGGCTGATATATGCGCAAATAAATGCTACTTTGCCGCCACCTGCTGGTTAAAGTGGTAATTATTGTCTTTTTTATTTTTAAATAAGTGTTTTCTATCAAATGTTGAATTTCCTACATTTTTAAACGTTCGGTTTTACAATGGGCACAATCTCAGAAGGATGAACAAGTAATGTTTGTGGTCATCACATTAAAAATAACATTTGAAGTTCTGGAAAATAAAGTGTGTGCGTGTCTAATTACAGATACGGCGTTTTTAAATGGTCCCAATAGCTTCGTCTTTATTGCAATCAATAAAACTGGTTTATTAGGTAAATGTGATAACTGCATTAAAATATGAATACAACATTAAAAAGCCAACCATTGATGGTTTTGATTCGATGTACAGCGACTACAGAATGAACAGATCACCGGAAACGCCCGAGCTGACTTAAAGACATCCAGGAAGTAACCGTGCGTATAGTCCATTAAGATGTTTTTGATGAAATCCGAGGGTATCTGAGCCACACATAGGCAGCAACGACATTGCACCTTTTGAGGTCCAGAAAGGTAGTAAAAACATCGTTAAAACAGTCATGTGACTGCAGTGGTTCAACCTTAATGTTATGACGTGACAAGAATACTTTTGTGCGCAAAAACAAAATAAACATAATGTCTTTAATTGAAAAAAATGAAAATTCTGTCATTCCACACCCTTAAGACCTTCGTTCATGTTTGGAACACAAATTAAGGTATTTTTGATAAAATCCGATGACCCAGTGAGCCATCAAAACACTGCTTATGAAGCTTCGAAGCTTTACGATTCTTTTGTTTCGAATCAGTGGTTCGGAGCGTGAATCAAACTGCCAAAGTCACGTGAAACGTTTCGAAACACTTATGACGTAACGAAGCCTCGTTTACTGAAATCACGTGACTTTGGCAGTTCGATACACACTCCGTACCACTGATTCAAAACAAAAGATTCGTAAAGCTTCATGAAGCAGTGTTTTGAAATCGCCCATCACTAGATATTGTTGAATAAAGCCATTATTTTTGTTTTGTTTTTGCGCACAAAAAGTATTCTCGTCACTTTATAACATTAAGGTTGAACCACTGTAGTCACATGACTGTTTTAAATACATCTTCAGTAGCTTTCTGGGCATTGAAAGTGTTAATTATCTTGCTGTGATTGGAGGCCTCACTGAGCCATCGGATTTCATCAAAAATATCTTAATTTGTGTTCTGAAGATGAACGAAGGTCTTACGGGTGTGGAACGACATGAGGGTGAGTAATTAATGACAGAATTTTATTTTTAATTATCATTGTTACGTTGAAGATCTCCAACTCTTTTCCAGAAAATGATTTTTCATTCGATCATCTCTTTTCATGCCTTGATGAAGTCAAGACCTGGATGGCAAATAATTTTCTACAGCTGAATGAAAATAAAAAAATCCAAATATTTATCTAAATATAAAATTATTTGAAATACATATAGTTATTTATTAATATTAATTAATATTATATTAATAATGTTATTTGAACTGCGCTATATATAAAAATGTAAACATTTATTTAATTTTCATAAAATTCCATTTCACTTTAATTCTGAGGAATTTAATTGGATTTTAAAGGGATTCTGGAATGACTTGTGAATGGCGAGAGAGACGGGCGAATGTTGGCCGTCTCTCTTCACATGCTGTTTGTTTACTTAAGACCCTCTTGATAAACACGCTCTATTTAGAAACAAACACAGTCGCTGTTTGCACTCTGTCTGCTCCACTCTGATGTCTGTGTGTGTGAGAGTGTGTGCATGAATAAAACATGCCAAATGTGTGTGTGTGTGTGTGTGTGTGTGTGTGTGTGTGTTGTCTGTGTGTGGTGCCTAGAGACATCGTTCTCAGTTCCTCAGTTACTGTCGTCTGTAGAGTTTGTACAGCTGTGTTCAGCCATGTGAAAGGAGGTCAAACGCCTGGAACACGCACACACACACACACCTCACACACACACACACCCCTCACTCATGACCGTGTGTGTTTATAAGAGCTCATCGGCCATTAATGCTCTGCGAATAAACATTCCACGCATGAATCTCAGTGAAGTGTGTGAATTTGCAAGGGAAATGATGGTGTATATCAGTATATTTGTGTGTAATTGCATTAGTTTTTAATAAAACACAAACAGCACACCCACTGTCATTTCATGTTCGTTATTTGTCACTTTAATGGTGTTTGTTGAGTCAAGCATTACAAGCGTTACTGCATACTGTGATGAAACCACCAACAAGACTTTATCTATCTATCTATCTATCTATCTACTATCTAACGTTCTATCTATCGTTCTATCTATCGTTCTATCTATCGTTCTATCTATCGTTCTATCTATCGTTATCTATCCATCTATCGTTCTATCTATCTATCTATCTATCTATCTATATCTCTATCGTTCTATCTATCTCTATATCTATCGTTCTATCTTCTATCTATCTATCGTTCTATCCATCTATCGTTCTATCTATCTATCTATCTATCTATCGTTCTATCGTTCTATCGTTCTATCTATCTATCTATCTATCTATCTATCTATCTATCTATCTATCTATCTATCTATCTATCTATCTATCTATCTATCTATCTATCTATCTATCTATCGTTCTATCTATCTTGTTCTATCTATCTATCTATCTATCTATCGTTCTATCTATCTTCTATCTATATCGTTCTATCTTCTATCTATCTATCTATCTATCTATCCATCTACTATCGTTTCTATCTATCTATCTATCTATCTATCTATCTATCTATCTATCTATCTATCTATCGTTCTATCTTTCTATCTATCTATCTATCGTTCTATCTATCGTTCTATCTATCTATCTATCTATCGTTCTATCCTTCTATCTATCTATCTATCGTTCTATCCTATCTATCTATCTATCTCTATCCTATCTATTATCTATCGTTCTATCTATCGTTCTATCTATTCTATCTATCTATTCTATCTATCTATCTATCTATCTATCTATATCCATCTATCTTCTATCCATCTATCTATCTATCGTTCTATCTATCTCGATCTATCTATCTATCTATCTATCTATCTATCGTTCTATCTATCTATCTATCTATCTATCTATCTATCTATCTATCTATCTATCGTTCTATCTATCTATATCTATCCTATCTATCTATCTATCTATCTATCTATCTATCGTTCTATCCATCTATCCTATCTATCTATCGATCTATCTATCTATCATCTATTCTATCTTCTATCTATCTATCTATCTTCTATCTATCTATCGTTCTATCGTTCTATCTATCTATCTCTATCGTTCTATCGTTCTATCTCTATCTATCTATCTATCTATCTATCATCATCTATCTATCTATCTATTATCATCTATCTATCTATCTATCTATCTATCTATCGTTCTATCTATCTATCTATCTATCTCTCTATCGTTCTATCTATCTTATCTATCTATCTTATCTATCTATCTATCTATCGTTCTATCTATCGTTCTATCGTTCTATCTATCTATCTATCTATCTATCGTTCTATCCATCTATCATCTATCTATCTATCTATCTATCTATCTATCTATCTATCTATCTATCGTTCTATCGTTCTAATCTATCGTTCTATCTATCTATCTATCTATCTATCTATCTATCTATCTATCTATCTATCGTTCTATCTATCCATCTATCGTTCTATCTATCTATCGTTTCTATCTATCTATCTATCTATCTATCTATCTATCGTTCTATCCATCTATCCTATCTATCTAATCGTGTTCTACTCATCTATCGTTCTATCTATCTATCTTATCTATCCTATCATCTATCCTATCTATCTATCGTTCTTCTATCCATCTATCGTTCTATCTCTATCTCTATCTATCTATCTATCTATCTATCTATCGCTATCTATCTATCATCTATCTATCTATCTATCTATCATCTATCTATCTATCTATTATCTATCTATCTATCTATCTTCTATCGATCTATCGTTCTATCTCTATCATCTATCTATCTATCTATCTATCTATCTATCTATCTATCTTCTATCTATCTATCTAATCTATCTATCTATCTCTATCTATCTATCTATCTATCTATCTATCTATCTATCTATCTATCTATCTATCTATCTATCTTCTATCTATCTATCTATCTATCTATCTATCGTTCTATCTATCTATTTATCTATCATCTATCCTTCTAATCGTTCTATCATCTATATCTATCTATCTATCTATCTCTATCTATCTATCTATCTCTATTGTTCTCTATCCTATCTATCCATCTATCTATATCTATCTATCTATCTATCTCTATCCTCTATCTATCTGTTGTTCTATCTATCTATCTATCTATCTATCTATTGTTCTATCGTTCTATCTATTGTTCTATCCATCTATCCTCTATCTATCTATCTATCTATCTCTCATTCTATCTCTCTCTCTCTCTCTCTGGTTGAATGGTGTTTCCCTTGAAATGTCTAAATTGAATTTGACTCGAAGGAGAGAGAGAGAGAGAGAGAGAGAGAGAGCTCATGTCTTTTTTTAGCTGATGCAACATGATTGTATGGGAGTGATTTTATATATTCAGATGTGTGATGTATATTTCATCCTCACTATCTCTGTCTCAGTGAGTCGAGCTGACAGGAAAACTCCATGCTTTTGTGCATTTCAAGGCCCATTTCCCATCTATACCATGAATGACAACAAGCTATAGAGCGGATTATCCTCGACACTTCCCCCACGGCAGCACCAGTGTGTAATCCTGTGTGTGTGTGTGTGTGTGTGTGTGTGTGTACGGCTGGTGACATACATTCAGTCTAATTAGTTTACACACTCTATCCATCGCTGCAGCTGTAAGCGTTCAGTAATGGATATGGTAACATGTCCTCTAATAACTACAAGCACAAAGCTTCATTCACCACATCCACAGGTCACCTGCTCGCTTGCTATTGGTTAAAACGTCGCTCGTTTGCGCCGTATGCAGATTAGGCTCCATTCAGTGTTTTGATTACGTCGATCGTTCCCATCGAGTCGTTAAACATATTGGGCCACCGTGTGTCTTAAGCCCTGTGTGTTTAATATCGTAATGTTCATGAGTGTATCCTAATCCAGATTGACTTCCTGCCCTTTATTCTCTAAATATAGAGCGACATTTCATTTGTGTAAATATGCACCGTGAAAAAGGCAACTGTCTTGTAATATCTGTATTATGATCTGCATTACTTCCCGATGGCCTCACCTTCTAATCTTCAGAGATCAGATTGGACCATTTCAGGGATTTTATCTCTTCCGTTGAGTGTTTTTGCAAAGAATATATCATGCATGTTAATCAAAAGATAAAACGATTGTTGAAGTTGAAACTACTTCACTTTTCAGTTGACATAACTTAATATGCATGGACTGTTATTTCATATTCACCAAGTAGAGTCAGATTTAATTTCGTTCTGATAAGAAATGCCCATTTTTCAGCTTTGAATCAATTCAAAATGATAAAATGAGGCATTTTACTCATCAAACCGATGTAAAATAGGCTGCGAATGTCTTCTCATGGTGACTTTAAAAGCATTTCATTGGGAATATGTCCATTCTGTGGCTTTAATTTATTCTGAAACTGAGCAAGAATTCCCAGAATCCCACAGTAAATGTCTCAGGGGCATCTGTACCAGAACATAGAGCGTAAAGACCGTCACGTGCATCTCGCGTTCATGGGTTTGTGCACAATTCATGTGCATATATGACTGTGTGTGAACACGTGATGTATGCATGTATGAGTAAATCACATGATCATGCATGCTTTAAAACATGTGTACTTGTGAATGCATGTGAACTGTTGCACAAATACGTGTGTATTCACACTAAGGCGTGTTTTAAGCCATCAATCCGATATCCTGAAGAGACAGCACCTTTGTGTTTGTGAATATGGATTATGGCTCGAGTTGGTTAAACATGTCAGCGTCACGTTTGAAAACAGCGATGTCCTCTCGTCAGGCAAATCTAGGCTTATCGGCCCTGTAGCGCAGACAGATTACCGAAAGCTGCCCTAGCAGGAACTTATCTCACCTCTGAGGCTCTTCAGACCGCCACTTTTATTAGGACGCAGTTTGCGTTAGCAGCAGTGTGGATGTGATTGAATGCAATACTTGCACTAAATATTTTAGTCTACTTTCTATTTAATTTATATATATATATATATACACACACAAAATACACAATACACTTTTGTTACTTTTGTTACATTGTTGTGGGTTCCTTATATTATTACATAAATAATTATTATGATTTAGTTTGATTATTAGGATTTTTGGTCTGGTTTTAATAACCTACAAATTTACCAAAAAAACTATTGCACTATTATTAGTAACCATTGCAAAAGCAGTTCAAAACAATATGCCTATATGTTATAAGAAGTATGACTTTACAAAAGCACATTACATTACAAAAATAAAACAACATAAATATAAGATAAGGTCAATAAAATGGCATTTAACAAATATTTTTTAACATTTATTATTGAATTTAATATTTTCATTTTCACAAGCTGTTTGTAATATATACAGAAATTACAACTTTTTCACTTTAAGTTAAAAATTTAAACTTTTAAGTTTGTTATTTTTAGCTATTATTTTGCATTTTAGACAAATTTTAGGCACAAAGTAAGTTGCAAGTGTATTATTTATTTTATTTCTGTGTATTATTTATCTTATTTATTCATATCTGAATGTACCTTCACCACGTGATACAGTTACTGCGTTATGACTGCGGAACATTTGTGGACGTTTAAAATTGTGCAAAACAATCCCACACCCTGTGCTGTAAAACACATACAAACAGTATTACATCAGTTTAACATGAATAGTTAGTATGATACTACCTCGAGGCCGATAACGATGTTTATTTTGATATTTGACGATAATGGCGTTCTGCTGTGGTCCAGATTACGTTCTTCATGAACGAACAGTATATTTTAATAGACAAGCTGCGGGCCGTTTGAAATTCTTCCCCGGGCCGCATTTGGACACCCCTGAATTAGACCAATACTATATTATAATTAGACAACAGAATATAAAAATTAAATGGCAAATAATGATATTTTTTGTTATAATTTAAATAACAAATAATAATAAATTCAAAATTCAAATATTTTAAATAAAAATGCATTTTTTGTTAAAAAAAAATATTTATAATTTTATACATTCATAGTGATATATATAATATAACAACATTATAAAAAAGGTTAAAATTAAATTAAATGGATGTAAAAAAAAAAAAAAAAAAAAAACCACATCCAAAAAAAAAAAAAATAAAATAAAAAGATTTGTATAGATTTTATAGATGGATTTTTATTGTTTTTACAAAACTATATATATTTAAGTATTGGTCGAATTGAGTATTGATCATTTTACACTGATCATAAAATAATATACTCTAATAATTATCATTTATTATAATTTTAAATTTTATTTAGTTAATTTCTTGCCTTCAATATTTGTCTGCATGGTAACAAATAATTTTCCAGAATTGGTCTGATCTATTTATTTATAAATGAAATAAGTCATAAATATTTATAAACATTTGTGCAACATTATTGTCGTGGTTGGTAACAGATAATTTCACATTATTTATTCAGTTTCAAAACTGAATTCATTCATTCATTCATTTATTTATTTAGTGCCAGGTCACAGATGTATTAAACAGTTATCCATATTTTCTCACTAGATACAGCACTATAATACTTTGATTAATTAATTGGCTGTAAACTTGAATGTAAAAAACACTTCCAAAATTTTTTTAATATATTTTCAGAACAAAATGTGACTGGTCCTTTTTGGAGCATTGCTATGCGGTTACTAAGGTTGCTGTTGGGAAATCCGTCAAATATTCATTTGTGTGATGTTCCCACCTTCCCCGTGTCTCTTCCTTTCTCTCTAAATGTCTCTCTCACAGATGGATTAGGCCGTCGGAAGGGATTCTGTGATTCTCTGCTGATTGTGTCCTGACCAAAGCAGATCAGTGGCTTCTCGCATTTAGCTGGAGCTGAACACGTGAACAATGTTCTGAGCGTGCTCACCTCGCTTTCCCTTTCTGCTTGACTGTGAGCGGACAGTGTTCACCCGATGAGACGTCTGACTTCAAGAAATGTTCTGTGTGTTAAGAACTTAAGCTGTTGATTAACATCCTTTAACTCATGTTTTGAGTTCGCTGATATAAGTATATGTGCACATCTACACAAGGACAACAGGAAGGAGTTGAGTTAACTGTCCATGAAGCACCGTTTATATGGAGCAAACACCCTTAGGAATTACTGACAGATGAGTTCAGATGATTTCTGAATGTTTCACACAATCTGTCCATAGATATTAAGTAGATATGATGAGCACAAACCAGAAAAGCCACAAAAAGGGGAAATAATGCAACCCAGGCTCATTGGAAAACCATGCCTCTGTCTACATTATTATAAAACTCCAAAAACGTTTTTTTTTTTTTCACACAAATACAAAGTTCTGTCATGAAGGTCGATAGATCCTTAACTCATCCTGCTTGCAATCACATCATTCTCTATAGGGCACAGTTGATTGGTTCCTGCTGTATCATTAGCCAGTGAGCTTGCAGCTCGACCTTCAAACACTCGGTCAGCATTTGCTGTAGCAGTTGCAGCATACTTTCAGAAACCTCCACCTTCCCCAGCTCCACCTGTATAGATCTGCTATGGGTAATTCATGTATGATATATTGTACAGCAGCAGCATGTCTTACTTGCTCACAGCTGCTCAAACGTGATGCGTAACACTAGAATGAACCTCATTGGTTCTTGAGGAACCTCAAATGTGCTGCGTAACTGAACCTCATTGGTAAGCTCAAACGTGCTGCGTAACACGAGAATGAACCTCATTGGTTCTTGCTGAAGCTCAAACGTGATGCGTAACACGAGAATGAACCTCATTGGTTCTTGCGAAGCTCAATGTGATGATAGAAGCTCCACGTAACACGAGAATGAACCTCATTGGTTCTGCTGAAGCTCAAACGTGCTGCGTAACACGAGAATGAACCTCATTGGTTCTTGAGGAAGCTCCACGTGATGCGTAACACGAGAATGAACCTCATTGGTTCTTGCTGAAGCTCAAACGTGATGCGTAACACGAGAATGAACCTCATTGGTTTCTTGAAAGCTCAACGTGATGCGTAACACAGAATGAACCTCATTGGTTCTTGAGGAAGTCAAACGTGATGCGTAACACGAGAATGAACCTTGGTTCTTGCGGAAGCTCAAACGTGCTGCGTAACCGAGAATGAACCTCATTGGTTCTGAAGCTTGATGCGGATGAACCTCATTGGTTCTTGAGGAAGCTCAAACGTGATGCGTAACACGAGAATGAACCTCATTGGTTCTTGAGGAAGCTCAAACGTGATGCGTAACACGAGAATGAACCTCATTGGTTCTTGAGGAAGCTCCATGTGATGCGTAACACGAGAATGAACCTCATTGGTTCTTGAAGCTCAAACGTGATGCGTATGAACTCATTGCAAAGTGAACACGAGAATGAACCTCTTGGTAAGCTCAATGATGCGTAATGAACCTCATTGGTTCTTGAAGCTCAAACGTGATGCGTAACACGAGAATGA
The DNA here is from genome assembly GCA_028476615.1 of Culter alburnus. Lineage (NCBI taxonomy): Eukaryota > Metazoa > Chordata > Actinopteri > Cypriniformes > Xenocyprididae > Culter > Culter alburnus. The sequence goes on from JAOTNS010003824.1 coordinate 592,743, forward strand.
ACCTCATTGGTTCTTGCTGAAGCTCAAACGTGATGCGTAACACGAGAATGAACCTCATTGGTTCTTGAGGAAGCTGGCGTAACACGAGAATGAACCTCATTGGTTCTTGAGGAAGAACAACACGAGAATGAACCTCATTGGTTCTTGCGGAAGCTCAAACGTGCTGCGTAACACGAGAATGAACCTCATTGGTTCTTGAAGCTCAAACGTGATGCGTAACACGAGAATGAACCTCATTGGTTCTGAGGAAGCTCAACGTGATGCGTAACACGAGAATGAACCTTGGTTCTTGACTCAAACGTGATGCGTAACACGAGAATGAACCTCATTGGTTCTTGAAGCTGTGAACACGAGAATGAACCTCATTGGTTCTTGAGGATCAACGTGATGCGTAACAGAATGAACCTCATTGAGCTCAAACGTGATGCGTAACACGAGAATGAACCTCATTGGTTCAAACGTGATGCGTAACACGAGAATGAACCTCATTGGTTCTTGAGAAGCTCAACGTGATGCGTAACACGAGATGAACCTCATTGGTTCTTGAGAAGCTCAAACGTGATGCGTACACGAGAATGAACCTCATTGGTTCTTGAGGAGCTGTGATGCTAACACGAGAATGAACCTCATGGTTCTTGAGGAAGCTCCATGATGCGTAACACGAGAATGAACCTCATTGGTTCTTGAGGAAGCTCATGCGTAACACGAGAATGAACCTCATTGGTTCTTGAGGAAGCTCAAACGTGATGCGTAACACGAGAATGAACCTCATTGGTTCTTGAGGATCAAACGTGATGCGTAACACGAGAATGAACCTCATTGGTTCTTGAGGAAGCTCAGTGATGCGTAACACGAGAATGAACGGTTCTTGAGGATGTGTGCGTAACACGAGAATGAACCTCATTGGTTCTTGAGGAAGCTCCACGTGATGCGTAACACGAGAATGAACCTCATTGGTTCTTGAGGAAGCTCAAACGTGAATGAACCTCATTGGTTCTTGAACAATGAATGAACTCATTGGTTCTTGAGGAAGCGTGATGCGTAACACGAGAATGAACTCATGTTCTTGAGGAAGCTCACGTGATGCGTAACACGAGAATGAACCTCATTGGTTCTTGAGGAAGTGATGCGTAACATGAGAATGAACCTCATTGGTTCTTGAGGAAGCTCAAACGTGATGCGTAACACGAGAATGAACCTCATTGGTTCTTGAGGAATCTCAAACGTGAATCTCAAAACAGAAAATTTGGAATAAACCGCTCAATTCATAAGGATTAGTTTTACGATCTTTATGAACTTTTTGAAGCGTCAAAGTGGTAGTTTCGTAGCTGTCAATGGAGGGTCTGTTAGAATCTGTTAATCTGTTAGATTATGAAAATATCTTCATTTGTGTTCGAAGATGAACGAAAGTCTTACGGGTTTGGAAAGACATGAGGGTGGGTAATTAATGACAGAATTTTCATTTTTTGGGTGAACTAACCCTTTAATGCTTTACTCTTCAAAACAAAACCACAGCTAATTTGCCTATACTGCATTAAACCACTTTAGTGCATGAAAACACCATGATTATTTTAACACACATCTGTCTCCTCATGACCGAAATCATTCAGTCATGCAGGATTTTAACACACTGTGATCTTCCATTCAGAATATTCCTCCAAATTCCACAATGATCCCTCCCTGTAGACGACCTCGTGCCTGAAGCATGTCTAATTTAAACGCTGTACCCTCTCTCTCTCTCTCTCTCTCTCTCATGATGCGAATAAAGGTGAAGCAGAGTTTACACTGAACTCTCGCTGACCTGCCTGACGACACAATAGACTGACCTGGATGTGTATGTGTTTGTTTGAGTGTAAGCGATTATACCACAGGAGGTCTATACACACACACACACACACACTTTTTGGTGTAGGTGAGTGTTTGTTAGTTGTAGTTGCTTGCTTGTTTTGCGCATTGATTTCAGACGTCAGTATCTGATTTCAGTGTTTGTGTGTGGTGTCATGTATGTGAGTGGCAGACTGGCTGTGAATATGATTTGATTGCATAGCTTTCCCTCATCTCATTTTCTGTCATGTGACCTTTGACCTCAAAGTGTTGAGGGACAGTGGCTGCTTTAAAGCTGCTTTGTGTGTCTGAATGCATCCATAAGGATCATGAGGATAAAGGACTCGCACGTCCATAATCACACGTACACACAACCGTTGAAAAGTTTGGGGTCAGTAAGATTTTCAGCATCATTACTCCAGTCTTCAGTGTCACATGATCCTTCAGAAATCATTCTAATGTGATGATTTTCACTTTTGATTAATTTAATGCTAAATAAAAGTATTAATTTCTTCAATTAAATCTTACTGACCCGAATGTTTGAGTAGTGTATGTTTTATAATGAGCCAAAGAACCATAAAGTGAAGATTCGTTGACGCCACAAATGCTTTATTTTTATTAGTGAAGTTTTGATATGCCGGAGTTTGACCGCGTGTTGTCCTCTCAAGACATCTCGTGCAATATTAATGGCCTGTACTCTTAAAAACATAATTCCTGACTGAGTCAAAGTGGTTTAATAAATGAATATTTGATCAGGAGAAGTGAACGCTGGTTGAACTTGTGGTGGGTGGGAGAGAGGGTGGTTGGACTCTTTGTTTAAGCTCTTTGAAGATTTATTTATTATTATTTATTTAGTAAACGGAGTGTACGGAGTAAACTATATATGACCTGTTGACCTCAAGGTGTTGGGAACAGCAATCCTCTGGGATTGACAGACAGACGTTTAGGGGTTTCCTGGTCTGACATCTGTGGTTTTGACCCAGAGGTCCTTGGGATTGAAAAGGTTTAAATGGGTTTAAATGGGCATTTAAACAGAGTGGCCACTTTAAACTGGTGGATTAAGAGCGATACATTAGACAAAAATGTTACAACCACAAAAACAATTTAATCTACAAAAGGGAAAAGTGTCGTTTGAATTGAAAAATATATTTTTCGAAAGTAAATAAAAGATTATTACAGTATGTAATACTAATCAAAATTTCACATTTAAAGTCAGCAAGAAGTAGAAGTTGCGCTCTTTTCTTCTCTATTGTGCCATATATCCAAGTGAAACACTTTGCAAACAAGAACAAATGTAGGGCGGAGCTTGATTTTGTCTGTGGGGAATTGATTGGATGGTTGTGTATTTGATCTCATGTGAGTGACAAGTTGCCCCGCCCTCATCATCAGAGACGAGGAAGTTATTCTGATTCACGATTAAGTGGAAACAAAATAATAATGTGCACCGATAAATAATTTAGAATAAACTAATGTCCATTCAAAGTATTAATTGCAGTTTCTTTTAAATATACTAGCTAGGGATGCACCGATATGAACATTTTGGCTGATATCGATAACCAGTAATTCTTAATATTTGAAAGCCAATAACCGATAAATTGGCCGATAAATATGTAATTTTTGAGAGTTTCACCTTTAAAAAACTTTTATCGGCTTTAATATATATCAACCAAATTTTCTTATTGGGCCGATAACTATACCATTAAAAATGAGCATATATCTGCCGATACCGATATGGTGACCGATATATTGTGAACACCAGTTTTTTTCATTCAGTCAAACGATTCAATCAAAACACGTATTTGTTCAGTAGCGAGACATTATTGTGTTGCTCAATGGCTCTATTTTCATTCACGAAATAGATAAAATAGACAATTTTCTAAATCTAAAATCAAAAGTCACATAACATTAACATTGAAATGTTATATGAAATCAGTAGGCTATCACATTAGCAATCGTGCTGATATTCTGGAAAACAGCACTGTATATCCTGTTATAAATATTAAAAACAAGAACTCATTTTTGCCTTGAATTTTGGGGGCATTTTTATTAATTTTGTTGGCATTTTTGCCCCTAGGCCCAGTTAATTTCCATGATGGTGTGGAGCGGACAGAGGCCCCTTCTGTTGCGATGCCTATTTCAAATGAAACTGGTGAAACGTAGCAAAGGCCGCTACTAGCGCACAGTGACATTGACCGAGTGTAAACCTGGTCCAGTCTGGAGCACAAACACTGCAGGACGACGCACACGCTCAACTGCGTTTTCAGTCGCTCCTCGTCTCGGTCTGTTTCACAGACATAGCAGGAGGCAAAGACACACAAATGAATCTTGTCACAACATGATGGACATGAATAGCAGCTGACAGCTCTTGTAGGGTGCTAATGGAAGCGTGTGTAAGTATATCTGTGTTTACATGCATACAGATTCAAAAGAAGAGCTGCAATCATGTACTGTAGTGCTATCGAATTCATAAATGATAATTAATGGTGTTTACAAAGTCACTGCATCATTATTAGCACTGCTCGTACTTACAGTTAGTGGTCTGAACAGAATCTTAAGTAAGAAATAATTAAGTGTTTGTGCCTTAGACATTAATGATTCCTCAAATCCTTTTGAAGAAGTGATCAAATGCATGTTTTTGCATGGCAGGAAATGACAATTACATTGTTGGAGGGACCTCTAATGTAAATTTGAATTACTGAATTATAATTAAAATAAATTGAAATTCATATAACTAGCTCTGTCTAAACCCTCATTCTATTTAAGAAAAAAAAACTGGCAGTACATTTAGCTGCAGTGCCACTGGTGACCACTAGAGGTCCAGAAAGCTACAGTTTACGCTTCATTACACACACACACACACTGCATGAAAGCACTCATGTGTGATAAGGACATGCATTTTAAACAATCAATCAGTTATTCAAGAATGTTTTGGGGACTTAATTGTTTGTTGTCAGTTTAAAAGACTTGTTTGTTTACACATGTAATAAAAAGGGCATTCTAGGTTAGCGACAACAACACACACACACACACACATACCAAAACGCGACAGTGACGCAAGGTCCTGGCAGACTGGATGTTGATTATGTTCTAGATTAGCAGCTGCTGGCAAGAGTTTGTGTACACACACACACACACACACATGTTGGGTTTCCATGTTTTATATTAGATGTAATGGTTTTATCGCGGTTTCGGTACGGTTTGGTACATGCTATGTTCAGGGGAAAATAAACGTCAAATAAAAATAAAGAAAAGAAGAACAAAAATAATCGAACTACAACCAATGGCACAAATAAATACATTAGAGCAAAGATACAAATAAAATAAACAGTGCTTTTCAGGTATCTAACAGTAGTTTGCAGGTTCAGAAATTGAATAAAATAGTCAAATGTAAAATATCATTGCATATAAACTTAATCATTATTAAAGTTGCAAAAGATATTCAGTCAAGAGCAGTGAGTGATTTCCTTGTCTTTTGTTGTTTGATTAACATTAAAAACACAGAGAGACAGCAGGAATATTAGGCTGCTGTCACTTTAAGACTAATGCACGGATCCAATATACTGATACTGATACGCATGCCTTGTCTTTTTTGACTGTTTACGTTCACTTAAGACATAACCTACCATGCTTGCTATAGGATACTCACCAATACGGGCATGTTAACATCCTTTTTGTGTGAATTTGTTTGTTCAAGCGCAAGACTTGAAGGAGAACTCAATATTTGAGCGCTGTCTGAGATGTGAGTTTCTGTCTCTTCCATGGTCAGGGTTAGTTCACCCAAAATGAAAATTCTGTCATTAATTCCTCACCCTCATGTCGTTCCACACCCGTAAGACCTTCATTCATCTTCAGAACACAAATTAAGATATTTTTGTTGAAATCCGAGAGGTATATTACTCGTCCATAGACAGCAATATAATCAACACTTTCAAGGTCCAGAAAGGTACTAAAGACATGGTTAAAACAGTCATGCAGTGGTTCAACCTTAATGTTATGAAGAGACAAGAATGCTTTTTTGTGCGCAAAAACAAAACAAAAATAACCACTTTATTCAACAATATCTTCAGAAACACAAGCTCAAGCAAAGACGTTTTGCATTTTTGCCAAATGTTCCAAAAATCAGGTTTGATGAACTCTGACCTGCGAATTCGGATCACGTGAAGGCGTGTGACCAATAGAAGATCGATACGTCACAGCATGACCTCTTGGTTTTGAAAGAATGCACAATTTTTGCAGCAAAGTATTTGTATATTTTTACTTTCTGGATTTATTATTATTTGCTGTATGTTGAATTTATGTTTACTAGGGCTGTAAGGATATGCGATATGAAACCGAAATCGCGATACGCAGGTCCACGATGTATCGCGATGTGAGAAGGCAGAATCGCGACACACCCCTTCCAACTCCCAGAGTTATCCTTCCTGTCCAGATCCAATGCTACCACATTTTTAAATTACTATAAGTATTAGGGGTGTAACGATTTATCGTAGATGGTGTGTCTCAATCAGCTCTCTAGTTCAGTAAGTGTTTCGGGCACACATTGAATCTTGCAAGCAGGTTTAAACGAACGTTTCTCATGTCAGTCTCTTGCATGGTCGCGTGAGAAAAGTCGTGGCTTTCTTTCACCGCAGTGAAACACAGCAACAGCTGTGCTCACAGAAAAGCAAAAGACGCTTGCGATGCTTTGCTTTAAGAAGTTCTGTGGGGCCGTTCACATATTGCGTCTTTTCCGCGTGCAAGTCAGTTATTTTTCAAATGTAGCCGCGCGGCAGGCGCTCATATGGGATCAACGCGGTCGCGACGCGCATGCAATTCTCAACTTTTCAGAATGCCGCAAGCGCACCGCAGGTCGTGTGACAAGAATCAACCGATCAGCTATGGCCTTTCCGTAACAAAACATCAAAAGCTCAGCCGAACAGCTGATCATAGCTGTACATGGTGGTTTTATATCTTATCTCCATCAATATCTCGTAGTAAACTAATGCAAGGGCTAGAATCGCAGAAACATCCTGATCCTCTGGAGAGCTCAGTTCATGGTTGCATAGCAACGACCGACGCCACGGGAGCGCAAGCGCTTTGGAAAGAAGGAGAAGCGGTGCAGCCGCGCCTTCCACGCGTTTTTAGACGCGATATGTGAACGGCCCCTATTCATAATTCTAAGTTCATGTTAAATTTAACATTTTTTTTTTCAGTGACAGCCCTATTCAACTGTTAATTTGAATACAGAAGGTTTTTATTAAAATGTTATTTTTTTATTTTATTGAAATGTGATCTTGTATGTACAACAAGGAAAATTATTGAATTTGTTCGTTTTTTAATAAATCTTGTTTGAATTTCAGTTTCATTTTGTTCAAAATATCGTGATACGTATCGTATCATGAACTCCGTATCGAGATACGTACCGTATCGTGACCTGAGCGTATCGTTACACCCCTAATGTTTACCGTTGCAGTCTCCGTAGATCTGCAGAAAACTTATTTTAAATCTGTATTTACTTTATTTTTATGTCATTTTTACAAATGATGGCATCCTCAAAAGGAGTTTTTGTCAGGTTTAACTAACTAAATTTGTCCCCTAAATATGGTTATGTAGGTACGTGTAATTATTTATTTTAGGGATGCACCGATATGAAAATTTTGGCCGATAATGATAACCGATAATTCTTTATAGTTGAAAGCCGATAACCGATATATTGGCCGAGAAATCTAAATCCAAATTTTTATATAATTTTTGAGAGTCTGATTACAAAAACAAAAGTCTCATCATTAAAAGCCATGTCACAAGCACACAATTATAATGTTCTCATTATAATTTTATGTAGTCTATATGACAGACATGTTGTACTGAACTGTATTTTCCTTTTTAAAGTGACTCCATTTATATTTCAAGCAATTGAAAACCATCATGGTAAACAGTGCGCATCTGAAGTGTCTCAGCTGAAGGAAATAATCCATTATTTATCAGCTTTAATATATCGGCCAAATGTTCTTATTGGACCGATAATGATAACATTAAAACTGAACATATATCGGCCGATATATATATCGATACCGATATGGTGACCGATATATCATGCATCCCTATTTATTTATTTTTTTTTTTCCAATTTGGTTGGGTAGAAATCCAGCCCTGCAGATAATTTAATTGGTTAAGGTAAAGATTAGTGTTTGGTGTAGGCAATCAGCACTGTGACTGACACGACCAATTAAATCTTTACAATCGGCTGCGGGGCGGAGCTTCTGCTGATCTGGTTTGGAAAACAAAATCACACAAGTAGGTCCACACTACACACACACAGAGAAAGGGATAAGACTCTCACACACACAATTTGTATATTGTCATATTATTGCAACTACCGTCACTAAATTTATTCCCTGTAATCTGAATTTATCTTGATAAATCACTTCCGCTCTATCCGTTTCTGCTCTATCCGTGTGTGTGTGTGTGTGTCTCGCTGCAGGGCTAAAGCTGTTGTTGACACACATGGCGTTGTGTTGCTGATTAAATATTTGTCATCAGCTGCTCAGGTCAAGCGCACACAACAGCCAGTAACATGCTCAGATTAACACGTTCACCAACACAAACACTTCAAATATGTAATATTCAGCTATTAACTGACAACAGCTGATCCAATGTGCATCCAAATAACAATGCTTGATTAGCACACACTGTGATTAAATCTATCAATGAGAGATTAGAAATAAGATAAGAAGACAGGCACTTCATCTGATTCACATTTAATCCCGGAGTGTTCCTGTTTGTGCCGCGCTTTCCTGCCCTGTGAGCGTGCTTTAACCTAAAGACTTGCATACCGAGTGCCGTCATTAGGATGTTGTCATGTTGCTTAATTGGCTTTGGACCTATAGGCAGTTTACTGCTCTGGAATAGAGGGATTATCGGAGGAGCGATAGTCGGACAGTATGTCAGCAGGGTTAAAAACGTCTTCTCTGAGTGAACGATGCCACTGCAATAACATAATATTATAATCGTATAAATATAATCATTTACACAGTTACGGTCATAACTTGTTTTCATGACAAATTTATTTAAACATATATTAAATAAGACATTACTAACAGGTAAAGTAAATATAATGAATATATAAGCTAATATAGTGCATATATTTAGTGAAATGCTTCAGTGAACTAACATGCTGTGGACACTAAATGACTTGCCTGAGGTGAATGTAATGCTGTGCGAGATATTATTCTCAAGCTGTTTTACTGATGTCTTTCTGCGGTTGAAACACTGGTTCTTCTTCTGCTCTTTTTCCTGTTGTGGCGGTTAGCAAACAGCGTTGCATTGCCACACACGCCCCCTTCTGGATTGGAGTCTGTGACTGACTGTATTCGTCGTCTGACTGTATGCACTGTACCATGATGTTCGTACCATTGCAGTTCAGGACGAATACATGTACCATTACAGCCCTAATATATATATACTGTATATGTCAGTTCTCTGTACTAGTTTCAATTGCTACAAGCTTCAGCAAAATAAGTGTTTTGACCTCAGAATTTCATGTTTTGATTGAAAGCAGCTGCAGGTTTATAGCTTTTCCTGTACTTTGCTTCTGGTGGACTCTTATATGCCCTTCCCTCCAGCTGTAGACACAACTGTGTGTGTGAGTGTGTGTTAATGTACTCTATGCAAATGCCTGGTAGTAGCATTTGCATAGAGTTGTGGCATTGACACAAATTTCACGATTAGATTTCCATTCACAAGCATTTGATTTGATTTTGATTTGATATTGATTAATTGGTGCCTATCAGCTACAGTTAGCTAAAATTAACTGTAGTTTTTATAATAATAACATTTATAATAATACATTTTTAATGACATAGTTATGTTTCTACTCATTTTTTAAAAAAATATAAACATTTAAATGGTGGCTGTCATAAAAACATGATGGATTTATTCAAACGAACATTAAATATTAAAGAACAGGTTAAGTAAAAATACAATGAATATGCAATATAGTGCATATATTTATCAAAATGCTCCCCTCTGAGTATGCTACAGCTGACTAATGAGTATTTGGACTTTGAATTGCTGTTTTATTGACATCTTTCCGCGGTTAAAAACACTGATTGAGAGATGATTTATTTCAGTAAGTTGTACTGTATCTTTCAACATTCCTTCTGATGTTCATTCATGTTTATTTGGTGCTGTAACAAGTAGTAAAGAGGAAGAGAGAGAGGCGCTACAGCAATCTACACAATAAAGAGCCACAAAAACACATTTAATGACTGAATTTAGTGATAAAATTGAGCAAAGCACAAAGCTTATTGCAATTTACTAGATGGGAGGTGCTATAAAACTTCATCAGCTGAAAACAGCGTAGATTAAAAGATTGATTCTTGGGATTTAAATGGGTCATGAACTGCATTGTTTTATGTTTCTTGGGGTGCATTTATAATGTTAGTATGATTTTTATATAAAAAATTGTCATACTTTAGAAATCAAAGGCATTTTTTCCTACCCTGATTTTAGCCCACTGATTTGAACTGCTCTGTTTTAAGGGGCGTGTCTTCTGTGTGACTTCAGTGTAAACACCCACTGCTGTGATTGGCTGACATCTTTGCAATATAAAATAGCTAAGTATTACTCTCTCGAGAACTTTTAGCTTGTTTTTACTATTATAGCTCTCAAGGTTAACTAAACGTGGCATGAAAGGTTGCAGTGATGAACATGTAGTCCATCACAGACATGATGTTGAGCGCATGAAAGCAGTGATCTCGTCATTGCAACTCAATTTCTGCACACTAACGAATGCTTTCAACAGTGCAAATGCCATGTAACAAGAGATTCTTTGAATAAAATGGAGTTTTGGCACAAGTCCAGAACTCAGTCACTGATAAACTCGTGTTGATTGACAGCTCCAGCGATTGTTAAGGGAGCGTTCTTTGATCGTTTTCTATTTATGATTTAATCACTGTTTAAATAACAGATTATTTTCATCCTACTAAGAGAAACAACGTGAAGCTGAGCGTTTAGTCACTGGTTTGTTTTACTGACACATAGACAAAGAACATTTGACTGAATGTGATTGATTAACCCTCAGGGGTCTGAGGATTTTTGGGGCCCTGGAGAAGTTTTGACATGCCCTGACATTTGTGCTTTTTTTCAGTTGTTCATAAACATATTAATGGAAAAAGTGTCATTACACTGTATTCACAAACTAGGCTATAATAATATGTGAGGAACATGTATGTACATGTTTGTGTTTTTGAAGGAATAACATTTATGCGTGGTTATTGAAAAACAAAAAACTTAAGTCACTGAAATAAAGCCAAAAAATATATATTAAATTTGTGCTCACAAGACTTCTGGGTATTGGAGGTTGTAGACTAGAGTTTTTGCTTCAAATGAGGTAAAAATTATGCTGCCTGCTTGTTCATATAAAACAATAGAGATTTAAATTTTCTAAAACATCTTTGGTCAAGAAACACAGTATGCGTGGAGGCGTGAATCATCATGAAATGGGTCATTCTCACCTGAGAAGACAAAGAATCGCATAATGACCTCTAATGACCTGCATAAATAATGAGCTCTTTCAGTCGGGTAGGCTGTGAAAAACCCTCTGTTGATCATGTCTCAAGCAGTAAATACAGAAAAAACAGCAATACTGTGAAATATTATTACAATTTAAAATAATGGTATTCTATTATATTCTTTAAAATATAATGTATTTCTGTGATGCAAAGTGTCTGAACAGTTATGTTACCTCTATGGCATTTCATATAGGCTTTTAGCTAAAATATGCACATTTGGAGAAATATTGATGGATTCTCATATGTCTATGTCATTTTCTATACAGAGGAGTAATATTTATTCAATATTTATTGTCATCACTATGAACGCTGGATACTGTTTTCAATTCATACTTGCAGCCGGAGGGCGCTCTGTGCACCTTTAGTCCACAAATTCATCTAAAGAAGAACAGGAACCAGGAACTAACGGCATGTCTTCTAGAGGTCGCTAACCATGGTTTTAACATCCAGATAAACACTTTTCAAGATAATAAATACACGATTGAGACGATGAATGCATGCATTGCCTCAGAATTTGCGTCTGAATAGCACTCCCTCCGTGGGCGTGGCCGCATTAGCGGATAATGAGCTGAATCACGGACTTCTGACATGGCTCTCTTTCATACAGATTACATAAACACAGAATTTTTGTTTTCGATTTGACTTACACGATTTAAAACCTGACATTTCAACGTTTTTTTAGACAGAAGTCTCATTTTTTTGTGATTAGTATTCACTAAGTTACAGTTCATTTTCTGAGAACTATCAGATTGGACTTCATTCAGAGGGAGACGAGAAATCATGCATCATGTTAGTTTTCTTTTTTTTTACAAAAAGCACAACATTTTGTTTTTACTCTGAGTGTACACAAATAAAAGAAGATATTCCACAGATTAAAATGGTGTATAACTCTTAATTGTATGTGCAACATTGACGGAGTATTTTGAGTCTCTTTCACACTGGTTAGAAAAAAACCGTGGTGACACGCCGACCCGAGGGATTTAACCAAAGAATCCACAGTGAAATGTACCAAATACAAATAAATAAAGCTCAACTGAGACGTTCACATTGTTGAAAATAAATAAATAACCATATTCCTAGCATTAGGATCCTTTGAAAGGTAATGTTATTTTTAGTCCCGTATCGCTCTTCTCTCCTCCTCATCTCACTAACACACCAGTGGGCGGGGCTAATTTGCAATGATGAAGTAGGCGTTGATTTCTTCTGCAGAGGTGGCCTTTTGTTGAACTGTTACGTAATAAAGAGGCACATTTCACAATGAGTCTTTAACTGGGCTTGGTTACAACAAAAGCTGTTTTTGGACTAACAATGTGTATTTTCAGTTCTGAAACTTACAGGATATTCTTATAGTATGATGACCTCTAATATGCCAAAACTCAAGGAAAATTTGATTTCTCAGTTCATGACCCTTTAAGAATCGATATCAGTTCTTCAAAATGAGAATCGATTAAAATCGAGAAATCAGTATTTTGATAGCCATAAAACAAGATGCAACTGCTTCAACAAGGCCAGTCAATATACAACACAATCTCCTAATGGTCAGCTCAACATCTCACTGTTGGATCATTGGGGATCTCGACCCAATTTGACCTTGTAAATGAAGTAGACGATCTGGCAAATGGCAGGATAGCAAAAGATTTTCATATAACTCCCTATAGCGCTGTTCTCGCTTGTAAGTTCTGCCCTGCGCGGACATTAGCTCCTTTTACAAAACGACAAATTTGTGTAATCTGGGTTAGGGTTTAGTGCGTAATGCGTTTAAGACAGTTGTCCAAAGTTTGGCAGGGCAGCTTTGCCTGTCAAGATTATGTTGTATAGATGTTTGGGTCACCTAAGAGGATTGAAGGTTTGACATAATACCTTGACACCTGTAGATGGAGGTAAGGAGGGACGGTCATTTTTTTGGACATTTATACAACACACTAACAACCATCTCAATGTTTTTTACATGTTGTTGTGCAACTGCATAGCAACCACCCAAAACAACATAGCAAACGCATAGAAATGGGCTAAAAATATCCAGAATGTTTATGTGCACAAAGACTCCGGTGCTTCCGGTGTTGACATGAGCTGGCCTTTGTTTCTCCAACACGGTTTTGCGGCATGCCAGCTTCATCATTCCCCCCTCCGTACGCAGATTCCCTTGTGTTGGCATTGTATTGCCAACAAAGCTCAGGCATGATAAATTGTTAAAGCTCGAGATTCCCTCTTGCCACAGGGAGGCTCCGTCAGAGGACGAGCTGTCAAACATGGTTGTGGGAAGGCGGCCGTGAGAAGCGAAGGCTGTCTGGTGCTGCTACTGTCTGAAGGGTATCACACATGCTGGTCAAACGAGGACACACACACACACACACACAGCTTTAAGTGGACGCTGAGCATTTGTGCTTTCCTAAAATCTTATGTTACTGTGAGTAATGCACTCCCATGCATGTTGTTTTGTTGACTTGAGCAGATTTGTCTAAACGTGTTGACAGATGGGAAATGAGACCCTGAATATCTCTGAGGTTGTCCGTGTAACCTACACCGAGTCAACTGTGAATACACATGAGTTCTGTTCACCTCTGCTAAACTGACCACAACAGAGATTATAGCAGGACACAAACACTGAGTCCACTTACAAGGTGAATGAATCCGATGTAGGAGACGTTTTCTTCAGATCCTATTATTTATTATCTTCTAATAATGCCATTAACCCTTTAAGACCTGAAGGCTTTTTTAGAGTTTTTTTTTCTGAGCGACACACACAAAAGTAAAGACTCATAACTCCAAAACTCTAGCAAGGAGAGTCAAAAGGTAGGTATCATTTGATAGAAAACATTTTATATTTTAAGAAAATATAAATTACATTACATTTGGACATTTTCTTGCTGAGAAACAGCTGATAAAAGACAAAAAATATATATTTTTTTTTTCAAATAATTTTTCTTTTTTTTTATTTGACATGGAATAACTCAGAAACACAATAAGATCACTAAAAAATTCTTTTTTTGGTGATGCTCTCCTATATGTGAGCTGCATCTGGTTCAAATTTCGTGGTGATAGCATAAAGAATAGTTTGAAAAATTGTTGTTAATTTTTTCCGCAGCCAGGTGGCGCCAACGGGCGGTAAACTCCGGTTTAGTGGTGCTTCTCCGCAGTCGTTAGGAGTTTTTCAAAATGATGCATTAAAAAGATGAGATTCTAAGCTTTAAAATGATATCTATTATGTGTTATTCCACTTTGGAAAACGAACATGGATGGGTCCGGGAACATTGGATACACACTGCATCCCGGAGAGATGAGAGACATGTTTTTAGCCAAGTATGTTAAGAGTCAATTAAGACCAAGTACTCATGTGTTTCTTTTATGGGGTTCATTTTTATTAACTAACAGATTTAAAATTTGTGTTGTGTTAATTAAAACTTGGAAACATTTTATTATGCTTTCAGTGTTTTAAAATGCCTTTGTTTATATTATATTTGTTTATATACAATAAAATTAGTGCGGTCAAATCGATTAATCGCGATTAATTGCATCAAACAAAAATTTGTAAATATATGCGTGTATGTATGCATGTGTGTTTATTATATATATATATATATATATATATATACACACATTATATATTTACATACTTTAATGTTAGATGCGATTAATCACGATTAATCGATTTGACCGCACTAATTTTATTGTTTTACTTTTGTTGTTTTGACACTGACTTTTCCTATAAAAACCCATCATAAAAAGATATAATCTAATCCAAAGACTGATGAATACATTAACATAAATCATTTTAATATTTATTTTGTGAAAATAAGATCAGTGTTTACATTAATTACAACTGTTACTCGGTTTGTGGCGTCAAAAGTTTTCTTTGCAAAGGAGATTAAATAAGATGAAATCTTTGTGAATTAAGCTAAGAAAAAGCGTTTGCATGAATATAGTGCATAATTTACAATCAAGCTGTAATTTTGTCAAATTGAATGGAATTATTAATTAATCATGTGTATTATTAGAAACATAAAAGCTTCAACCATTAAAGTTTAAAATGACTTCACATAATGCTTTTGAAATCATCATTTGGTTCAGTCTGTAATTCATGTTTATACACTATTGGACATTGTTAGTAGAGCATGAAAAGAATGAAAAAAGAGCTTATATTAGCAGAAACACTCAAACACTGAGTTGATTGTGAATGGATTAGACGCAGCAGACGTGGATCAGGCTGTAATATTATTGTTTATGATGTTTCATCAGCGTCATTGAGGAAAGACTCGTATCGCTCCCTTCTGTGATAATCTGCATCGCAGCAGTGTGGTAATGCTAACGTTTGCAGAGAAAGGTTTTAATATAAAGTCAAACAGATCAAATTTACCACTGATCCCTCCAAATATCTACTGTACAAAAGATTTAATCTGATTTGATGCAGCTGAATGTGATATGATGAGATATTTCAGAAATAGATTTGTTGCTCTTCCCCCTCCCTACCTCACCTTTCTGCTATGATTAGACTGTATGTTTGTTTGTCTAAATGAGTGTTTATGGTGTTCAAGGATTAAAACACATTTGGCATCACCAAGAATAAAAAAACGAGGCCTTTGTGTTTGTGGACGGCATTTACGGCGAACTTAAACCTACAAGTTTGCAATGTTCTCTATCCAATAAAGACTTGCACTGTTTTCAAAATAAGGAATAAACCCTGTTATGTAATGAAACTAGAGGTGTTCAGATGAATGTTTTATACTCTGAATACAGTCATGCTACTGTAGGAAGAGTCAGATCCAGGTAAATGCATAATTCATCATCCATGACTTGGTTGAAGGCCGTCATTTACCCTATAGCTTTTGATAATACTTGTGGATTTGAAATGAATCAGGTTGTTCCTAGCTCTGTGAACTGATTAAAGACGTTTTGCACAAAACATCTGTCAAATGCATGAATTAAAGGGTGCCTGTTATTGCAAAATTCCCTTTTAAAAGGTGTTTAAACTCAGATGCGTGTAAACAACTAGCCTATAATGGTAAAAATCCACCCATTTCTTTATTTATAAAGTTATTCAGTCAAGAGCAGTGAGTGATTTTCAGATTTTTTTCATTGTTGTTTGATTCATATTAACAGCATTTACAGCAGTAGGTACTGTATATTACGCTGCTGTCACTTTAATACACAGATCTCATACACACGTGATTTCTTTCCCTGCTGTTTACTTTCACAGACATACCGAGTGTGTAACTTTGTGTGTTTTTTGACATAAACGTGTGTGTATTTGATAGTTTAAGAGTTATAAGACGTGAAAGAGAACTTAGTTTGATACTCACACGATGCATCGTCTGACAGACAGCTTTCTGTGTGCTCAGAAAACCATGTATCAATAATTTTATGGTTTTAAAACATGCAGATAATAAACTTTCATGATGACGTAGAACTACAATGTCACATGAACGTGGCCATGATGAAGATGATAAAAACAAATAGATGTTTTGTTTTTGGCAGAGTATCCGATGCAGGAGTTGTACCGGCTCCGCCCACTTCTGGAAAGGGGGCGGGGAGCAGCAGCTTATTTGCATTTAAAGATACATGCACGAAAACAGCGCGTTTTTCTGTCTACTCAAAAATGGGCATTTACAACACGCTATAATAAATGATCTGTGGAGGATTTTGAGCTGAAACTTCAGACACATTCTGGGGACACCAGAGACTTATATTACATCTTGTATAAAGGGGCATAATAGGTCCCTTTATTAAGTGAGACAGCCTCTTTGTGTTTAGTAAGTTTTGTTTCAAGATTTTACATTGGTCACCAAACATAGCTAATAACTCATATTTGAGTCTGCATGTGGTTCAAACAAATTGCAAATTATACTTGTAATTTTGATGTTCATGTTGACCTCTGTCTAATTTGGCTTCTATCACAATGGATTTGCACAAAGATTTTAATTGGACACAGATTTTGATATCAACAAAAGACACGAGAAGCAATTTCTCCTCTCTGTTCATGATGTGTGATATTGTCAGTTGTGACCCGTTTTTGGGGTAACAACCTGCCTGCTGAGAAACACGGTTCAGAAGAGTTGCAATGAACTTATTGAACTGGAGAATGGAGGAACATTTTCAGACACTGTTAATGTTTGAGTATTGATGTCCATCTGTAATATGCTGAAAAAATTGGGGGAAAAAAAAAAACTGCTACTAAATTTCGCAAATAGGCTAATTACAAAGAAACAGCAACGCGCTGAATTAAACATGAATCTTTTAAGTAAAACACTCCAATAATTTGTATAATTTATACCTTCAAAAAAATTTGTATAATTAATTTTAGTCTCATTTGTAAGTTTGTAAGACCCCAGCCATTAAGTTCTAAAAACATTATTTCAGATCAAACATTGTTTATGTGAACATTCCATTTTGCAAACATTATCGGAATGTTACTATTGAATGTTCTCTGAACATTCCAAAAAAAAGTAACATTTTAAAAACGTTAGACGGACGTCCACTAAAACATCAGAGGACTCGTCATGTAAACTAACACGCCGTAGGACGCTCTTGTCTTGTCCCTTGTTTTGGAGGGAATGCTGGTGAGGCAGATGGTGTGAGCCCACGTGACCGACCCCACATCACCTTCATGCCGATGGCTGGGCTTCTCAAGGGTGACTGGGTTTGGTGACTCTCTTCGAGAGAGCCTGCTGGGTTTGTTGAGTCTGAATCCTGTCTGAAACTGTGCTCAGCCGGACCACCTTTTGAGCCCAGCTGGTTCTGAGCGCTAATGATGTCTTAATCTAGGTTAGTGATTATTCCAGAAAGCAGAGTGAGAGTTTAGTCTGTGCTTTTTGTTTTGAAACAAACTGGCATGATACCAAATTAACACAGTAATCTGTGTGGTGTGATTGGAGATTGCCGTGGATTGTTGAGCAACTACAAATCACTTTTTACCCAACCGTTCTGCTTTAAAAAAAAGTTATTTTGTGTTCATTTTCACCCATGTGCACTTCAGTCCCAGCGGACGTGCCATTAGTGGAAATAATCTGTCTTTGAGGTTGTTACACAACACTGTACACTCAGAACACAGAGTACAAACTGCATACTGACACACATACACACAGTGACATGCGTCCTCTCTGTGAAGCCCCGCCCCCTCGCCGAGCCCAGGATTTTTCTCAATGGATACGACAGCAACTAGTGCGTTTTCCTTTATATACTAAGGGGAAAGGGAAAGCCGCACAACAATAGTGGAGTTAAATATTTGAGTTGAGGAAGTTGGTTCTTTGTTATATGTATATGTTTACAATAAGAATAAAATAAATTAATAAATTAAAAACAATTAAACACATTTAAACTGGTATTTTTAGGCTTTTAGTCAATGTCTGTTTGTTTGCGACTATGGAAGTTTGTTTTCATCCACTAAATAAAAAAAATAAAAAAGGTAATTGCGACTTTTTGTCTCAAAATTCGGACTTTTTTTTTCTTCAGAATTGCAAGATTTAAAGTCAGAATTGTGAGATATAAAGTCAGCATTACGAGATATAAAGTCAGCATTACGAGATGTAAAGTCAGAATTGCGAGATGTAAAGTCAGAATTGCGAGATTTGAAGTCAGAAATGGGAGATATAAAGTCAGAATTGGGAGCAATTTGCGAGATTTAAAGTCAGAATTGCGAGATATAAAGTCAGAATTGGGAGATTTAAAGTCAGAATTGCTTGATATAAAGTCAGAATTGCGAGATGTAAAGTCAAATTGTGAATATAAAGTCAGAATTATTATAAATCGAATTGCGAGATATAAAGTCAGAATTGCGAGATTTAAATCAAATGCTTGATATAAAGTCAGAATTGCGAGATGTAAAGTCAGAATTGCGAGATATAAAGTCAGAATTAAGAGATATAAAGTCAGAATTGCGGAATGGCGAGATATAAAGTCATAATTGCGAGAAGAGCTATAAGTCAATTGCGAGATGTAAAGTCAGAATTGCGAGATTGAAGTCAGAATGGGAGATAAAGTCAGAATTGCCTGATATAAAGTCAGAATTTGCGAGATATAAAGTCAATTGCGAGATTAAGTCGATTGGGAGATTTAAAGTCAATTGAAATCAGAATTGCGAGATATAAAGTCAGAATTGTTAGATATAAAGTCAGAATTGAGATAAAGTCAGAATTGCGAGATAAAGTCCGAATTGCGAGATAAAGTCAAATTGCGATATAAAGTCAGAATTGCGAGATTCAGAGATATAAAGTCAGAATGCGAGATTAAAGTCAGAATTGCGAGATAAAAGTAAATTGTCAATAAAGTCGAGATATAAAGTCAGAATTGCGAGATATAAAGTCAGAATGCGAGATTTAAAGTTTGCGATATAAA
The DNA here is from genome assembly GCA_028476615.1 of Culter alburnus. Taxonomy (NCBI): domain Eukaryota; kingdom Metazoa; phylum Chordata; class Actinopteri; order Cypriniformes; family Xenocyprididae; genus Culter; species Culter alburnus. Next base: position 612,446 of record JAOTNS010003824.1, read on the forward strand.
GTCAGATATTAGTTTCAGAATTGCGTGATTAAAGTCAGAATAGATATAAAGTCAGAATTGCTTGATATAAGTCAGAATGCGAGATGTATCGAATTGTGAGATATAGTCAGGAGTGAGATATAAAGTCAGATTGCGAGAAATCAAAATTGCTGAGAATGCGAGATGTAAAGTCAGAATTACAGAATTGTGAGATTAAGTCAGATTGCGAGATATAAAGTCAGAATTGCGAGATATAAAGTCAGAATTGCGAGTAATCGCAAGTTTTGTTCTGTAATATCAAAAGTGACAAGCCTCAAAACACAGATGAGACTGAGAGACACTAAATAGTGTCAGATCAAGCGCCGCTGATGTAAACACACGTACGTTCTGACCTACTGATGCTGTAATTGCTCTTATGTCACTATATTTAAAATCTGCTTGTTGAATGTAATGTAATGTTACAGCTGCTGATCTTTCATCTGAATCCTATTGGTTTGTCTTGATGCTCCCAAATACCAAACAGGCCTTCATCTAGTTTAATGTGTTTACTGTGCTTACAAACATGACGTGCTATGTGTTTTTCTTTAGATATCAGTATATATCCACAGGCAGATGTTGTGGCTTCATATTTAATCCTTATTCGGAAGTTATGTCACTCCATCCATTTCGGTAATGTGGAGTAACTTTGTGATTAGGCAGCTTGTGTAGTAAACAGGCCAAATCTGAATCACTCTGCAAACTATAAAGGATTATATTTTCTGAAATGTCATGTTTAAGCATGCAAATGATGCATGCATTATCTAATCTTTTGTTCCAAGCACACTTGAAAACAAATATGATCGGTTCCTCACCACAAAGCTCATGTGCATATGAATCATTAGAAGCTCAATATCTAATGGGCACATTGTGTGTCTCACAATACTCCATACATTGTGAAAGGTCCATAAGGTCTAATTGCATTTTTATTCACACTAGGGCTGAGGTCGCTCATATAAAGTCAGGCGCGAGATAAGTTCAGAATCCAAGTTGTAAAGTCAGAGTTGTGAGTTATAAATTGGAATTGCGCGATATAAAGTCGGAATTGCGCGATATAAAGAAGAATTGCGAGAAGTCAGAATTGCGAAAGTCAGAATTCGTTGGTAAAGTCAATGCTAGAATAAAGCGGAGAGTTTCGAGAAGTCGGAATAAAAGTCAAAGGTATTTTAATATAAAGCAGAGTTGTGAGATTGTAAAGTCAGATTGCGAGTTGTAAGGTCGAATTGCTAGATAAAGTCGGAATTGCTAGATAGAAATCGGAATTCAAGTTATAAAGTCAGAATTGCGAGTTATAAAGTCAATTGCATGATATAATCAGAATTGCGAGTTGTAAAGTCAGAATTGCGAGTTGTAAAGTCAGAATTGCGAGTTGTAAAGTCGGAATTGCTAGATATAAAGCGGAATTGCGCGTTTATAAAGTCAGAATTGCATGATATACAAGTCGGAATTTGGTGAGATATAAAGTCAATTGCGAGTATATAGTCAAATGCGAGTTGTCAAAGTCAATTGCGAGTATAAAGTCGGAATTGCTAGATATAAAGTCGGAATTACGCGAATAAAGTCAGAATTGCAAGTTATAAGTCAAATTGCACATTTATAAGTCAGACATACATAAAGTCGGAATTTGAGATATAAAGTCAGAATTGCGAGTTGTAAAGTCAGAATTGCATGATATAAAGTCGGAATTTGTGAGATATAAAGTCAGAATTGCGAGATATATAGTCAGAATTGCGAGTTGTAAGTCAGAATTGAGTTAAGTCGGAATTGCTAGATTAAAGTCGAATTACGCGAAATAAAGTCAGAATTGCAAGTTATAAAGTCAGAATTGCACATTTATAAGTCGAATTGGACATAAAGTCGGATTGCAGAATTGCGATTGTAAAGTCAGCATGATAAAGTCGGAATTTGTGAGATATAAAGTCAGAATTGCGAGTTGTAAAGTCAGAATTGCGATTTGTAAAGTCAGAATTGCGAGTTATAAAGTCGGATTTGCTAGATATAAAGTCGGAATTACGCGAAATAAAGTCAGAATTGCAAGTTGTAAAGTCAGAATTGCGAGTTGTAAAGTAGGAATTGCTAGATATAAAGTCAGCAAGTTATAAAGTCAGAATTGCACATTTATAAAGTCAGAATTGCGAGATTTAAAGTCGGAATTGTGATATAAAAGTATATGCGAGTTATAAGTCATAATTGCGAGTATAAAGTCAGAATTTGAGATTTAAAGTCGAATTAGTGATATAGTTAAACGTGATATAGTGCGAGATATAAAGTCAGCTTGTGTAGTAAACAGGCCAAATCTGAATCACTCTGCAAACTATAAAGGATTATATTTTCTGAAATGTCATGTTTAAGCATGCAAATGATGCATGCATTATCTAATCTTTTGTTCCAAGCACACTTGAAAACAAATATGATCTGTTCCTCACACAAAGCTCATGTGCATATGATATCATTAGAAGCTCAATATCTAATGGGCACATTCTGTGTCTCACAATACTCCATACATTGTGAAATGGTCCATAAGGTCTAATTGCATTTTTATTCATACTAGGGAGCTGAGGTCAGCTCATATAAAGTCAGAATTGCGCGAGGTCAGAATTGCGCAGAATTGCGAGTTGTAAAGTCGAATTGCGCGATAGAAATCGAATTGCGAGATATAAGTCAGAATTGCGAGTTGTAAAGTCAGAATTGCGCGAAAGTTGCGAGTTGTAAAGTCAGAATTGCGAGTTTAAAGTCGGAATTGCAGAGATTGCGTAAAGTCGAATTACGCGTAAAAGTCGAATTGCAAGTTGTAAAGTCGAATTGCGAGTTAATAAAGTCGAATTGCAAGTTAATAAAGTCAGAATTGCGCGTTTAAAAGTCAGAATTGCGAGTTGAATTGCAAGTTGTAAAGTCAGAATTGCGAGTTGTAAAGTCGGAATTGCGAGTTGTAAAGTCGGAATTGCTAGACATAAAGTCGGAATTACGCGAAATAAAGTCAGAATTGCAAGTTGTAAAGTCGGAATTGCGAGTTATAAGTCGAATTGCAAGTTTAAAGTCAGAATTGCGCGTTTATAAAGTTGCGAGTTTTGTAAAGTCAGAATTGCGCGTTTATAAAGTCAGAATTGCGAGTTGTAAAGTCAAATTGCGAGTTGTAAGTGCATGATATAAGTCGGAATTTGTGATAATAAGTCAGAATTGCCGTTTAGATTGCATGATATAAAGTCGAATTTGCAGAATTGCTAGTTGTAAAGTCAGAATTGCGAGTTGTAAATTGCTAGATATAAAGTCAGAATTGCGAGATATAAAGTCAGAATTGGAGTTATAAAGTCAGAATTGCGAGATATAAAGTCAGAATTGTGAGATTTAAAGTCGGAATTGTGTGATATAGTTAGAATTGCGTGATATAAAGTGCGAGATATAAAGTCAGCTTGTGTAGTAACCGGCCAATCTGAATCACTCTGCAAACTATAAAGGATTATATTTTCTGAAATGTCATGTTTAAGCATGCAAATGATGCATGCATTATCTAATCTTTTGTTCCAAGCACACTTGAAAACAAATATGATCTGTTCCTCACACAAAGCTCATGATATCATTAGAAGCTCAATATCTAATGGGCACATTCTGTGTCTCACAATACTCCATACATTGTGAAATGGTCCATAAGGTCTAATTGCATTTTATTCACACTAGGGAGCCGAGGTCAGCTCACACACATTGTTCTGACTGCCCCATGACTCATATGTTATATGATTGACAGATCACTAGTGACAAACAACTAGCCACGCCCCCATGAGCACCGCAGCCTATTCTCCACATTTCTCAGGAAAAAAGACTCTAAAATGTTGGATTAGTAGTGTGGAGGTCCTGGAGATCAGCAGAGTAATGGTTAAAATGAGAGATTTTTGTTCTGGGGTTTTAAAACATTTTAGATGTGTGACTTTTATAGATTTTATGGACATGCATATCATGATAACATGGATATCAGAGGTTTGTTAGCATTCTGCAGACGCACTGGTCGCCATATTGAGGAGGACCATCATGCCATGGTAAGAGAAAATCTTACATGAGGGTCATTCTCTGTCTGTGTGGAAAGAGGATTGTTAAATAAATATACACACACACACACAAAAGTGTTTAATATATATTATATATATATATATATATATTTTGGTTCCAAAACGCCATTTAAAATAATTAAAAAAAGTTTCCACCAAAATCAGTATTGTATCTAGCCGGTACTGAAAAGTCATTTATTAATTTTGCACAAAATGCGATATCCGTCGGGTTATTCTGTCATGTTTTCTCCATTTCTTTCCAAAACGCGACAAACGCCAGTCTCCCTTCTCTGCAGAATGCGATGTATCTGCTCTCAGCCAATCACAGCGTACCATTCCACACACTGTAAACAGTAATGGCGGCGCTCTGAATACCTAGTTCTCCTTATCTGCTTTGTACTTTGTGATCAACAAAAACAGAAAAATGAGTAACTGAATCATGAACAGTTTTTAAAAGCCGTTTTTAATACCAATTTACTCGGCAAATGTGTTTATTTAACCGTGCAGTGGCGCCAGATACTCTTTAATCGCTAATGACAAACAGAAACATAATTAATTAATAACATTAACAAGATGACTCGCTGAATTCATTTTGGGAGCGACGACTGAATGTATTTTTAGTCAAATGCCTGTATATAAGATAAATATTGGCTTAGTTTAGACTCTGTCATATATGTGAATCAACTTACTTTGTTGTGTATTTTCAATATGAAAAATAATTTTTATATTGATGGATTAATTGCATTTTGAAAAAAAAAAAAAAACGTGTCATGGATTTATTGCATTTTGGGGAAAAAATAATCTGTTTATATAACAAACCTTTTAAAATCAAAATGTAGATTTGAATTTTTAATGTTTTTATAACTAAAAGATGCTATGTGAAAGTTTGAAACAGAAATAGTGGTTTTTTTTATCTGGCCACTTTCTTTAAAGAAAACACATTTTTACTCAAATTAGTCAAAATGGATTTATAGCGTTTTGGAACCAAACTCTTCATGAACATTTTGTATATTTACACTAAAAAAATAATCATCATTTGGCACTTAAATCACATATATTATTATATCACATAAACATATTTGTGTGTGTGTGTGTGTGTGTGTGTGTGTGTGTGTAATGTAAGTGCCAATGATTATATATATATATATATATATATATATATAATATATATTATATATATATAAAATTCAATTCATATTTATTTGTATAGTGCTTTTCACAATACATATCGTTTCAAAGCAGCTTTACAGAGAATGCATGTCAACATTACAATTTAAAGAAGAATGCAGTTAGCAAATAATGTAATAATTTAGGCAATTAATTTAAAATAATATATAATGTATTTCAAATAAAATTGTAATATTAAAATTATATTACAATTACAATTTAGTATATATAAACAATCATCATTTGGCATTTAAATCACTTAGTAGTTTCAAGATCATTTTGTAAATATACAGAATAAATTTAAATATAATAAATTTAAAATGAAACGTAGTATACTAAATATTACTAAATGTAGTATATTTACACTATATATATATATATATATATATATATATATATATATATATATATGTAATGTAAATATACTACATTTAGTATATATATTAAATATTAAACTTAAAATATTAAAAATATTACATTTACATTTGCATATTTACCCAAAATCATCATTTGGTATGTAAATAATAGTAGTTTTAGTAGTATTTTGTAGTATTAGTGTGCATATGCTAAATTTTACATTTTAGTATTCAACGACAGGTGAGTAGGCGATCTTTCTCCAGCTTTAGTGTTTAAATTGCTTGTTTCAGAGGTGGAACTCCTGTTTTTAAGTGGATGAATGTGCGTTACCAGCATGATTCCTGTTGGTGGAGTTTACTCCGTGTAAACTAGATGCATCACATCTCTGAGTCGAAATGATGTTCTGTGGTAATCGATATAATGCCTCAGATGCTATCGATGGAGCTCAGATTGATTTGAGGTGTGGACGGGTCTCAGTCGCTGTAAGGCCGTGCCGCTCGACCTCATGCGCTCAGTAGTCGCGTGTTTACCCTAGCAAGGTTCACACTGATCTAATGGAGGGACACAAGTTACGAAACAGCAGCGCTCGCTGTGGCAGTAACGTCTGGCCCCGCAGCAATGTTTACGCTCAGAGTGATTTTATTAAAACAGTATAGGTCAAAGCAACTGGGCCATTTCTGTTAGCCCCTCAGCTCAGCCACAAATACGGTTATTCCCGACGGGCTTGGAGCTTGACTGACTCAGAGAACAGGATGTTCTGGACTCGTTTCAGAGGAGGAGGGGGAACGACAGAGAGAGAGAGAGAGGGGGAAAATGAAAAAACCTGCGGCTACAGTGAGCAGCGGCAGCAGAATGCCGGCCTGTTTGTTTTGAACAACTTTAAATGTGCTTTGATGCTTGAATGGCAACTCAAACATACAAGGCCAAACGCTGAGAGAGCGATCGCAGTGAGGGCGGGGCGGGGCGGAGACAGAGGCGGGGTGGGGGCGGGGCCCACCCTCATGAGGACAAACACAGACTTCACAGAGATTGGCTCTTTTTAGTTTTAAACAAGGGATAAAGATTATATTCATGTTTTTAATTATTCTAAATGAACACAAAACTAAATCCGATAGAAAAAGAAAATTATAAATAATATGATTCTGGTGCTCTCTTGGATCTGAGTGCAGCTTTTAATCTCGTCTAACTGCTGTCGGTATCACTACTGAATTTTAATTATTGTTGATTATTAATTATTTTAGACAAAAAAACATTTAGAATTCTGGTACTTTGGCTGATAACAGAAATGCAGAATCATTTATAATTGTTTTATTTCTGCTTTTTGACATCTGGTGATTTTTTTTTTTTTTTTTAGCAACTAATACTTATATTTTTTATATTGGATAACAGATCTGATGTTTAATTATTGTTGATTATTAATTATTGTAGACAAAAATAAATAAATTCTGGTACTTTGGCTAACTAATAAGTATTATTATTAATAATTTAGTTATTTAAAATATGATACCCAATTATTTTTATATTTAAGTGTCTGATAACTAAATTTGATACCTAAAATAATCTGATAATTATTGATTTATTTCTGCTTTTTGCTTTTTTATTTCTTCATTTTTAACTATTGTTAATTATTGCAAAATATATAAATGTACATTTTAAAATATAAAAAATCAATTTAAAAAATATATATTTTTAAAAAGATATTTAAATTTCTGGTTGTTTGCCTCATTAATAATAAAAGTTTATTTTTATTTGAAATATGATACAGATTATTAAGTGTCTGATAACAGAAATCCAGAATCATTTATAATTATTTTTTTATTTCTGCTTTTTGACATCTGATGATTTTTTTTTTTTTTTTTAAACAACTAATACTTATATTTTTTTATATTGGATAACAGATCTGATGTTTAATTATTGTTGATTATTAATTATTGTAGACAAAAAATAAATAAATTATGGTACTTTGGCTAACTGATAAGTATTATTATTAATAATTTAGTAATTTAAAATATGATACCCATTATTTTTATGTTTAAGTGTCTGATAACTACATTTGATACCTAAAATAATCTGATAATTATTGTCTTATTTCTGCTTTTTGCTTTTTTATTTCTTCATTTTTAACTATTGTTAATTATTGCAAAATATATAAATGTACATTTTAAAATATGAAAAATAAATTTAAAAAATATATTTTTAAAAAGATATTTAAATTTCTGGTTGTTTGCCTCATTAATAATAAAAGTTTATTTTTATTTGAAATATGATACAGATTATTAAGTGTCGGATAACAGAAATGCACAATCATTTATAATTATTGTTTTATTTCTGCTTTTTGACATTATTGTATTTTGTGCTTATTTTTAATTATTGTAGACAAAAAAAAACATTTAAAATTCTGGTACTTTGGCTAGCTAATAAGTATTATTATTAATAATTTAGTGATTTAAAATATGATACCCATTATTTTTATGTTTAAGTGTCTGATAACTACATTTGATACCTAAAATAATCTGATAATTATTGTCTTATTTCTGCTTTTTGACATATAGTGATTGTTTTTGTTTTTTTTATGTGATAACTGTTTTGAAGATCTGATTTTTAATTATTGCAAAATATATAAATGTACATTTTTAAATATAAAAAATAAATGTAAAATATATATATATATTTTTTTAAAAAGATATTTACATTTCTGGTTGTTTGCCTCATTAATAATAATTATTAATATTATTAATAATAATAGTTTAGTTTTATTTTAAATATGATACAGATTACAGAAATGCACAATCATTTATAATTATTGTTTTATTTCTGTTTTTTGACGTGCATCGATAACCCATTTTCCCTTTATTTTAATGTTTGCAGATCTGATATTTTAATTATTGTTATTAATTATTGTAAAAATATTTTTTTTTTTAATTTGGCTCAATAATAATGATATAATTTAGTTTTGAAAATACTATACATATTTTTTTTTTTTTTTAATATACAGTTGTTTTATTTCTGCATTTTGACGCAGTCAAAACTAAGACCACGACGATATAAAGCATTATGAATATTTACATTTTTGAAGCATTTCTGTAACTTAAGCAATAATGACTATAAATAGTTAAATTGAAGGTAATTTACACATTGGTGTTGCTGCTGTTCTTTAGACGTCCACTAGATGGCATTTATCAGAAGACCTGATACCGATAACCAAATAAGTAAACAAACAAAAAAAGTAAACGTGTGAATATCAGTAAAACATTCGGGGTGAAAGCGATTATGGGTTTATTTGAGTATGTAAACAGTGTGAAATGAATAAGACGCGAGGGTAAAAACCTTACTAAGGCCACTCAGGAGCCCTGCCAAGTCTGATCGCCGCTTGTTTTTGAGACGCGACCTCTTTCTCGGAGAGAGAGAGTTAGTTTTTTGGCCCGGGGTTTTGTTTTGATCCCTCTCTGCTTGTGTGTGCTGACAGGATCTATGAGGATTATGAGGTCTGTGTACTGTAGCAGAGGAAACCCTCCAGCTCTTTCTGTTGCTTCATATAAAACAAACACAGGCCGCTCTTTCCAAGAAGACCTCGGATATGATTATCACGTCCGAGTTCGGTTGCGATTATTGAGTTTGGGTGCGCGTTCGTACCGCAGCATTACAGATGTCCTGCTTCTCTTGCCTTTGTAATCTTTCAGCCGGTTGGTGGAGGCTCTGGGTTTCCTGTCACAGGCGATTAGGTTGACGGTAAACTTTGTTTGCACACAGGCTCGCCAGCACCCTCGCAGCCATAAACACAGGCTAAATCCTAATTGCTCCCCCCTTGTGTCTGAGAGCCGTCACATGTCTTTCAAAAGCATTTGCAACTCTGTAATGCCTTCGTTTCCACTGGGGATTTGTAGACGATTAAAGGAAACAAAAGCAAATTCAAGATGTTAAAACAGAGTTGTGAAGTTTCGGCCATAACATTTTTATTTCGCTTAGGTTAGATGTCTTTCATAAACATTTTTGAATTAAAATTCATTTTTTATGAGATTTAAAATGAGAAATATGAAGTTGTTGTGACTGTTTTGAGCTCGCTGTGAAGAAAAACGTTTTTTATGAATTATCATTTTTATATGTTTATTAAGTTGATGCAACTGTTTTATGGTTGTAATGAGGAAAAATGTCACATTAAAAGGCTGAGATTTTTTTTTTTTTTTTTTCAAATTTGGCATTATATTTCATGTTTTTTATAATATTATAAAATTACGATTTTGTAATTTTAGAAAGTTTATAACTGTTCTGAGTTTGTACTGAAGAAAAGTGTCTCATTAAAAGTCTGACTTTTTTGGCATAACATTTTGTATTTTTTTTTATAATATTATAAATTATATAAGTAGTAATTTGTATAATTTTATAAAGTTAATGTGCTCGAACTGAGTGAAAAAATGACTCATTAAAAGGCTGACATTATTTTATCATTATATTTTGTATATTTTTATAATATAATATTTTGTTATAATTTTTTATTTATTTAAAAAATAGGTTTAGCAGCATATTGTAAAAATGTTAATTTTAAAAATAAATTTATTTACAATTCTGGTACTTTGGCTCACTAATAATTATTATTTTTAATCATTTAAGTTTTTTATTAAGATACTCCACATGTTTACGTTCCTTTGGATAAAATATATATATATATATTTTTTTTATTTAAAATTTATTTATTTATTATTTATTTTTAAAACATACGTTTAGCAGCATATTTTAAAGAAATGTAAATTTAAAAATAAATAAATAAATATGAAAATGTAAAAAATACATTTTAAAATTCTGATTCTTTGGCACACTTATAACTATTATTTTTAATAATATTTTAAGTTTTTTATCAAGATAGTCCACATGTTTAGGTTGCTTTGGACAAAATATTTGTAATAACATTTTATTTAATTTAAATTATTTATTTATTTAAAAAAAATAGGTTTAGCAGCATATTGTAAAAAAAAAATTAAAATATAAATAAATATAAAAATTTAAAAAATAAATTTATTTAAAATGTAGTTCTTTGACTCACTAATAATTATATTTTTCATAATATTTTAAGTTTTTTTTTTTATCAAGATAGTCCATGTTTAGGTTGCTTTGGACAACATATTTTTTATAATTTTTATATATATTTTTTTTTATTAAAGTTAAAATAAATATTTATTTATTTTAAAAAATGTGTTTAGCAGCATATTGTAAAAAATGTAAATTTTAAAATACATTTATTTAACATTTATCTAACTTTTATCTTCATTTAACAATACATTTTTTTCAAATTCTGGTACTTTGGCTCTCTATTAATAATTATTTTTAAAAATATTTAAAAAAAAATTTTTTAAGTTGCTTTGAACAAAAACATCTGCTAAATGAGTAAATATAAATGTAAGATACACACATGTATATATTCAAGATGTAGTTTGTAATAAAAACTTTTTTGTAAAAAATGGTATATAAGTTTTGACAAAACAACTTTTTTTTTTTTTTTTTAAGATTTCTCATTTTTTTGTGCATCTTTATGCAGCGATATGAAATTTTCCCCTTGTTGACAAAAGCAGTAAATGCAGTAAAATGCATGAGCAACAAGCTTGTTTTTTAACCTTATTTTGCATGGACTCACAGTAAAAGCCCCTGGGCAAAGTTTCATTAGTGTGTGTGTCAAACAAAAGAAACCAAGAGAAGGAAAGCAGTGTCTGTCCAGACTAGATTTAACATATCAAGCATTTATTGCACAACATCAGAGCGACGGCTCCAGGAGCTGATGTATATTTTAAAAGAGCCTTTACGGAGAAGAAGCCATCCAGGAGCTCAAGCGTGAAATCCACGGGAGGGGAAAACGGTGCGCGGTTTAAACCTGATATCCCGGCAAACTCAATACTAATCCCCATCACGCCGTCTAATGACTCTCTCAGGCAGGTTGAGTTGTCATCATCCCTTTATGCTTTGCACAATACCGTGACACCTTTTCCCTGCGTGTGCGCACACGTTCTCCCGCCGCGTCCTTCAGAACGGGATCGCGGTTAGTTTATAAAGGGCTATGCATTCATGAACTGAACCTGAAAGCGTTCGGGGCGCTAAAAGCCCTCAGTGTAACACTGGAAACCAAGCTGTGAGTCTTTGTTGAAAACCGTATCTTCTTTTCATGCCCTTGACAGAGAGACTGTGTCCTCCGCTAGCGCTGAACTCTCATCGGGTCGCGCGCCGCCGAATGTTTTTGGTACACTGCTCCTGTTATGAAACGTCTCCGCGGGTCAGACTGCAGAGGGGAAAATGCAGTTTTGTGCTCGTGTTGACAGCTGCGTGAAGTATGTTTGTGCCCGAGGACCTCAGGAGGCTGTTAATCAGAATGGATTGGCCCTTAACAAGACCACTTGACCTACATTAGCACCGGGAGATTGTGTGGCGTTTTGAGGAGATGCTGATGGTGTGGGTTAGATTTATATTAGTGGACACGCCCACTTTCTGTTCACCGCCCACCTTGTGCTAATTAAAAACGGCCAGTTTCAATCTGATTCCTGTTTCTTTTGTGGCTGGTTATTGAGTCCATGAACTCGGGCACTGGTACGGACAGTTGGGCTCACGCTACACATGAAATAATAGCATTTCATTTCAAAATGTTGAAATCTCATAAAAATATTTAGTTTGCATCAACTGGATGTTACTGTCATCCGTTTAACGTTTCTATGGAAAAACAGTTGTCAAATATGAAATGTTTAGCAACTTACCACGCACTCTTCCACCGCTAAAACTAAAGTGTCGTGTTGGAATTCTCACTCGTCTTCAGGGTTGCCAGGTTTTCACAACAAAACCTGCGCAATTGCTACCCAAAAACTAGCCCAATCGCGTTTCAGACGGGGTTACCCTGGTAAAATTCGCATTCCAGGGGCTAAATATTATGTTATTTGGAGTCGCTTCAACCTGCGAACATGAAAAACAACAGTGTTAAAGTAGCCCAATTCCACAGGAAAACAACACTGCTCTCTTCTGTGAACAATAAGCCCCGCCTCCTTTGATTTGATTGGCCAAAAAATATATCCACTCTTATTTGTATGTCTAATATGTCAAAAATGCTAAATGCTAATCAAAAATAATAGCATGTTTTCATTTCCAAATGGCAAAATTTCATAAAAATATTGAGTAGTTTGCATCAACTGGATGTTTCTGTCGTCCGTTTAACATTTCTATGGAAAAACAGTTGTCAAATATGAAATGTTTAGCAACTTAGATATTTCCGCGCACTCTTCCACCGCTAAAACTAAAGCATAGCTTTAGAATTCTCACTGTACGCTACTCAAAACTAGCCCAATCGCGTTTCAGGCGGGGTTACCCTGGTAAAATTCACATTCTTTTGACACAATCTGCATTGTAAAAAGCGCTATATAAATAAAGGTGACTTGACTTGACATTCCAGGGGCTAAATATCATGTTATTTGGGGTCGCTTCAACCTGCGAACATGAAAAACAACCCGCGGCAACAGTGTTAAAGTAGCCCAATTCCGCGGGAAAACAACACTGCTCATCTTCTGTGAATAAGCCCCGCCTCCTTTGATTTGATTGGCCAAAAAATATATCCACTTTTTTGTATGTTTAATATGTCAAAAATGCTAATTAAAAATAATAACATGTTTTCATTTCAAAATGGCTAAATTTCATAAAAATATTGAGTAGTTTGCATCAACTGGATATTACTGTCTGTTTAACATTTCTATGGAAAACATTTCATATTTGACAACTGTTTTAGCAATTTACATATTTACGCGCACTCTTCCACCGCTAAAACTAAAGCGTCGCTTTAGAATTCTCACTGTACGCTACTCAAAACTAGCCCAAACGCGTTTCAGGCGGGTTACCTTGGTAAAATTCACATTCCAGGCGCTAAATATCATGTTATTTGGGGTCGCTTCAACCTGCGAACATGAAAAACAACCCGCGGCAACAGTGTTAAAGTAGCCCAATTCCGCGGGAAAACAACACTGCTCATCTTCTGTGAATAAGCCCCGCCTCCTTTGATTTGATTGGCCAAAAAATATATCCACTTTTTTTTGTATGTCTAATATGTCAAAAATGCTAAATGCTAATTAAAAATAATACCATGTTTTCATTTCAAAATGGCAAAATTTCATAAAAATATTGAGTAGTTTGCATCAACTGGATATTACTGTCCGGTTTAACATTTCTATGGAAAAACAGTTGTCAAATATGAAATGTTTAGCAATTTACATATTTCCGCGCACTCTTCCACCGCTAAAACTAAAGCGTCGCTTTAGAATTCTCACTCTGCGCTACTCAAAACTAGCCCAAACGGGGGGTTGCATAGTAAAATTGCGTTCCGGGTGTAAAATCAGTGTTTTTGTGGGGTTCCCCTGGTAAATTCGCATTCCAGGGCTAAATATCATGTTATTTGGGGTTTCTTCAACCCGCGGACATGAAAAACCACAGTGTTAAAGTAGCCCGAATTTCGCCGGAAAACAACATTGCTCATCTTCTGTGAACAATAAGCCCCGCCTCCTTTGATTTGATTGGCCAAAAAATATTTTCACTCTTATTTGTATGTCTAATATGTCAAAAATGCAAAACGTTTCTTGTCTTGTCACATTCAGTTATGAATTACATTAATCATATCATATTAATCAATAATAGCATTTTTAATTTCAAATGTCGAAATTGCGTCAACTGGATTTTCTGTCATCGTTAACATTTCTATGGAAAAACAGTTGTCAAATATGAAATGTTTAGCAATTTACATATTTCCGCGCACGCTAAAACTAAAGCGTCGCTTTAGAATTCTCACTCTGCGCTACTCAAAACTAGCCCAAATATAAAAATGCGAAATCAATGGGGTTACCCTGGTAAAATTCGCATTCCAGGGGCTAAATATCATGTTATTTGGGGTTTCGCGGACATGAAAAAAACAGTATTAAAGTAGCCCGAATTTCGCCGGAAAACAACATTGCTCATCTTCTGTGAACAATAAGCCCCGCCTCCTTTGATTTGATTGGCCAAAAAATATTTCACTCTTATTTATTATGTCAAAAATGCAAAACGTTTCTTGTCTTGTAACATTCAGTTATGAATTACATTAATCATATCATATTAATCAAATAATAGCATGTTTTAATTTCAAAATGTTGAAAAATAGTTTGCATCAACTGGATATTACTGTTGGTCGCTGAATATTTCATAAAACAGTCATCAAAGATGAAATGTTTAGCTACTTACATGCCACGTAATCTTTCACTGCTAAAACGAAAGCATCACATTGAAATTCGCACTCGTCTTCAGTGAACAGTAAGCCCCGCCTTCTTTGATGTGATTGGCCAGCTCACTCATTCTGACAGTGATGAGCGCTGTCAGACCGCTGCGGCAGACCAGCCTAAAAATGTAACTTTTAAAACTTTTTTGTCATCATAACAGAGCAGTGCGTAATGGAGTACAGCAGCATCAATTATAGCAAATACTGGGGGGCACAACTTGGCCATTTCTAATTATTGGGTAAAACTTGTCCCCCTCAATGTCTATGGTGGTTACGGCCCTGGTATAACATTATTTCCTCCTCAAAAAGTAACATCTTCAGTATTACAAAAATGTCTTATGTGTTGGGCTGAATGACAAAAAAACCTTACACAAAACGGAAATTCAAAAACCGCCCCACTTAATTAAAAAAATATTGTTATACTTATTTAAAAATGTTAATTATAATTTTGCCCTAACATTTTTTTTTTTTTTTGAAAATTCAAAAAAATATTGTAATTTTTTTCCTGCAGTCTCTCTAGCACCCCCTTGTGGAGGTTCCTGCATGAAAGTGCCCTGCATTAGTAAAGTAACAGCAAACCAACCACACGATTTGAAGAATCATTCCCATCTGGAGCACAAACGCTGCAGGACATGTTAAAGTTTAATTCTAGGGGTTAGAGGTTTGTTGCTAAATATGAGCACTAGTAATAGTGATTCCTGCCTTGGCAAACAACATTAATAATTCACAAATATACAAGCTGCACATTTGTGCTGTTAAACCCTCCTGGCTTGTGTAAATCCACCACTATAAACCAGGACTACACGATTAATCGAAGTGAAACTGAAATCGCAATATGGTTTACAAGCGCACTTATCAAACCGAAAAAGCTACGATTTAATTCAATAAAAATATGCACTGCATGTTTCAGAGTAAAATGCGGCACTGTGTTCTTTTACACAAGCATCAACTGGATGCTTGTGTAAAAGAGCTCATTATTATTATTCTTAATTATTATTAGCTCAATATTAATCATAATTATTATTATTGTTGTTGGTATTAGTAGTAGTAGTAGTATAATTAGTAATATTATATACTAATATACTATGTTTATATATATATATATATAGTATATATATGCATATATATATATATATATATATATATATATATATATAATATGTAATTTTTTTTATTTTTTTTTTAAGAGGTCAACCGATTTATCGGTTTTGCCGATTAATCGGCACCGATAGTTGATTGGTGGAACAATGGGAAATCCCCTTAACTTTTAAAAGGACAAAGATATCGCTTTCCTCTGCGGACATTCAAACTGATTTTTTTGTAATGGATATAATATTATATCGACCTGAAGAATGAATGCTATATCAGATGCAGATACGCTCTTTTAGTCGATTTCTTTCTCATAATACCATAATAATCTACAAAATACAATAAGCTTCAATTACGCGACTCAACGTTTCTTCGTTACTAGTTCTGAAATGACGTTTCAAAATTAGTAACGGAGGCTTGGGTATAATAATATTGATAATAATAAGAAGAATTATTATTTGATCATCATTATTACTAACAAATCTATAAAATAATAACAATCATTTAGTTATAATAATACTAATATATTATATTATTATTATAAAGCACAAAATTATTGGCCAAATTGTGCAACCCTACAAACAAGCAAATCATGCAGCCCTACTGTAAACACTTTCTGTGATAATCGACAGACACAGATGCCCAGAATCCTTTAGTACACTTTTAAGTTGCTCTAAATTTCTGTAGTTTTTAGCATTTCCTCCCTGACCCACTAATCACGACACATTTGCACGGAGGCATAGACAGGAAGAGTAATTTGTCTGGAGCTCCATCGCTGCTGAACTGTGTTTTTGAGGACGTCTGGCGGTCTGTGTTTTGGTACATGAGCGAGCGCAATTTTCCAGCGCACAGTGTTTGTGGATGTTTCTTGCTTGGCTGGAGCTTGTGAGTAAAATTACCCAGCAGGCACGGCGGAGCAGAGCGAGCGTAACGGGGAGAGAGAGAGAGAGAGAGCTACCGTGGGTGGCTGTCTTGCTGCCGTAAATATTACATAACGAAGATAAGTCTAGTTGGCAGGCTATAAATACAATTGTACACTGTGTACCGACATTGTGGAACAGCACAGACTGCGACAGCGGGACAGATTAGTTTGCAGTCAATTGGCCCGTTCCGCCCGCAAAAGGAAAAAAAACAAATGCAATCCTCTCCCAGGCAAATGTCTGTTGGCAGATGAGTTTCCCCCCCTCTCGCTGGGTGTCTGGCTCGGCCTAAAAAAGGATGCGATGCGCAGTGATGCTGAGGAGGTCAGACATGTTTATCCAGATAGAGCCCCTGGGTCAGTCTGGCATGAGGAAGTCGAGTTATGCACACGACGCCGAGATCTCGGCAGAACTGCACCCGCGAAATAGCTCTGATTCCAGCACCTGTCACTCCGCTCGTGTTCTTCATGTGAGAGCCGAGGGTTTGAAAACAAATGTCACTATGGCTCTCGATTGAGATGATTTGATTATTCTGAACTAATGGTTGCGACGTGAAATCAAAACTGACCCTGTTGGTTTTCTTAAAGAGGACCTATTATGCAAAATTTGTGTGTAAACAACCACTTTATATTGGTAAAAATCCACCCACTCCTTTATTTATAATCTTTCCAGATGAGTGGTTCCAGTTTTCCCGTTTACTCTTGCGTAAGAAGCCCCGCCCACTACTGCTGACAGACTCTGCCCTATTCGCTTAGCTCCTCCCCTAAGTGAGCTGTACACAGTCCGCCATGTAACCGATTCAAGTATTCTTATTAAAGCTACTAAAGTTATTCAGTCAAGAGCAGTGAGTGATTTTCTGTTTTTCTTTTGTTGTTTGGTTCATATTAACAGCAGTAAGTACTGTATATTACGCTGCTGTCACTTTAATACACAGATCTCATACACACATGTGATTTCTTTCCCTGCTGTTTACATTCACAGACATATCCGACTTTGTGTTTTTGATGTAATCTTGTGTGTATTTGACAGTTTAAGCGCAATAAGATGTGAAAGAGAACTCAGTTTGATACTCACACGACGCGCCGTCTGACAGTCAGCTTTCTGTGCGCGTGCTTCAGATGTGTGTGCGCTCAGAAAACCATAAATCAAAATGTTTCAAATGTTTTTAGCAGAGTATCTGACGCAGGAGTTGAACAGGCTCCGCCCTCTTCTGGAAAGGGGGCGGGGAGCAGCAGCTCATTTGCATTTAAAGACACATGCATGAAAACAGCATGTTTTTCCTTCCACTCAAAAATGTTTTAAAATTACATGTAGCCTAGATCAGATGCATACTAGGGCTGGGTATTGACAATTTTCACGATTCGTTTCGATTACTATTCACAGGCTTTCGTTTCGATATCGATTATTTTGGATGTAGTATTTCAGTTTCAGCACATGGCAAATTTTCTAGAGGAAAAAATCTCTCAACTAATGCTGTAAACTACACATGAGAGTCAGCTGGTACTACTATAATAATATTGAAAGTTAAATTAACTTATTTATAAACAAACACTTAAATTACACTCAATGTTTTTTATTATTGTTTAGAATTACATAATCATATTTCTACTCCAATTCGTTTTTTTTGAAATATAAACATTTAAATCACGTCTGTCATAACTGATTTATTCAAACATGCATTAAATATTGAAGAACATTAAAAATTATAATGAATATGTAACGGTGCATAGCTATATTTATCAGAATGTTGCTTTCTAGAGTTTACTTTCTATCTGACTAATGAGTTTATGGTCACTGAATGTGTTTTTCTGAGGTAAATGTGACGTCACGTGACACTGAAGCTGTTTTATTGACGTCTTTCCGAGGTTGAACACTGATTGAGCGATTACACGAGACATGATACGGATTTCAGTAAGTTGTACTGTATATTTTAACATACCTTCAGATGTTCATGCATGTTTATTTCGCGCTGTAACTGGCTAAATCAAGTAAAATGACTCAAAATCAAGTAATTTTAGCATGCCAAAGTCAACTTTAAACATAAAATGTAATTTCCCAATCAACAAAATTGTGGCCAGGGAAAGAAAAAGTTAATGTCAAGCCCTGTACATAAAAAAAAAAATTATATATGACCTTGAAGTAATCCAAAAGTAATCAGATTACATTACTTTCATATTGTGGTACTTGGATTTTGTTTACAACATGGTATAATAAATGATCTGTGGAGGATTTTGAGGTTAAACTTCACAGACACATTCTGGGGATCTTGAAAAAATAGGTCCCCTTTAATGCATGTCATTCGAAAGACAAATAATGTGATAATCTGGTTAACAATTTTCCATTTTTGTCACTAGACCCATCCAAATCAGTGGATAAAATCAAGCCCCGTCCTACAGTGCATTTACATGTATGCATTTATTCAATTTTTTATTAATGCCTTTAAAACACACATTTTTTTTTACAGCAAAGCACAATTAAATGGAATTGTTTGGTGAAAAATAAAGTTGACAAGGTGGATGAATATGTGTATTTTGCATTTCATTACAAGTGCATTTTCGTACATGTGTTTTTGCTTGAATTCAGATTGAGATTGACCCTATTTCCTTTAGTAAACCACTGCTCTACTGTCATCACATTATGGAAGTTGAGTTGGTGTTTTGTGTTGACTTTATCTTCAGAACTGCAAAAAAGTGCCAGATAGTCCCGTCCAAAACTGGCGTCACTGTTTGAGTTTGCGATGCACGAGTGGTTTTGGTAGCGTCACAGAGAGAAGCAGAGCTGAATGTCTTACAGTCTCTACAAATGAAACTGAGATGAGAAATTATTTTAGCATCTAATAAATCACATTTGATCATTTTTAAAGCTGCGGTTGTATCGCCGCTGATCTCTTCAGGTCTTTGTCAGCTCGTGTTCTCTATTTTTCATCAAGGTTTTGAGTTTGCACAGGCTCATGAGGACAAAAGCTGTTCCTCTGTAAACTTTTGAATAACACAAACATAATATGAGAGATTTGATTTGATTTTCGCTGGTAATCCTCTCTGCAGGACTCGCCAGTGTGCCCTCAACATCTCTGTAATCTCACTCGGGCTGATCTCTGAAGTGATGGTGCAGCGATCGCGCACACACACACACACACACACCACAGGGCAGAATGAATGTGACAGCACACACAGTTTGTCATAGCGGGACTCTGATGCCTCCAGTCTAATGGTCTCTCGACGTGGGGCCGCTCGGGCTCTGACAGGCTCAATAGAGCGTCTTGACCTGTTCGCCGTTTCGCCCCATGTAGGAGCAAATCATTTGTGTACATAACAGGCAGTTGAGAAGAATCTGCCACCTGTCACTGTGTGTGTGTGTGTGTGGTCCTGGTAAACCCTACGTTATGAGGACAAAATGTCCCCACAAAGATGGCAATATTTGAAATCCTTGACCTTGTGTGGATATTTTTTCATTCCCATGAGGAAAGCAGATTATAAATTATACTAAGTGATGTTTGTTCGAAAATGTAAAAATGCAGAATGTTTTCTGTGATGGGCAGATTTAGGGGTAGGGGGATTTAATATACATTTCGTACAGTATAATAATCATGTCTATGGAAAGTCAAAAGTGTGTGTGTGTGTGTGTGTGTGTGTGTGTGTGTGTTTGGTAACCTTACGGGGTTACGCATAACATTTCTCTGTATGACCTCAGAAAAAAGCTAAATTTCACAAAACCTTGTTGTAAGAAACATTTTTTTTTTCTTTTCTTTTTGGACTTCACCTTTCGGTTGATTTGAATTATTAATTTTTGATTTATTTATTTAAATTTAAGTTTATGTGTGGATATTTTGACTTGTAAATAAATTAATATTGTTTATTGATTTATTAATTGATTGATTCATTGTTTAATGTCCACAATAAAATAAAATTTTAAATTCAGTTAGATAATATTTAATATATCATTGTTCCACACTTAAAATTAAAATAAATATTTTTTTTTAGGTTTAAATATATATTCTTTATTCTTCAATTCTTGTATTCAATTCATTAATAGTACATATAATAATAATATATACATATGTATACCTTGTTTATATATATATATATATTATAATATATATATATATATATATATATATATATATATATAAAATGTATTATATTATATATTTTAAATTCTGTTAGATTGTATAAAAATTATATAAATATCCATATATATAATGGTGTATTTTTATATATATATATATATATATATAATAATGCTATTTTTGTAACAGCAACAAATCGAATGTAATAATTTAATGAAAATGTAATGGTGTGTTCAAGTTGTGAAGTTGATGAGGTGATGAAAACTTATATTGAAGTTAAACTGATTTTCAATGCAAGTGCATTATTGTACATTTTCTTCATGTGTAAATTCAGAATGAGATTGGCCCTATTTCCTTCCTTTCGTAATCTTATATCAAAATAACTCCTCTAAAATTACTTTTGCATTTCGAATGACATCACAAATCCCTCCATTCTGATATTTAACGGTCGTTCTTCATCATCCAGTTAATTACAGTGGATAAAATCAAGCCCTGCCCTGCATTTATTTTATTGTCAAATATCCTGTTGCAAGTAAAATGACTTGCAAACAGCAAAATGAACGTGAATGCAAAGTTGCGTGTATAAACAGACCTCATGTGCTCCAGGCTACATTCATTGTGACACTCATTGGCTTACGAGGGTTTTCCTCACCTGAATGACGTTTAAAATCAACTTTAAATAGCTCTGAATCCTCATTTCCTGATCTATTTGCTAAATTAAACCACCACCTCACGTCACCCTTTTTAAAGTACAACCTTAAGTGTTTTTGCTCACACCTGGACACAGGTCAACAAATTGTTGGCCTTATTATTTTCTGAAGGATTGTCCTTTCTCAGCTAGCTGCAGAGGGGTTAAACATAATCCCCTTTGCGTCACAACCACGGCTGTTTTCCCAACATTACAACATAATCCATCCGCTGGTGCTCGCATTCTGTCACATACTCACCGCCACCTTCCTTAAATTCAGATTAGGTGCTGCTAATTGAATGTGAATGCATCTTGAATCAGATCAGGAGCAGAGATGATGAATCCCGCTTTGATAAGGACTCAACACCTCAGAGATCCCTGCGCTGGGAGAGCGGGATTAGTACAGGCAGAAGAGGTGAACGAATGTAGGTCAGGATGTTCCCAACACACACACCGCCGAGTTTAACCCATTCAGTGCTTCAGTGGTGGTCAGTTCATGAATCCTCCCCTCACTCTACAGCCCATATTTCACTTGCATTTCTGATGTAAAGTATGATGATCAGGGAAACTACATGTGCTGTGTGTCATGATGCATGAACAAGATGTCGGAGTAACAAACAAACAGTCTTTATTAATAATCCAAAGAATACGCAGAATCACTGGGAGAATAACGCAAACTACAGTGTGCTTATATGAGAACTGACAAAGAACAACTAAAACACAGGGTTAGAACAAAGACAACCAAACTAGATACAGATGAAACTAATACGCAACTATAGAAACAAACGAGGACATAATCAGTAACCAATGAAACCAAAACTAAACAGAGCAGGGAAACAGGAACTAAAGGAAACAGGAACAAGATAACAGAATGGAATATAAACATCAGTGTTAAATTAGTTTTTATTTTAGTTTTCATATTTTGAATTTGGTTTTATTTTTATATTTTTAAATGTAGTTAATAATCATTATTACATTATTTATTCATTTTTTTAAATATTGCTATTTAGGTTTAATTTATTTTCATTTCCGTTTTAGTTCTAGTTTTTATTTATTTCTAGTTAATAATCTCAGTGCTTCATCTTAAACTTGTTTCAGTTTATTGCCAAGGCAATATTTCTAATTTTCATTCAGTTTAAGTTTTTTAACTAATATTTGTATTTGTTTTATTTCGGCTTTGTTTCAATTAACAGAAATGATTTTAATAGTTTTAGTTTTAGTTAATGATAATAAAATAAAAAAAGTGGTGAAACTCAGAAATTGATAGTAAATTTCAGAAATAATTACAAAGAAAGAAACGGCAAGTTACACATGAAATTTTGAAGTAGAAAGAGTGAAATAGTATCTCTTGTAAACGTACTCATAATATTTTGAAAAAAGCTTTTTGCAGTGTAGATTCTGGTTTTGCATGCAAGTTTATATATTAGATTATATTATAAGGAATATTTCAATCTGAGTATTAATGCTCAACTTGTAAACAATTAAATATTAAAATAATAATTGCAGTGAGGATAAACATGGATTGTTGTGTGTTTTGTAAAGTGTATTATTGGCACATTTAGAAAAGTCTATACCATTCTAATAATTTGAATATTAATGGACATACACTAATGTTCAAAGCAGTTTTTTGAAGGAAATTAACACTTTTATTCATCAAGGACACATTAAATTGATCAAAAGTGACAGTAAAGACATTTAGAATGTTACAAAAGATTCTATTTCAAATAAATGCTGTTCTTTTGAACATTCTATTCATCAAAGAATCCTGAAAAATAAAATGTATCAGATGGCACAACTGTTTTCAATGTTGATAATAATCATAAATGTTTCTTGAGCAGCAAATCATCATATTAGAATGATTTCTGAAGGATCATGTGACACTGAAGACTGGAGTAATGATGCTGAAAATTCAGCTTTGATCACAGGAATAAATTACACTTTACTATATATTCACATAGAAAACAGCTATTTTAATTTGTAATAATATTTCACAATTTTAAATAAAAGCAGCCGTGGTGAGCATGAGAGACGTCCTTCAAAAACGCGACCCCAGTTAAAGTCATATAACACTAATAAGTTTCATTGTTTGATTTTGTTTACATTTGCTGCTGTGTTTGATCGCAGCTTCATGTCCTGAAGCAAAACCCGGTTCAGATTCAGTATGTGGTAAAGCAAGTAATCCATTCCAAACATAGCTGTAGTCTTCAGTCTATTGAACTTCAATTAATGAAAGGCTTTTAATTCCTTTGGCTCAAGCGGTTGCTAATGGAGGCCGTGTTCTGAAACAAACATTTCCCTGTTTCAATCGATTGTCTTCACAGTGCACAAACACGGCAGCATTCCTCTGATCTATCAATGCGTTCACTTTAGACAATTGACTCACTCCATCAGGGTTCACGGCACCTCATGTTTTTGTATCTAAACACTATGAGACGCAGAGCAAACAAACACGGGCTGCTCGCCAGAAATTACCGGGGCTTTAAAGGACTGGCATCAAATCGTCCAGCCTACATGCTGCTGAACTTCAGGCTTTACACGACAGCAGCAGCACTGATGCTGTGAATGTGTGTTTAGACCACAGTCAAATATATTTCAGACATGCATCATTTGCAGTGTTGTTTTAGTATCATGAGATTCTTGCATACATAGGCTACATACAAAACTGTGGAAGCTTGTTTCCGCCATGAAAAAAAAAAATAAAAAAGGGAATTGTGACTTTTTATCTCACAATTCTAACTTCTTTCTCGCAATTGCGGGTTTACATTTTTTCTCAAAATTGCAAGATATAAAGTCAGAATTGAGTTATAAAGTCAGAATTTCTTGTTATAAAGTCAGAATTGAGCAGAAGATTTAAGTCAGAATTATAAGTCAGAAGATATAAAGTCAGAATGAGAATAAAGTCAGAATTATAAAGAATTGAGATATAAAGTCAGAATTGTTATAGATATAAAGTCAGAATTGAGTCAGAATTTATAAAGTCAGAATTGTGAGATAAAAGTCAGAATTGAGTTATAAAGTCAGAATTTCTTGTTATAAAGTCAGAATTTCTTGTTATAAAGTCAGAATTGAGAGATATAAAGTCAGAATTGAGAGATATAAAGTCAGAATTGAGTTATAAAGTCAGGAATAAAGTCGAATTGCGAGTTAAAGTCAGAATGAGATATCAGAATGAGAGATATAAAGTCAGAATTGTATAAAGTCAGAATTGAAGTCAGTTATATAAAGTCAGAATTTCTTATAAAGTTTAAAGTCAGAATTATAAAGTCAGAATTTATATCAATGAGAGATATAAGTCAGATTGAGTTATAAAGTCAGAATTTTGATATAAAGTCGAGAAGTCAGATTGAGAGATATAAAGTAGAAATCTTTCATATAGAGTAAAGTCAGAATTGAGTTATAAAGTCAGAATTTATAAGTCAGAATTGAATTGATATAAAGTCAGATTGAGAGATATAAAGTCAGAATTGATATAAAGTCAGAATGTCAGAGTTATAAAGTCAGAAATTGAATAAAGTGAGATATAAAGTCGAATTGAGAGTAAAAAGTCAGAATTGAGAGATATAAAGAGAATTGAGTTATAAAGTCAGAATGAGTTATAAAGTCAGAATTTCTTGATATAAAGTCAGCTTTTGATAAAGTCAGAATTTCTTGGTATAAAGTCAGAATTGAGATATAAAGTCAGATAGTTAATAAAGTCAGAATTGAGATATAAAGTCAGAATTGAGTTATAAAGTCAGAATGAGTTATAAAGCAGAATAGAATTGAGAGATCAGAATTGAGTATAAAGTCGAGAATAAGTCAGTTTATAAAGTCAGAATTGAGAGATATAAAGTCGAATTTCTTGATATAAAGTCAGAATGAGAGATATAAAGTCAGAATGAGTTATAAAGTCAGAATTGAGATTATAAAGTCAGAATTGAGAGATCATTTAGTCAGAATTTTATAAAGTCAGAATTTTGATTATCAGAATTTCTTGGTATAAAGTCAGAATTTTTGAGTATAAAGTCAGAAGAAAGTCAGAATTTAGTATAAAGTCAGAATTGAGAGTTATAAAGTCAGAATTGAGTTATAAAGTCAGAATTGAGTTCTATTAAAGTCAGAATTGAGTTTAAAGCAGAATTGAGTTAGAAAGTCAGATTATAAAGTCAGAATTGAGTTAAAAGTCAGAATTTCTTGATATAAAGTCAGAATTTCTTGGTATAAAGTCAGAATTGCGAGTTATAAAGTCAGAATTGCGATTATAAGTCAGAATTTCTTGATATAAAGTCAGAAGAGAGATAAAAGTCAGAATTGAGAGATATAAAGTCAGAATTGAGTTTTATAAGTCAGGATTATTCAGAATATCAGAAGTTATAAAGTCAGAATTGATATAAAGTCAGAATTGATATAAAAGTCAGAATTCCTGAGTATAAGTCAGAATTGAGTATAAAAGTCAATGAAATAAAGTCAGAATTGAGTTATAATCAGAATTGAGTTATAAAGGAATTGAAGAATCAGAAGAGAATTATAAAGTCAGAATTAGATTAAAGTCAGAATTTCTTGGTATAAGTCGAATTGAGAGATATAAAGTCAGAATTGAGTTATAAGTCAGAATTCTGTATAAAGTCAGAATTGAGAGAATATCAGAATTTATAAAGTCAGAATCAGAATTATAAAGTCAGAATTGAGAGATTAAAGTCAGAATTGTCTTTATAAAGTCAGAATTGTATAAAGTCAGAATTGAGAGATATAAAGTCAGAATTGCGAGTTATAAAGTCAGAATTGATATAAAGTCAGAATTGAGTTGTCAGAATGAGAGATATAAAGTCAGAATTGAGTATAAAGTCAGAATTGAGAGATATAAAGTCAGAATTTGAGGAATTGAGAGATATAAAGTCAGAATTGAGTTATAAAGTCAGAATTTGGATATAAAGTCAGAATTGAGTGTTATATAAAGTCAGAATTGAGTTATAAAGTACCTTTATAAGTCAGAATCATAGATAGGTTTTAAGGTACAAATGATTGATAAGACATTTCTACTAACCTTTTGACATAAAGGGTTCTTGATTGATTTTGATTGACTTTGAATTGATTCAAGTACCTAGTAGGTTTCTTATAGGCCTAGTTATCTAAAAATACTAAACTGATTGATGTTATGTAAACAGAATTCCCATCTATTCACTACTCGGAAAATCTGGATATCAATAAAAATCTGTTTATTACGTGCTATTGCATTATCGCCCGAACAAATGTCCATCATGAAAATAAAAAACATCACAGATAAACAGCTATGTGATATTTCCTGAAGAAGATGAGTGGCGCTCACCTGTGGGATCTCTTCTAGGACATTACGAGTGGCTGCAAATGCATGATTGAGGAATCCTGAACACAAAACACTTTAATAGTTCAATCTGAGCAGATCCAGTATGTAAAGATTACAAAACAGACCGCTGTCATTTTTATGAATGAGTGTTTTTGTTGTTGTTGTTTCATGCTTCATCCTAAAATGATCTGTTAGAGTTGTGCTCATGACGGCCTGCAGTTACACACATCGACCTGTAGAGGGAGAACATCAGCCTGTGACTGTATTTACATGACTGTACATGTTCAGAGCTAATGTCATGATGATAAAAATGTGTATATGTATTTATATAAACCTGAATTAAAGACTCAGCAAAATCTAGTGTATTTTCAGCTATCAAACCAATTATATCTCACAGACAGAGACCTTAAAGTGTAGGGCTTCCTCCTTTTTTTTTTTTTAGAGGTAAATTGGACTAATTTGTTGTTTTTTGCTTTAGGCAGTTTTTACCCATAATTCCAGTCTCATCATCTGATGTGGTTCAACATAAACAGATGAAAACCCCGAGGCTGAATATCACAGCATCCATTCACTGACACAACTCTACTGTATGGAGTATCATAACAGCGCTGGAGTCAATACTGTGTGTGTGTGTGTGTGTGTGTGTGTGTGTGTGTGTTCTCTGAAATACCCTGCTAACCAAAATGTTTGAAGTGATACTTGATTCTTTGACACACAAATCACTTTTCACATTCCAGAATGATGAAGGAACATTGGTTTATTTTTTTTCCGGCCGATTCAATGCTCCTGATTTCTGGAAGTGTGTGTTGTCAGTGGCGGGGCAAACGTCAGCTCAGACACACTGTGGATGTTTTCTGTCCCACATGAACTAAAACTCTTTTTGATCAGGATTTTGAATGGATCCAATAAAGCAGAATAAAATCTCCTGAATATTTCAGACCGTGTCTCCAGCATCAGTTCTGCTGAACGTCAGAGTCTCAGAGTCTGAGAAGTAAATATGAGTAAAACTAAATATTATAGATGGGGTATTTATACATTTTTTTCAGGATTCTTTGATGAATAGAAAGTACAAAATAGGATCTTTTGTAATGTTATAAAAGTCTTTACTGTTGCAAATTGTACACAACTGTTTTAAACATTAATAATAATCATAAATGTTTCTTGAGCAGCAAATCATCATATTAGAATGATTTCTGAAGGATCATGTGACACTGAAGACTGGAGTAATGATGCTGAAAATTCAGCTTTGATCACAGGAATAAATTACACTTTACTATATATTCACATAGAAAACAGCTATTTTATATTGTAAAAATATTTCACAATTTTATGTATTTTTGATCAAATAAATGCAGAAGAGACTCTTTTAAAAACATTTAAAATCTTACCAATCCCAAACTTTTGAACGGCAGTATATACAACTGAACAGCTTTTGCTGAGCAAATATATATATTTGCATTATTTTTCTTTTATATATATATATATATATATATATATATATATATATTAGCTATTTTTTTTTACGTTTTTTCAACTATAAATAAATATATTATAAACAATAATTAAATAATTAAACACACAAGTTTGGGGTCAGTATACAAACTTTTTAAATATTACAAGGATGCATTAAACTGATTAAAGGTGACAGAAAAGACTTTTAATTTGTTACAGAAAATTTAAATTTCAAATAAATGCTGTTCTTTTGAACTTTCTATTCATTCAAACTTTCATTTCATCAAAGAATCCTAAAAAATAAAATGTATCACAGTTTCCACAAGTTTTTAGCATTGATAATAATCATAAATGTTTATTGAGCAGCAAATCATCATATTAGAATGATTTCTGAAGGATCATGTGACACTGAAGACTGGAGTAATGATGCTGAAAATTCAGCTTTGATCACAGGAATAAATTACACTTTACTATATATTCACATAGAAAACAGCTGTTTTAAATTGTAAAAATATTTCACAATTTTTACTGTATTTTTGATCAAATAAATGCAGCCTTGGTGAGCAGAAAATTCATCTTTTGATCACAGGAATAAATTAGTTTAAAAAACATTCAAATTGACCACAGCTTGATTTTTTAGTGAATAATCATAAATTATCCGAAAAACGCATTTGTTGGATCATGTTTCTTACAATAAGTTCAGTAAATGCCATCTGCATGAAAACTGAATTGAGATTTCACATGTCTTCCTGTTAAGAGTCCAAATGATGTCACTTCCTGTGTGTTCTTCAAAGTCAAAGCCGCCTCTTCACTGTAAATCCATCTAAATCCCGTTCCTCTGTACAATTAGTCAGATCCATACGTTGATTCTGCGCGTGATTCTCCCTATAGGCTCGCGCTCGGCCTTTTGTTGTTCAGTATTGTGGGAATCTGCGGGAGGGTGGGGGGGGAATCAAACATGCTGAGTCCCGTTCAGACCGCGGCTGTCAGACTGAATACATGTTAGCATGACTGAACGAAGGGGCCAGAGAGACCCGAGGGGGGGGGGCACTTCTGCTGAATAAGAGACTTCAACTCCACCCACCCAAAAAACATGCCAATAAATAATTCAGAGTATGAAAAGGTTTCATTGAGGTACAGTATGGCAGTGTTTTTGTTGCACAGTGAAACTGTCATCATTTTATGATTTATAAGAAGTAATTACGATGTAAATTCAACCCCAGCAGGTTTTGCACCCAGACTCTTGCGTTCTCGGCTCGCGGTTTCAGATAAACAGTAGTCCGCGTGAGCTGCTCACTCGCACACACGGTACAGAAGCATGTTGGATGAGAAGTGGCAAGCGGGCCACAAGCGTTCCCAGGTTCTTCCAGCGTCACGCGGGATTATTGCTGTTTGTTTAACCCTTCACCCCGTCATGGGCGGCACTCGGACTCCAAAAGGATTCGGCCTCGTCATTATCCTGATTAGTTTACAAGTCATCAAGCACATCGGGAGGGTCCGTGTTTTTCTAAACACATTTCTATTGAATTTGATTTCAAGTTTCTGTTTCGGTGCATGTAGTTCTTCTGTCCTAATGCTCCTGGAGGATTTTTGGAAGTTTTAGTTTGTTTAATGGGAAAGTTTAGAGCTACTCAACAAACACCGTAACAGTTTGAAGTCAGTGGAATCTGATCTAAATCTGTAACATTTATTTTTTATTCATTTTTATTTATGCTAAATTAGTGTATTATCACAATACAATAGAGGAGTAATTAAATAGAATATATAAATACATTTAAAAATATCCATTAATACATTTTCTGACTTTCTGACTATATATATAATATAATATATATATATATATGCCCAGAAAATGTATTTATGGATATTTTTTTAATTTATCTATATATTCTATATATATTTTATTATTTGTATGTATCTATTTATATTATAAATATATAAATATAATACTGTATATATAAATATAATATATCTATAACATATAAAATATAATGTAAAAATATATATACACACACAGACACACTCAATTCTATATATATTTATATTTCTTCTTCAAATTTTTACCATTTTTCACCAACAGATTTCATATATAGTATATATATATATATATATATATACATATATATATATATATGATATATATTATATATATATACCCAGAAAATGTATTATGGATATTTTTTAAATTTATCTATATATTCTATATATATTTATATATATTTTATGTATCTATTTTTACTTTTTATATATATATATATAAACGTATATATAAAAATGCATAATAAATGTATACATAAAAATGTATAAATAATCTATCTAGATTATTTGGTGAAAATCTGTTGGTGAAAATTGGTAAAAATTTGAAGAAGAAAATATAAATATATATAGAATTGAATATATTTTTACATATATATTTTTATATGTTATAGATATATGTTATATATATATATATTATATATATATATATAATATATTATATATATATATATATATATATATATATATATATATATATATATACACACACACATATATTATATATATATATAATGCCCAAAAAAAATAAGTCAGGACATTTATTTATGGATATTTTTTTTATTTATTTATATATTCTATATACATTATATATATATGTATCTATTTTTATACTTTATTATAATACTATATATATACTATTATATATATATATATATATACGTAAAAATGTATATAAAATATATACAAAAAATTATAAAAACTAAATATATCGATCATCTAACAGAAAATTTGAAAGGAAAAAAATAAATGTATGGATATATATATAAAATTGATTTGAAAGGAAAATATATTATATTTTAGTGTTTTGAAGGTTTGAATGGTCAGTATTCTAGTGCTCTATGAATTTTGTTTTTATTGTGAAGACATTGATGAATATTTGAAGTTTATATGAAACTCGTGCTCTGACTTTCTGCCGTTGTGTATTTTAGAGATTCACTGATGCAATTGTTAGAAATATATTTAACACTGTATTGTGTGAAAACAAAATTGTAAAATGAATCACAGAATTCATATTAAGCTTTAATGTTTCTGCAGTTCATGTGCAAGATTGAAGTTAAAATATCCATCTTTAATTTAAAGGACAAAGTAAATCCCTTTTATTCAGGATTTTCGAAACTTTGTCAAATGGAAAATTGCATCCAATAAGATTTTAACGAATTATCTCAACCATTTTGCTATTATTTTTACAATGTGCAAATACTGATAAACATATGAAGACTTTAAAGGTTGTCCAGCGGCTTCATCACTGTAACTTCATGAAGAAAACACACAAAGATGATTCTGAAACAATTCGTTTCATGATGACCTAAATACTTACTAATCTTTACAGATGTTTGTTCACTCAGAAATCATTCATTTTTTATTATTTTATTCATGTAATTTTATTTGTTTATTTTAAAAGGGGAAATAATACAAAACAAAATACAAGGCAAATCACAACTAGACATCTGGATGTTAAATTCATTTATTTTATATGACTTATTTTTGAGCTATCATTATTTGATCTACACTACCGTTCAAAAGTTTGGGGTTAAGATTTTTGAAAGAGTCTCTTCTGCTCGCCAAGGCTGATTTTATTTGATCAAAAATACATAAAATTGTGAAATATTTTTACAATATAAAATAACATTTTTCTATGTGAATATATAGTAAAGTGTAATTTATTCCTGTGATCAAAGCTGAATTTTCAGCATCATTACTCCAGTCTTCAGTGTCACATGATCCTTCAGAAATCATTCTAATATGATCAAGAAACATTTATTGTGTACAATATTTTTTTCTCATGATTCTTTGATGAATAGAATGTTCAAAAGAACAGTGTTTATTTGAAATAGAATCTTTTGTAACATTATAAATGTCTTTACTGTCACTTTTGATTGATGTAATGCGTACTTGCTGAATAAAAGTATTAATTTCTCTTATTTCTTTTCAAAAGAAAAAAATAAAAATAAAAATTCTTACTGACCCCAAACTTTTGAATGGTAGTGTATAATGCTACAAAAGATTGTAATTCAGATAAATGCTGTTCTTTTGAACTTTCTATTCATCAAAGAATCATGAAAAAAGATCTGTTTTAAACATTGATAATAATCATAAATGTTTCTTGATCATCAAATCATCATATTAGAATGATTTCTGAAGGATCATGTGACACTGAAGACTGGAGTAATGATGCTGAAAATTCAGCTTTGATCACAGAAATAAATATATTTTACAATATATTCACATAGAAAACAGCTGTTTTACATTATAATAATATTTCACTATTTTTACTGTATTTTTGATCAAATAAATGCAGCCTTGGTGAGCAGAAGAGACCTCTTTTAAAAACATTAAAAATGTTACTGATCCCAAACTTTTGAACGGTAGTGTGTGTGTGTATGTATATATATATATATGTATAAAATTCATACATAAAAACTTTTAAAAAAACTATATCTATCATCTAACAGATTATTGGTGAAAATCTGATTTTAAAATTTGGAGACAATATATATATACTCTGACAGTCTTCAAAAGCATCTTAAGCTACAGTTCTGCTCATAACCCTATCAGAATATGCAAACAAAAATTTATTTTAACAAAATAAGAGGGATCTGGGATCATAAAAATTGTTATTTTATTTAGTACTGTCCTGAATAAGA
Organism: Culter alburnus; assembly: GCA_028476615.1. NCBI lineage: Eukaryota > Metazoa > Chordata > Actinopteri > Cypriniformes > Xenocyprididae > Culter > Culter alburnus. The sequence continues at coordinate 645,483 of JAOTNS010003824.1, forward strand.
TATTTCACACACTCCAAAGACAAAATGACTGAATTTATACAAATGACCCTATTCAAAAATGTGAACACACCTGATGAAACTACGGCTGTTTTCATGTTTCTGATCATTTGTTTAGGTAATTGCAACTTTTTTTATCTCACAATTCTGATTTTTTTTTTCTCGCAATTCTGAGCTATAATGTCCAATTATGAGGGGAAAAAGTGATGTTTTTCTTAAAATTGCGACTTTATAACTCGCAGTTGTGTTTATATTATGCAATTCTGACTTTATATCATGCAATTCTGATTTTATAACTCGCAATTGTGATTTTAAACGCTTGTGAGAAAAAAGTCAGAATTGTGAGTTGCAATTACCTTTTTTAATTATTATAGTATTTAGTGGTGGAAACGAGCTTCTATAGAACACAATGCATTAACAGCAGGGCTGAAAACTTTGAACAGGATGATTTTTCATATTTTGTTTAAAGATCATATTTTTTTCTTTTAGTACTGCCCTTCAGAAGCTAATAACTACGTTTCCCAGAAAACAAAATAAGTACAATTTCCCGTTTATCCAATCTTAATGCATCATGTTTTGCATTCTTGAGCATCAGTATTTTTCTTTTTTCTGCATTTTTTCCTTCAAGAAATATTGTGGGAAAACTGATGTTGTTTAAAATACATTTTAGAAGTAACCTGAATATATATGACCAGTCTAAATCAAATCAAACATTACAAATAAAATAATTGTTTTAAATCATGATTTTACCTTCTGATGAGTGAAGGACGGGTTTGGTTAGTCCAGCATGGGTTAATACTCAGTTCTTGAGTTAGTTCAGCTCTTTTGAGCGGGTTTGAGGGGTTTGACATTTAGGAAACACACCCTCGTTCCTCATGGGAGGATCTCAGGACAGATAGAAACTATAGAAAATATATCATTAACCATGTTACATATTGTCCTCACAAGTTGCTGCGATTACACACTGTAAGTTACACTTCTAGTCTGTTTACCGTCAGTCACTCTTGCTGTTTTTCTCCATATCACATCATATGATATCATAACATATCATATAAGTGTCATTCAAAAGCTTTCATTCTGTGAAAACACCCTCCTTTTTTGGGATATCAATGCTGGATTTGGCTTACAAAGTGGATTTCATTTTAACTTTGGTTATGCAATCTTGTTCACTCACTGAAACGGTGTAAATCATGAGGGGTCGAGTGTGTAGTGTGCACTGGATAGGGCGTACGATGAGCCTGGAAGGGTCTAAACGGAGTAAGTTGAGGTTCGGAGGGAGCGTGAGAGAGTCTGCGGGAACGGGACAGACCCGTGAACGATTTTAACCCCTGGGTAACAGAGTGTGTCTGATGTTTGACAGTTACATCAACTAACACCTACTGGAGGTCACCGGAGATCAACGTCTCAAGACTTCTCGTGTCATGCTTGAATGACACACAAAATGGCGGTTTATAGTAAATGGCGTCTGTATACGTTGGGTTCGTATGGATATACGTCACGCCGTGATGGCGGAGCTCTATAAACCGTTACAGTCTGTCTGACGCGTGATAAAAGTGTTTAATGCTCGTTTTATTGAGCAGTTCTATGCACAGTATTTTTTTTTCTTTTCTTTACATTATGAACATATTTTACAAGTTTTTAGTGGAAATCAGACTATAAATATGTCATTCTGCTCAAGACATTATAACATCTCTGACTCAAACACATCTGAAATAACATCTGAAATCTGAGAAATATGAAGAAAATGTGCTTTTGAGTGTTTGTTTGTATATTCAGATTATATTTTGATAATATTCAGAACACATTCAGATAGTGTGTGTGTGTGTGTATATATATATTATATATATAATATATGCTGTTCTCTAGGTTTGACAATTTTCCCAGATTTCCCAACTTTCCTCTCTTTGTACAGTTTGCTGTCAGGAAAGAATTTTGAATGTTGTTTTACATATTCCTTTTCATTTACATAATATTATTCTGTAAAGTATATGTATATACTGTGTTAACTTTTCTTTAGTGTCATGATATATATATATATATATATATATATATATATATATATATATATATAATAGGGTTGGGGTTTCATATTTGAGGTTTGGTTGTAATATATATATATAGATTATATAATTGTATTGTTGTCCTTTCAATTTGACACTATTTCCATGATTTTCCTCTTTTTTTACAGTTTGCTGTCAGGAAAGAATTTGAATGTTGTTTTACATAATCATTTCATTACATACATAATATTTATCTTTTATTCTATATCTGTCATAGTTATCTTTTGTCATATATCTATCTATCTTATATATTATTATATAATATATTATATATATAATAGGGTGGGGTTTCCATATTTGAGTTTGGGTTGTAATATATATATATATATATATATATAATATTGTATTGTTGTTCTCTTTTCAATTGACACTATTTCCATGATTTTTCCTCTTTTTTTACAGTTTGCTGTCAGGAAAGAATTTTGACTGTTGTTTTACATAATCATTTTCATACATACATAATATTTTTTGTAAAGTTCATCTTTTATGTCATATACTGTGTTATGTGGACTTTTCATCTTTTAGTTCATCTTTTATATCTATCTATCTATCTATCTATATATATATTTATATATATATATATATATATATATAATAGGGTTGGGGTTTTTCCATTTGAGTTTGGGTTGTATAATATATATATATATATATATATAATATTGTATTGTTGTTCTCTTTTCAATTTGACACTATTTTCCATGATTTTTCCTCTCTTTTTTTACAGTTTGCTGTCGGGAAAGAATTTTGAATGTTGTTTTACATAATCATTTTCATTACATACATAATATTTATTCTGTAAAGTTCATCTTTTATGTCATATACTGTGTTATTGTGGACTTTTTATTTTACTTTTAAATTATATTTGCATTTTTTATATTTTATATTTACTTTACAACTCATAGTTAATCTTTTCAAATATTCTGCTGTATTGTATTAAGTGTATAGTTTACAGTGATATCAATAAAGCAGTTTTTGAACTGTGAGTGTTTCCGTCGGACATGTTTAGACAGATATTGTCTGTTTTGTGGATATCATCCCTGTCTCCGGTTCATCCTGTTGGGAATTTGAGAGTAAGCGTCACCTGTGTGTCAGTCATCGCAGATCATCATGTGTTTATTGCCCTGAAAACAGCCGAATCTCACAAGCTTTGCAATTATGACTAATTATCATTCTGGTAAAACTGTCAAAAATTCAACTGACCTTCTTCATTTAGTCTATACGTGATGACTTCCAGACAAACAAAGGTTGTATAAAGACACAGTTCTGCTGTTATTTCAAGTCAGCGTGACGCTCTTTAGTGTTTTTAAGGCATTCAGCAGGAGTATTGATCCCTAAACGGCCCATAATGCTCTTCTCCGCTGCTCAGAGGAAAGACTTAGTGGCAAATTAGTAGCAGTTTGTCTCCAGTGACCTGAAAAAGAGCCTTTAAGACCCTATTGTCAGAGGAGGAGAAGAGTCTTACACCTTCATAAAGACACACAGAAACACATTTCCACTTCAGAGACACTGAACAAAAGAGCAGAATTACCCAAACTGACCATCCTACACTTCTAATGATCAATTAATTACTTCATATGGGTTATAGATTGAGATCCCAATCTCAATATGATATAGATGTTTCGTTGAGAAACACCTTGATTTTGACCTTATTCTATTCTTAAAGATGGTGCAAATGTTGAGTTTGATCTTGTGAAAGTGTTGCTGCATTCCTAAATGTGTGGCAGATTTCATTACAAACCTGTTCTGACGAGTCTGAATTAAAATACTGCACTTTAAAAAAAGCCTTTTTTTAAGATTTACACTATTTAATTAATACAGTCTAAGAAATGCTGGGTTAAAAACAAACCAACTTGGGTTGAAAATGGACAGCGATTGGGTTAAATGTTTTATTTAACTCAACTATTGTTTAATAATTACTGTATTTCTTGCTTAAAATGAACACAAAATATGTTGGAAATGAAGTTTTATGAATAATAATTAAACAAACATTTATTTAATTGCTTATTAATAATGTTTACTTTTTGATTATTATTGTTGCCTCTAGTAATTATGTGTCTGATTTTTAATTTCCAACATACTTTGGGTTCATTTTAAGCCAGAAATACAGTAATTTTTAAACAATAGTTGAGTTAAATAAAACTACCCAGCAGGTTGGGTCAAACATTTAACCCAACCACTGGGTTAAAACAACCCAATCGCTGGGTTTATCCATTTTCAACCCAACTTGGGTTGTTTTTAACCAGCATTTTTGAATAATTGATTAAGGATTTTTCAATTATTCGATTAAATACGTAATTTTACTATTAATTAAATTGCGTAAATCTAAAAAAAAAGGCTTTTTGAGTGTGAGCGCGAGAGATTTCTTTCGAGTTTAAAATACGAAGGGAAAATAAATAAACTAGTAAATGTTTTATTTAATTCAATTCTGAGTACTTTGGTTCTCCATAGAAACAGAAAATATTTTTTTTTATCTTAACATAAAATTTTATTTCATATAGTAGTCAACATTTGAAGTGGATCAAAACCTTTCATCAAAGCTGTCCTAAAACCTTCTTCTTTGGACAACTTTGATTATTTGATTAACTTTTTTGATCCCCTTCAAATGTTGAGATTTAAGTTATCATGTTTCTTCCTTTGATGGTTATTTATTACCTGTTATTTATTATATTATTATATTTCTATCGAGGTAATTAAATAAATACGTATAAATCGGGTCTTGACGAAATTTGAACAGTAAAAAAGAAAAAGTTTTCTATAAGCCTCGTTTGGCTCTGAATCAGAAGTTTCGTAAAGTTTTTTATTTTAAATAATTCATTTAAACCTATGACTTCCTAATTAAAAGAAATGATTTTAACACGTCAAAAGAAAGCAGTCCATTTTTAGCAGCAGTAAAGGCGTTATTTGGTGTAATATGTAAATAAAGACATGAACAGGCCTTTGTCCGTCAGTCCCTCCCTCTGAGCGCTGCTGAAGGAGTCTGGAGTTACTGAGAGCTTCTCCTCACACACACGTGGAGCTGCACCAACATCTGCACAGTAAGTTTGCCCTTTATTTATTTCTATTGGCTCACGATGACGCGATCAACTCATTTTGCTCGTTATATCTCACTTTTTTCCTCTCACTTTTATGAGTTAGGCCCATCAACACAACATCAGTTCGTGCATTTTAGATTTTCTTCCTATTGTTCGATGGCGCTGTAGTTTTAAGCTACTTTATATAAATGAATTGGTTATTATTATGCTTATGAAATGTCATGCAACTTTAATATATTTAATGAAAAGTCATGCAACTTTAACATTTAGCCTATAATTGTGTTTGAATTTGCATAAATCTGCTGTTAAGCATGTGAAATGTCATATATATATAGCCTATATAGATGAACCCTTCTCGTCTGAGATGCATGAGGACCATCAGCTCTGTGTTTCAGCATCGCATGCATGACATAAATCGGTATATTAAATAATAATAATATAGGAGAAGCTAATGCATTAGAGCTGGTGAGTGTCTGTGCAGCATCATGACTGGAAATGACGCGCTTTACATTCATACAGAAATATTTCAATACTTTATTTCTTTGTTCTGAACTGAAGTTCAGGCAAAATATACAAGAGAGAAAAGAAAAACGACAAACTAGTACATTAGATGAGCATGGCGACTAAAGGTGCAGAACTATAAATCACATGTAGATTCAAACTAAAGGGAAATAAACAATCAATCACATTTCTGATAAACGCCTGTTTTCACAGAGAGTTTAAATAATGGCTTCAGAGCGAATCAGTATGCAGGGATGACGTTATATTTCCCAAAAAAAAAAAAAAAAAAAAAGCATTAATGATCTGTCTTTGGTGATGAACCAGGCAAAACTCGACTGTTGTGTGTGTGAATATGGGACAGACCCAGACTGCCCCTGTCGTGTCATCACAGAACAGTATTTTCTGACATATATAAACTCATCCACACTCAGTTCATTAATCCAGTGCTTTAATTCAGTAGCTTCGCTTTACTTTAGTGTCTGGACAGAGGCCCACACATAAAACATTGCATATAGACTCATAGTTACCCTATTCCAGGTTTGCACAGCTAAATAATAATAATAATAATAATGTTGAATTGTCAGAACGCACACCTGAGTCAGTCCGAACGCTCAACCCTGATTTAAGATATTAAGGCGCATTCACAGTTTGGGACATTATACTTTAAATAAAAAAGGAATTAGTCATACTAAACGAATAATATGTGCCAGACATCTAATAATAACAATATCCCACAAAAAAAAAAAAAAAAAAAAAAACATTTGAATAAATACAAAACCATCATTCACAAAGAAATACTATAAATAATACTTTTTTTTTTTTTTTAGAAAAAAAAAAAAAGAAAAACAAACACGTACAGTTATTGCCTTTGGCATAACATTACACTACCATGATCTTAAATAGACAAAAAAAATTAAATCCAGACAGACGCGCAAAGCGCGAGGTTTTCTCTAGGAAAGTTTGGAGAGGACGCGCGCGACGCTCAGCTCAGGAAAGAATTGGGCGCGACGCGTTTGTGTTGAGACAGGAGTCCGCTGGAAAGTGGCGATGTGAAGGACGGCAAACTAGTTCTTAGGGAATCCGAGAGAAGCGGGGACGGAGAGCTGGAGATGCCGTAACCCGGCGCGCTCGCCAGAGACTGCGGCTGCTGCGCGCCCGGCACGAAGTATCCATTGTGCCCTGAGAGTAATCCAGCAGCGGACGGCGGAGACACTCCGTACCCGTTGATACTCCCGCTAGAGGCTCCCAGAATCTGGCGAGACATATCCCCGTTCCCAAGCGGCTCGACGCCCGGGAGTAAAGATCCGTACGCGTGTCCTTGGTTTAGAAATCCGTGCGCGGAGCCGTTATAGTGCGAGTGGTGCAGGGGTAAGAACGGAGACAGCTGCCAGTAGAGCGGGTTGCTCGGGCGTTCGCCCAGTCCGAGTCCGAGGGGCGCGAAGCGGAGGCCCCTTTTCATCACCAGCTTGCCCCGCGAGGTCGCCGAGCGCCGCCGGAGCTTCCCGGTGGTCCCGCCGATGAACACGTCATCGCTGGAGGGGTCGAGCATCCAGTAGTTCCCTTTACCCGGATCGTCGTAGTGCCGCGGCACCTTCACGAAGCACTTATTGAGGCTCAGATTGTGCCGGATGGAGTTCTGCCAGCCCTGCTTGTGCTCCCGGTAGTACGGGAAGTTCTTCATGATGAACTCGTAGATGCCGTTGAGCGTGAGCCGCTTCTCGGGACTCTGCCGTATGGCCATCATGATGAGCGCGTTGTAGCTGAACGGAGGCTTGTCGAATTTCTTTCCCTTTTTTGGACGGCTGCTCGGGCTCCTCCGCGTCGCGTTGCGCGGGGTCCGTCTCGAGCGCTTCTGGGGGCTTGTCTAAGTCCGGTGCCGGGCGGCTATCCTCCGCGCCCGCGCTGTCAAACTTCGATGGGAGTAACAGGCTCTTGATGCTGAACGATGTCGACTTCTGCACCATGGTCGGCTCACTCTGATCTCCCATGCCGGGGGATGAAACGCGCAAAAGCCCCGTTTTCGTACTTTAAAACGCAGGAGGTCAGGCGCGCAATGATGGGGACATCGCATGCATGACTCGCGGACTCGAGAAATTGTTGATTACTCTTACATCGTACGGGAGGGAGGAGGAGCTCTGCGGGTGCTGGTGGCTGGGACAGTGTCAGTCGAGCCGCGCTCACTCCATCATAATGCGCGGAGAGCCCCGCGCGCGCTGGAGTCTGGAGCGTCTCCTGTGCGTCACTGATCACGTAGCCTGAATAGGAGGGACGAGGAGTTGTTTACACGAAACGCACTGGAATAAAGTTTGAATGAGCCTAAACTAAAGTGCTCGTGGCCACTTCAGATTGGGCTTATAAATAATACAAACGTTATAAACTGTTGTCTGAGCCAATAAAATGTTGATCAGTCCGCGTATATTTATTATAAGAACGCCACAGTTCTGTGCGTAAAAGCGCGCGGCTGAACCAACGGCGCCTCTAGTGTCCGCGCGGGTCACAGATCCACTGCTGGAGAGCTGGACAAGTTCTGTTGACACTTTCGAGGTCTCATACATGACATTTTTTAATTCACTGAAATCTTGTTGTGATTCAGCGCGCTCATGTTTACGCGCGTCATAAACGGCTGTTTACTTGTTGTCTTTCGTTGATCAATCAGTCTGATATTTTGCACATTTTGAATTGGAATAATCTATATCTCAAATATCTTAAATTTCGCACATTTTGCATTCTGAAACGCACGTTTTTCCACTCGCGCTTGTACTAACACACCTCTCGCATTAATTAAGATTAAATTGTTAAATATCAGATTAAATGTATGGTTATTGTTTTCTCATCTGAAGGCTGTTTTGATCATATTAATGTGTCGAATATGATTTGTATGAGATGTAAATGATTATGTTGATACGCAGAACATGCTTTTTATTATTAAAGAAACGTCGAATGTGTATGAAACATGTTAAAATAATAGTTTTCAAGAAATAGGTCAAAAAAGCAAAACAAAAGAATAACATTTGAATGTATTTTTATTTAATGTTATATATAAATTCATGTTTTTTATGTGTAGGTCAACATATATTTTTATTTTCTTAAAACAAGCATCACTACAGTTATTGCGTCAAATGACAGTATTCCCGTATCACCGTAGCAATTTTATAAATAACTAATAAAAAAATATATATAATTGTTAAATTTATTGAATCTATATTTTGCAACGCAAATAATACATCATGTTTTGTGTTGTCCATTGACTTTTTAATAATATTATTAATAATAATAAAGCTTCATCGAGCTATAACAGTCGCGGCTGTCACGTAGGCTAAATGAATGTCTTATTATTATTATATATAATTATTATTACTATAAAAAACAACAGGATGTTGTTTGATGGAATTACAGTTTATATATATATATATATATATATATATATATATATATATATATATATATATATATATAATAGATATATATATATTTTCAACGTCAAATTATAGTATATTTTCAACATAATGAAAGCCGTTCCGTTTCAATCAGGTTTATTTTTCTCTGTTGTATCAGAGCTTTTCCTTTCAAATAATTACACAAAACTGCTATAAATATAATGCAAAATATAGAAATGTTCTAAAAGTTTTTGCCATCAATATGAGCGATAAACGAGCACAGAGCTGATGAAGGCCTACAGGCGTCGGGTTTCATCTCTTCTCCTGTAAAACTGCTCTTTTATATTTTCCTTTTTGCACCTCAGATGTATAGAATCCATCCTGTAATGAGTTAAATAATTATGCGAGTTAATTGCCAAAAAAATAATAATATTTGTATGATTTGAAGACATTTTGAAGAGATGTTTTGAAAAAAACAAAACAAACAAAAAAAATTTTAACAAAAAAATATGGGGTTTTAGTTGGCCACACTTCACGTTTTACTGTCCAGCTATGCAAAATTGCTTCACAAAATAAAATAAAATTATTCATTATCATTTGAGGTCAAAAACAAGGTCAGTCATGCCAGAATGAGTCATCTGCAGTGACCGTTAATTGTTTCATATACAGCTGAGTTCATGACCGACATTGTTCACACACATGAAGAAGCACCCCCAACACACACACACACACACACACACACACACACACACACATAGGCTATGCGTCTATATATGGCTCTATCTCGCCTCATTTGAAACTGTTTGCCAAAATGTTTAATGCCAAACCTGCAGCAAACACACATGAACAGATGAAAATGATGTGCAAAAAGGTTCAGTGAAAGGTCACAGTCTCCTCACAGCTCAGTGATGGGGTTCTTCAGGGTGAAGGGTCTCTGCGGGACTGTCCTGGATTTGAGTCATTTCTTACTGGTTTACCATCATTCAACAGTGCCTTTACAAAACATACACTCTAAAAAAAAAATACTGGGTTGTTTCAACCAAATTTGGGTCAAAAAATGGACAAATTTAATTTTTTTAAATTAAATTTTTAACCCAACGGTTGGGTTTGTCCATATTTGACCCAAATTCGGGTTGAAACAACCCAGTAGTTACTTACTGACATTAATTTTAAACATGTTTGTTTACTGCAGGGTTTATTTTTGAAAGAAATTTCTGTATAGACACAAACATCACACACAGCGGGGCATGTTGTCACACGTGGAGCCTGCTACATTTTAGAATATGTTGTCATTTGCCACGACATATCGTTTGAAACATTGTTGCGTGAGTGTTCGAAACCGTTGCGAATATTTTGTTTTGAACCAGTGATTCGGAACGCGTCTGCCACATCACGTGATTTAGTTTCGCACGTTTGGAAATTTGGTTCACGCTGATCTCGATCAGTTTTATAATGTAGACATTTTAATGGCACATTTTTATACCAAAAAAAAGGAAAAGTAGTAGTTGATTGCCGCTTTTTGGCCTGATAAGCATCAATAAAACACATAAAACAAGTCCTAAAAATAATAAAATAGCCTACTATACAGAAACGTAATATTTAATGATGTCTGATTTGTAGGTTATATTTTCAATGATACATTTGCGAGCGGATTTTTAATTATTTATTTGCATATTTGAATACACCGCCTTTTTAGAATATGTTGTCATTTGCCACAACATGTTCAAAACATTGTTTAGTGAGTGTTCGAATCGAAACAGTTGCGAATCTTTTGTTTTGAAGCAGTGATTAGGAGACCGCCTGCCAAATCACGTGATTTAATTTCGCGCGTCTCGAAATTTATTGTTCACACTGATCTCGATCATTTTTATAAAGTAGCCTAGACATTTTAATGGCACATTTTATACTAAAAAGGAAAAGTAGTAGTTGATTGCCGCTTTGGCCTGATAAGTGTCAATAAAAACATAAAACAAGTCCTAAAAATAATAAATACCTACCATATATACAGAAACATAATATTTAATGATTTTTGATTTGTAGGTTACATTCTCAATGATACATTTGCGAGCGGATTTTTATTTATTTATTTGCATATTTTAATACACCACCTTTTTATTATATTTTAAACATTGTTCAGTGAGTGTTCGAATCGAAACAGTTGCGAATCTTTTGTTTTGAAGCAGTGATTCAGAGCGCGTCTGCCAAAATCACGTGATTTAATTTCGCGTGTCACTAAATTTATTGTTCACGCTGATCTCGATCATTTTTATAACGTAGACATTTTAATGGCACATTTGAATACCAAAAAAAAGAGAAAAGTAGTAGTTGATTGTCTCTTTTTGGCTTGATAAGCGTCCATAAAAATAATAAAAACACATAGCCTATTATACAGAAACGTAATGTTTAATTATATCTGATTTGTAGGTTACATTCTCAATTAAACATTCGCGAGTGGATTTTTAAGAAGTGCTTTATTTATTGATTTGCATAGGCCTACTTGGGCTGTTTTCATTGCATGTACACCGTTTTGACCAGCAGGTGTCGCGTTTCAAATCAAATAAATCATTTTGCGAATCAATTTGATTCGGAGTTTCTTAGGACTGTTTTTCCCATCGTTTTTAAGTTGCTTTTTTAATTATTTTGTAGGCTATGTAATCCATAGAAACACAACACAATAAGCGACACAAAGATTTCAATAGGCTTAAGTTTCCCTTCAGTTGATGTAAAACACAAACAGACTCCCTCTAAACATCAAAGCATGACACACATAACTACTAATAATAATCAACAGCAGTTATGTGAATAAACCCAGTAAACAATGACTGTATAATTTATTCATGCTGCAGTGCATGCTGGGAATTCACAAACCCTTAACAATCACTAACATTGTTCAATATAAAGCTCTTTGTCCATGTGACTGTGAGGGGTTGAATTATTGAATGGAATTTTAGGACCTACTATCTATGATGTGATGTGCAATACTGAGCTCATCACCATCACTAAATTATCAGTAATATTTTTATAATACAGCTACATTTTTGCCTTCATATAGGCTGTATTTATATGCATTTTCTTTTTCTTCTTTTCTGATATTGTGTTATCTAATGTAATAATGTTTTTAGGGTGACTTAAGTGTCTAAATACTTTTTGGTGCAGCTGTATCTTATGTAAGAGCACAACACTGCCAAATCTGACAGTCCTGATGGAGGGAAAAGCATAAAACAAAACAGAAAAACTATGTGGCACTTTAGAAGTGGATAAACCACACAGAGATTAAACCAACAACAATCAGAGAAAAACAGTCCATTAAGGGGCACAAACACCCTCTGAAATAATATTGTGGTAATTAAGCGTCGGTCATCAATAGAATCACAGTTTACTTATTTACACGAGTGCAATTAGTCGTTGTTGTTGATGAAGTGTGTAAGAGAGTTTACTGAGCTGAATCTGAGTAAACCTCACCTTATTTAATGGTTTAGGTCAGGGTTTGGATTAGTCTGTTGGCATTATGATTAGCTTTATTATTTTAGCTTTTTTTGTGTTTGTGTGTGTTTATGTGCCGACAATGTTGTCAGTCTGAGCTCTAGGATTATGGGTCCTCTCTATCAGGCATTACTGGCTCAGAACAAATCAACAAATGGTGTGTGTGTGTGTGTGTGTGTGTGTGTGTGTGTGTGTTTGCAGACAGTTACTCCTCAATCAGCCGATTGGATGGTTGTGGTTTGCTGGTGGATTGGTGGATCTCATGTGAGTGACAGGTTGCCCCGCCCTCATCATCATGCTGCAAGGAGGAGGAGAAGATATTCTGATTCAAGATTATGAGGAAAATGAATTTAAAAATATGATGTGAACGGATAGCCTAAATCATTTAGATTAAACACAATCAATTTTACTTTCATGGTCACTTTAAAGAAAATATCAGCACATTTTTACTGTTTTAAGGCCCATTCACACCAATAACGATAACTATATTGCGTCCACACCAACGAACTATTACGGGTTTTAGAGGGTATGCACGTGACCTCACCATCGACCGTTATGACTGCGGTCACGCCCACTGAGTGGCAAAAAGACTGAGTGGCAGCATTAGTTTTCAGCCGCGAAAAACACACAAAACACATCCAAAATGGGAAAAAGCTTTGCGATTAACTGTAGCCTACATATAGATCTGACACAAAATCTGAGGTATATTTTTACAGACTGCTGAAAGCTACAGAAAAAAGCAAATATGTCGCTGCAATTCACAGAAACAGCTGGACTCCAAAGAAACATGTTTTGCAGTTATCATTTGTGTCAAAATGTTGGATTTTGGGGTAAAATCATACCCTATATGTTGTATTGTTATATATTGTGTTGACAACTCATCAATTAAATATTTACCATCTTATATTTTGCATAATGGGTGTTTTTAAATAAACACTGATAAAACTATACAAGTTTTAGGGCTGGACATATGAGATATATAACATTGATATAAGTGATTACTCGGATTTAGTCCTACCTATATTGTAGGTATATAAAATATTCACAGGCAGATTTGCTTTATGTATTTCCCCGGCGTCGAAATCAGGCACATATAAATGTCAGCAAACACGATTCCTGGCTGCATGTCAATATCCATGGATTAAGTTCCTTTGACATGTCATAAGGAACACTTTCAAGCCCAACCTTTAGTGTAATCGTTTGTTTTACTCGCGTTTTCGCAGTTTCCTCTATTAAATCCAGTCATACAGCAGATTCTTTTGCCACTCAGTCCAGCTGAGCGAGCGCGTTCCGGCGGGAAAGTGACGTCAATGCACAGGCTACCCTCTAAACTCACGCGCTGCGGTTTCAAACATGTTTTTGCTGTTCTTGTTGCATGTACACGACTTTAACCAGCAGATGTCCTCAGCATGCTATGTTTGGAGTGTAAAATGATCTAATCTAACAGTGAATTTAGCTGACGAAGCATATAGTGGAATAAAAACAATGTCTAGTAGTCTTTTTCTCTGCAACTTCAACAGAGCTAGGGTAATGTTAGCGAAACTAGCGTTAACACTGCTTCAGGAAGCTTTGGAGCCTTATGAATCAGCGTGTCGAATCAGCGGTTCGGATCGCGTGTCAAACAGCCAAACTGCTGAAATCACGTGACTTTGGCGCTCCGAACAGCTGATTCCACACAAAAGATTCATAACGCTCCAAAGCTTCCTGAAACAGTGTTTTGAAATCGGCCATCACTATATAAGTCGTTATTTTGTTTTTTTGGTGCACCAAAAATATTCTTGTGGCTTTATAATATTAATATTGAACCACTGTACTCACATGAACTGATTTAAATATGTTTTTAGTAGTACATTAATGGATCTTGAGAGAGGAAATGTCATGCTCCCTATGCAGGCCTCACAGAGCCATCGGATTTCAACAAAAATATCTTAATTTGTGTTCTGAAGATTAACGAAGGTCTTACGGGTGTGGAACGGCATGAGGGTGAGGAATTAATAATATTATTTTCATTTTTGGGTGAACTAACCCATTAACTAATGTTTAACTAGAACCTTATTGTAAAATGTTA
>JAOTNS010003824.1:665000-761985 GCA_028476615.1 Culter alburnus
TTTATAACTTTTTTAATAATATAATTTATTATAATATAAATATAATTATTATAATTATTATTTAAAAAGTAAACATTTTAATATTATATTATTTTTATACAATAATATATTTATTATAAAATCTAAATATTATTTTGAGTATTTAAAATTATATTTTATATTTATTATTAATTGTTTTATACCATTGTTTCTAACTTTTTTTAATAAATTTATAGAATATAAATATAATTATAATTTAAATGTAAACATTTTAAAATTATATTATTTTTAATACAATATTATTATATAAAATATGAGTATTATTCGGAGTGAATCTATAATAATATTTTATTATCATATATTGTCTTAACATATATATATATACGATCTTTTATTATTTTATTATTAATAGGCTATAGTTTATTAAAATATTTGTATTATAATTTATTTATTCAATATTTATAATACAAAATATAATATAATAATATAATATAATATAATATTTATTATCATATATTGTCTTAACATATATATATATATATATACATATATATATATATATATATATATATATGATAATAAAATATATAAAAAATATATACATATTATATTTTTATTTATTATTTTATTATTAATAGGCTATAGTTTATATTATTCAAATAGTTTGTATTATAATTTTTTTTTCAATATTTATATTTTTTAATAATTGAAATAATTTTTTATGCACACACACATATATAATAAAAGAGTATAATATTAGTGTTATATTTTTCTCTATTTTTATTATTATTTATTATTTTTAGACTATGTGTTATATATATTATTATTATTATTATTATTTTTTTTTTTTTATTTTATTTATTTTTTTTGATCTAGTGACTTGTAGCTGGTGTTTTGGTATCAAAGTAGCATCGTGTTCCTGGTGCTTCACCGGAGCAAGTGAGAGCGTCCGGCGGATTGTTAGACTGAGGTTAATGGAAATGCGAATCTGTATGAAGAAATTCCTTCCTATTACAGTGTATCAATGTTATCTGGCTTCCTCACCAGGGGAAACTCCTTTCCTTTATAACACAATGAACACTACAAAAGTGTTTATATATTCAGAGAACAGCTGTGTTTGTGACAGAGAGTGAGAGTGTTTCAGAAGAGCAGAAAATCGTGAGAATGACGGAAAGTTAATCTGAGTTTAAAGAGTTCTGTATCACCTACTGTATATATGAATTATAAATTAATATAATGTAATATATATATATATATATATATGTTTATATATTGAAATGATTAATTTTTAATTATTAAATTAAATTACTATAATGTATTTCCATTAATTAACAGTGAAAGTATTTTTTTGGTCCTAAAAACTTTTTAAATAAAAAAGTTTTAATTGAATTATCAACATATTATCAAAAGATTGACATTATTGTGGTTTCTTTGTAATTATTTGTGAAATTAACTACCAATTTCTATATGAAAAGAGTTTCCTCGGTCTAGTTTATCCACCAGTCTAAACGAATCAACATGTGACTTGTGCTTTTATTGCTTTTAAAACAGTAATGTGACGCCTATTCATGTAAAAGTGTCTTTTCCTCTTTTTCAGGGTTGGATTTCCTCAGTATTGAGTGAACCACACCCTGATGAAACTCGAGGCTTTCAGGTCCAAAACAAAACAAACGAGGCCGTAATGGCTGATAACCCCAGAATAACCCGGATCCGTCTGTAATCCGTCATTCCCACAATCTGTACAGCTGGGCTGTATCACAGGGGCCGTTCCTGTGCTGTTGCTGTAGAGATTGTGCCTGTTCTCTTTGACACTGGCTCCTCCTCTTCCTGGCAGGCCCATTATGGAGCTGAATATTGGGCAGCCATGCAGATGGTCTGACCGCACACTCTCTTATCCAATATGAGATCAGCGCTGCGGCCCACAGGGGAGAATAATGCATTTAGAGCCCTCTGAGGAGCACTGCACGAGAGATGCTGTGTGTGTGTGTGTGTGTGTGTGTGTGTGTGTGTGTGTGTGTGTGTGTGCACCTCGCCCTTGTTTTCGAGAAAGAGAAAGAGAAAGAAAATGGAGGCTGTTTATTCTCCTGGTTCTTTTACGCCACTATTTCTTGTCGTTCCAAACCTACGTTGTAAAAAATAAACCCGTAATATTTCTGACAGTTGAAACTGTGAAAATTACACTCGAGAAAAGCTTCTATATGGAACTTTAAAGGGTTCTGTCAAGTAATGCGAGTTACGTAATCAGATTACTTTTACAAGTAACTAGTAAAGTTACTTTTTCAAATAAGTAATGGAAGTTACTTTTTACATTTATTGACCGACACCTCTCCTCATGTCTCCATGTTTGTGTAAACATGATGATGCCTATAGAGCGCAACAGTCCCCGCCCCCTTTTTTAGCAGCACTGTTTCCGGAAGTATTTTTTTATTCATTCATTTCCATTCATCAGTCTTTGTTAAAGAGTTATAAGCCATGAACTGAGCTAATCATCTACAAGGAGAATCACAACTCTACAAACTTTGATTTGAAGCAAAAAAAGTTTTTGAAAATTGCACAAAAACTCTTAACAGCTTTAGTGAGGGAAAGAACTACAATCCCATGAAGCAAATTGCAAACAGCGTAATCGAATTAAAAATATGGGGAAATATAAAACTACTCATTTACTAATGTACACGTATGTATATATGTATATATATTATATATATATATATTATTGATGAACACCTACTGTTAACAAGCAGAATCACTGTAGAAAAGAGAAACACAAGAGCTACAACTGACTTCAGCACAGCCTTAGATGAAATCAACTGAAGATAAAAGAAGACATTAAATCTCTCTCGATCTAGCAGATTCTGCTTGTTAACAGCAGGTGTTCATCACTAATGCTCAATCATCACTTAATTAATCGGTTAATTATAAACATTTCAGTATTTTGAGAACGTAGAAAGTTCGACTCGATGCAGTTTTGACTCATTTGCTGTGCTTCATGCAGTGGGCGGAGCTAGAGAGCTATTTTGGCACGTGTTGCTTTTTTCGACTCCCTGATTGGTGGGATTTTCTGTACAGCATCATGGGAAATGTAGTTTTTCACCAGGAATTCCGCTGTTATTATTCAAAAATAAGCTGAAATAATGGAAATAATGAATTAATAACCTCATAGCTCACAGTAGAGCTGTCTTTAAAGGTTTATATGTACTGTTCAAAATCAATTTCAATTAATTAATTAATTAATTTTATGAATGTAGCAGCTCGTAAACAGTTTGTCACTAGAAAAAAAAATGAAATAACCTTTTAAACATCAAAGTGTTATGCAACAATTTGAGACATTTCTCCTTATATAGAACCTTTTTGGTGAGTAGAAACATTTTAGATTTTACAGGAATGAACTTTAAATATACAGTAAAAAAACTGTATATGTCATTACTTAATTATGTTAATATTCCATCTTAGTTTTGCACTTGTATAATATGCTGATAACCACCAGTTTATCACAAGTCGCTCTTGCATAAACTGAAACAGTGTCATCATGGCACTAAATAAATCAATAAATATTAATTTAACAACATAAAATGTAACATAAACCCTAATGTACATGAATGAAGCAAGAAACATAATTATTGAAACAAAATACCATCAAATGTAACGTGTCCCGTAGGGAATTGTGGGAATGTCAGTTTATGTTTTTTGTTTGTATTTACTTCCTGAATCTGTACGTTTAACTGTAAAATTACATAAATATCCTGTTAGATCTTCCAGTTTTTTACCATATATATTAAGGAACTTGTTGTTAACCAATGAACAGGTTGGTTTTTTACAGTCCTTTACCATTAAAATGACCAAACATGTTTTGTCTCTCTGTCTGTCATCTACAGGAAGTACTGGCTCAGTAAGGTGGGCAGTCCCAGCTCTCGAATCCACCGCGCTGAGTTCACCAACGAAAGAGACATCTCTAAACTGGAGATTCGTGGATTTGGCACTCGCTACTGAATCACACGGCACCGGCAGACAACAAACTCTGATAGTTTGTAGATGAGAAGAACAAAACCGTAACTCCATCATTGTAATTTGCTGTTTATATTTATTAGCATATATAGGGTTGTAAATATGAATAAATTGTTGGATCTTATGCAACTTCCTCAAAGCAAAGCACAAACTTAAGAATTGCCAATCTGATTTATGTGATCCATCTATTCAAACTCAACATTCTACAAGTATAAAAACAATATGAAACGGAAATGGATTTTTATCTTATAAAATAGTATATGTTTTAAGATTTTTTTAATGCTTTTGAAAGAATTCAAGTCTCTTCTGCTCAGCAGGGCTGCATTCATTTGATCAAAAATACAGTAAAAATTGTAAAATATTATTATAATTTAAAATAACGGTTTTCTATGTGAATATATTTTAAAATATAATTTATTTCTGTGATCAAATCTGAATTTTCAGCATCATTACTCCAGTCTTCAGTGTCACATGATCCTCAGAAATCATTCTAATATGCTACCATTCAAAATTTTGAAAAAAATATATACTTTATTTATCAAGGATGCATTAAATTGATCAAAAGTGACAGTAAAGACATTTATAATGTTACAAAATATTCATTTTCAAATAAATGCTATTAATCAAAAAATCCTGAAAAATAAAATGTTTCACAGTTTCACACAAAAGTATGAATCTGTTTTTAACATTGATAATAATCATAAATGTTTTTTGAGCATCAAATCATCATATCAGAATGATTTCTGAAGGATCATGTGACACTGAAGACTGGAGTAATGATGCTGAAAATTCAGCTTTGATCACTGGATATAAATTAGATTTTACTATATATTCACATAGAAAACAGCTGTTTTATATTGTAAAAATATTTCACAATTTTTACTGTATTTTTGATCAAATAAATGCAGCCTTGGTGAGCAGAAGAGACTTCTTTCAAATTATTCCATAGAATTATATATATATATATGTCCACATTAAAAACAGCTATTTTGATGTAAGGTTTTATCAGACTAATAAACCTCTATCAATACACCAAAACATTGAACAGACTGTTTTATTGCAAATTATACACTTATTAAATGAGTATGACGGGCTGATATGAATATTAGTCGTCCTCTGATACTACAAACATTATCCTCTTTCAGGAGATCTTCACTTTATGCATAATCGACCAATCACGGCATCCGGCGGTTCTGTTTCCATGGAAAACCTGGCCGCCCTCACAGAGCTCTCTTAAGGTGGCGTCTGTCAGAATTCAGCGTGTGACGCTTTTGTGCAGCGTCAGCTTCTGTCCGTCACAAATGCACTTGGAGTTATCGTTAACATCATAATGTCTTTAGAATGGAGCTCAAAGCCTCTCCCGGATTGTACATGTTGCCCCAGAGACACAAATACAGAGTCCCCAGGGTGTCCTTTTTCTCCCAGCATGCTTCACTTCAGCAAATCTGCATGTGGGCCGGTTAGGGAGGCTGGAATCCTCTTAGCTGACAGTTGCAAGATTAGATCAGAGGCTTAACGAGGGTTAGTGTGTCTTTGAATAGACGGTCCGCTCTCAGACTGATCTGGGAACAGTTTGCTGCCATCACTTCTGAGTCTGTATGAAATCGCAATATCCGTCAGACTCCAGAGAGCCCAGATCCGGGCCTCTGATGGAATGTGCCGGGCTCTTTGTTTGGGATCGCTCTGTGTTTCCCAGAAGCAAGTGAGCTCGAGAAACACTTTCCCATGATTCACTGAGACCAACAAGTATATGGAAACTTAAGTGATGCTAAAAATGCCTGAATGTCACTGAAACATTAGTGGAACATTGTATCAAAAGTGGAATTTGATTGTGGAGTTCCATTAAATTGATCAAAAGTGACATTTAGAATGTTACAAAATGTTTCTATTTCAAATAAATGCTGTTCTTTTGAACATTCTATTCAACAAAGAATCCTGAGAAATAAAATGTATCAGTTTCCACAAACATATAAACAGTTTTCAACATTAATAATAATCATAAATGTTTCTTGAGCATCATCATATTAGAATGATTTCTGAAGGATCATGTGACACTGAAGACTGGAAAATTCAGCTTTGATCACAGGAATAAATTACACTTTGCTATATATTCACAGTTATTTTAAACTATAATAATATTTCACAGTATTACTGTATTTTACTGTATTTGAAGATTGCGGCGGTCATCAGTGTTTTAATGGACTCGGGGTTTGATTGATTGGATCAGGGTTTCCTGACCGTCCGTCTGTAAGCGTGTTTGTCCGAGGTCTTTTAACATATTTAAAGTTGACCTGCTAAACATTTAATCTGACTTTCCCTTTTAACTTCTAGACACAATGCTTCTGTGTTGTTTGTGAATGTGAATGCTTCTTTTTAACAGTAAGAATTATATATAATCCTAGTTTTATGTAGTCTCAAATGGATTAAGTAAAGTGATTGAAAGGAATCGTGTTGGATTAACTTCATTTATTTAAGTCAATTGATCAAGCATCAAATGTTTTTTTTGGCCTACTTATTTGAAACATGTTTTTTAACATGAAAATATTGAGTTGAGCCAAAACTAACTGATTCAAGTCAGTTTAACACGATGCAGTTGTTTGAATGAGAGGTGGTTAAATAAAAATGATTTTTTAAAATAAACTGAATAGTATTGTAAAATTATTTTATTGAGTGTATTTATATATATAAAAATATTTAACTCAACTATTGTTTAAAAATTACTGTATTTCTTGCTTAAAATGAACCCAAAATATGCTGGAAATGAACATTTATTAATAATGAATAATGTTAAAAACATGGTTACATGTGCAAATAGATAAATAATGAATATTTGAATGTGTTTGTGCATCTATTTACATCCCCTTTTAATGAGTGTTTAACCACATTACAGAGAGGAAGTGGTGAAAGAACAGGAAACTGGTTTGTTTTCAGATTTCCACTGAGGTTTTTTTTCTTAGTAGTGGAAAAACTGTGATTCTGGAATACACATGTTCAGCTCACTTCAGGAGTAATGTAAACATGGACTTTATTTTCAACAAAAACATCTATTTTTGTCATAATTGAACAAATGAAAAATAATAAAAGTGGAAACACTTGACTGTAATTAAAAAGTACTGCACAGTTGCACAGTACAATGATGACACCAGAAGGCAAAATCATGGTATTTTAATTTATTACATAGTACTGGATGGTTACCTTATTCATATGCATTATATTAAATTTATATTGACATATGTAGTACTTGAAGTTACATTACTGTTCAAAATTTTGATGTCATTATGATTTTTTTTTAACCCTTATAGGGTCTTCGGGGTCTTTTTGGACACCAAACAATGTTTACTAAAATTTAAAAGATAATTCTCTTTGTCCAAATGGCATGAAACTTTGTACAGTGGTTAACACTTTCTAGATCTACAAATAAAAAAAAAAAATTGTGATATCTTGTTTTATGTTAGTGTAAAAAAAAAGTCACACTCAGGGTCTTTGGGGTCTCCAGAGACCCCAGGCAACAAAATGTAATTTTGTAACAAAATAATTGTTTTTTTTTTAAAAAAACAAAAAACAAAAACAAATGTAATTTTACTCTGTTTATTAATGTTTTTACTCCACATTTGTGCAGTTTTTGGAGGATATAAATAAATATTTTTTAAAATATTTTTTCATACAAAAACAGCATATATGTAAAATTCACTTGATAAAAGACCCACATTTCTAACTTTCATTCATGGGGATAACATGGATAATTTGATTTTTGCCCATCTTTTGAAAAATGCAGTTTTAAAAGTAAAAAAATGATCACTTTTACCAGTAGATGGCACCAGAGCTCCACTATTTGCTGTTTGACTGACTGAGAGACATCTTTTCACAAGTTTTTCAATTGGATTCATATCTACATATTATGAAATCACAATTATAACAATAATTTTGTCAAAGTTTAGCTTTTTTTTTGTACTAAAAAAAATGTTTTTCAATATTGTGGATTTTGAGGATGAATTTTGTCCATTTTTTAAGCGGGGGTCTCATCATAATGTAACAATATTGAAAAATGTTTTTTTTTTTTTCAGTACAAAAAATACTAAACTTTGACAAAAAGTAATTTTTTATTGTTATGACTGTGATTTCATAATATTTAGATATGAATCCAACTGAAAATACTTGTGAAAAGATGTCTTTCAGTCAGTCAAATAGCAAATATTGGAGCTCTGCAGCATCTACTGGATAAAGTGATCATTTTTTAACTCTTTTAAAACTGCATTTTCCAAAAGATGGGCAAAAATCTCACACTAAACCATGTCAAATTATCCATGTTTCCCCATGAATGAAAGTTAGAAATGTGGGTCTTTTATAAAGTGAATTTAAGCTGTTTTTGTATAAAAACCGTTTTAAAAAATATTTTTTACATTTAATTATATAAATTTAGAAAATATGATCAATCCTCCAAAAACTGCACAAATGTGGAGTAAAAACATTAATAAACAGAGTAAAATTACATTTGTTTAAAAAAAAACAAGAACAATTATTTTGTTACAAAATTACATTTTGTTGCCTGGGGTCTCTGGAGACCCTGAGTGTACACCCCAAACGGAGACCGCACAAGGGTTAAATTAATACTTTTATTTAGCAGTCACACTCTAAATTGATCAACAGTGACAGTATTGTTACAAAAATATATATATTTCAAGTAAATGCTGTACTTTCTATTAGTCAAAACAATCCTGAAAAAAATGTAGCAAGGTTTCAACAAAAATATGAAGCAGCAAATCATCATATTAGAATGATTTCTAAAGAATCATGTGACACTGAAGATGCTGGAAATTCAGCTTTGATCACAGGATATAAATTACACTTTACAATATATTCACATAGAAAACAGATATTTAACATTGTAAAAATATTTCACAATTTTTACTGTATTTTTGATCAAATAAATGCAGCTTTAGTAAGCAGAAGAGACTCTTTCAAAAACATACTTTGTATGCTTTGTTAAAAACACACACACACACAACAATGGTATAACCATGATAATATTTCCAAATAAATATAGTATTTTTATACTAGCAGAGCAGACCTACTCTCTTATATAAACAGATTACATAATATCTATTATTTTGTGTTCTTTCTCTGCACTATTGTCTGTTTTATAGTAGCAGCCTTTTGAGTGGGTGTCAGATTTCGTATCGTCACTGTTGCATGGCAACTGGTCGCCAACAGCTCTGAACCCTCTTTATCCTGAATTCAATGGAAAAGCAAACGTACCATAATGCAGAAATATGTCTGCCTCGAAAAAAGAAGGTTTGGGAGTGTTTCCAGTGAGTATGTGTTACTGTAACTCTACTGTGTCCTGAAGCTCTAGTGTTTAACTCTCTCTCCTCTACATCTGCAGTTCAAACACCTTCAGGATCTTTGATGAAACGGTGCCGGAGCGTCTCGATCCGCTCAGAGTCTATCAGAACCATAAATATCCCGTAAGAGCCCCGCAGGAGCCCGAGACCCGCAACGTCCCGCATCCACAGCACGGCGGATTCATCAGGACTAATGTGAGGTTCCTGAACGAGCCCGTGGCTCACATGGAGAACACACACACTGAACAGGTGCAAACACTGTTTATGCTGAAATATTCTGATCGAAGCTGTCACATGAGGATCTGAATCCACAGCCAATCACATCAATCATGTGACTTTTTCCTTTATGTAAGCTGTTTAACTATTTTTATTTTGTAATTATTAAAATTGAACTGAAAAGCCATTATAGACATGCTTATATATATATATATTATGTTAAATAGCATAAATTAGCTTGAAAAATTACTGGAATTTAAATGAACAAATGAAGTAATTTATGTGAGATTTCATTCAATGCTGTCGTGAACTGAAGTGACTCTACACTGTATTTACAGTAGTGACTTTACATTATATTATATAATAATAATGAATTTGTAGTCAACACGTCAAAGTTTGTCACACACACACTCACTCACACACACACACACACATGTCACATCAAGTTTTTTTGTAGTCAAACATTCAAAGTTGTCACAAACAGACACACACACACACACACAAACACACACTCTTACACACTCACTCACAAACACACACACACACACACACACACACAAACTTTTTGTAGTCAACAGTTCAAAGTTTGTCACAAACACACACTCACACACACATTCACAAACACACACACACACAACACACACACACACACACACACACACACACACACATACACTCACACTTTTTGTAGTCAACAGTTTAAAGTCTGTAACAAACACACACTCACAAACACACACACACACACACCACACACACACACTTTTTGTAGTCAACACTTCAAAGTTTGTCACAAACAAACACACACACACACACACACACACACACACACTTTTTGTAGTCAACAGTTCAAAGTCTGTACAAAACACACTCACAAACACAAACCCACCACACACACACACACACACACACTTTTTGTAGTCAACACTTCAAAGTTTGTCACAAACAAACAAACACACAACACACCACAAACACACTTTTTTGTAGTCAACAGTTCAAAGTTTGTCACAAACACACTCACACACACACACACACACACACACAAACACACCACACACACACACACACACCACCACACTCACTCACATACACACAAATGAAGTAATGTAAATGAGATTTCATTTGTTGCACAGAAGTGACATTACACTGTGTATATTTGACGTATATTTCTATCATAATTGATTATCCATTATCTCATCATTTTTGGCCGTTTTCCCGACTAACGTTCTCTAGTTGAACTGGAGCTCAAACGGTCCTGAAGAGGCTCCAGCTGTGAAAGCAGCTCACAGTAACACCAGCACTCAGAGAAGAGATTTCCAGCCAATCAGAGACGCTCCTGTCAGAGTGAGAGAGACCAGCAGACCCGCGGCCAGAGGAATCGGTGCGTTCTGTGTGTGTGTGTGTGTGTGTGTGTGTGTGTGTGATAGTATATATGAAATCAGCTCCTTCTATTATCAAACATGGCTTTTTAATGCTTTTGCAGTCCCAGCTCTCAGTTCCTTTGACCAATCAGAAAAACTCCAGGATTTTAGACCTGAATGATTGATCACATGACCAGCTCTACCAAGGAAAGGTGAGACTGTTTTATTGTCAAAATATAAAAAAAAATCAACGTTTTATCATCATTTTCTCTTCTGCTGAACACAAAAGATGATATTCAAAGAATGTCAGTAACCAAACAGCTGATGGAATACTAAAAAATACTGTAGAAGTCAACTATTATCTTCATTTCTTCCGGGAACGAACACATCACAATATCCTCATTTAAATAATTCATATGCAGAATAAAGGGGCGGGGCCTGGTTGAGTTAGTTAGTAGTGTGTTGAAACTGGCGGTTATGATAAGGGGCGGGACATTTCCCAAACACTAATCACAACACACTGCTCCAGCCGACCAATCAGAGCACACTGTGCTTTTCAGAAGGAGGAGCTTCATAGAGACAGGAGCGTTACTGACAGACTGGGAAGAGAGGAGCTGCAACAATGGAGAATATGAAATAAATCAACCTGTTCTAGTAGAGCCAAAAAACAACATCAAGCTAATAATATGTCTTCTTTAATTAATGTCTTTAATTGAACAGCTTCTGAAAGACTGCCTCATGCTGCTGTGGCAGTTTCATATTGATTTTGTCGTGTCGCTATTATACGAGTGTCTCTGTGCATTAATCAAGTTCCAGTACAAATTTGCAAAGCACTTAAAACCCCATTTGAAGTGACAATACTGTTAAAGTTATTCACACTCAGGTTTAGCATGAGTAAAGCGTGCTTCAGTGACAGATAACAGACTCGCGCAAATGAACCGCCACTGATATGTGAAATAACTTTCTTAAAGGAATGAATCATTTCAGTGTGTCGTCCGTCACTCAAGGCCTACATTTAAGATTGATGTTTTTGCATTACAGTTTTAACATAAACAAACTAATAAACTGATGCATATTTGTCAGTCATACATACATGAAGAAACAGGTAAGATTTTTATAATAGTACTAATAAACTGAATGTCAGTAATGTCAGGTTAATCATCAATCAATCCAGTTTGTTTCAGTTCCATCCATATATTTTTGCTCAATATTACTTGTTCAACAGCTAGCCATATTTTAATAATGTTCATACTTAAAGGTGCAGTAAGCGATTTCTGAGAAACTCTGTTGATATTTGAAATCCCTATCTTTATAGCTCCGCCCCTAAATTCACAAACACGCTATGCAACACAGGCATGAGTGGACACGCCCCTTACTGCTGATTGGCTACAAGTGTGTTTTGGTGCTCGGTCTGATCTCAGAAATCGCTTACTCCACCTTTAACTGAATAAATTTAATTGTTTTCACAATGAACAGATTTATGCTGATAAAGCATTTTGAATGAATGCATTTTGAAAATATAATTATAGTTGTAATTAGTAAATAGTAAATAGTATCTATGTAAATAGACTGACAAATATGCATCACATTAAGTTGATTAGTTTGTTTATGTGAAAACTGTCTAATCCAAAAGGATGAAAATGTTTATATGCAATATTAATATATATACATGAATCTAAATATTTTTAGTAGTAAACTCTAAAAACTGCTGGGTTAAAAACAAACCAAGTTGGGTTGAAAATGGACAAACCCAGTGACTGGGTTAAATGTTTGTAATTTAATAAATGTTAATTTCCAACAAACTTTGGGTTCATTTTAAGCAAAATACAGTAATTTTTAAACAATAGTTGAGTTAAATAAAACTACCCAGCAGGTTGGGCAAACATTTAACCCAACCGCTGGGTTACAACAGCCCAATCAATGGGTTAAAACCCAATCGCTGGGTTAAAACAACCCATTCGCTGGGTTAAAACAACCCAATCGCTGGGCTAAAACAGCCCAATCGAAAACCAATCGCTGGGTTAAAACAACCCATTCACTGGGCTAAAAACAACCCAGTCGCTGAGCTAAAACAACCCAATCACTGGGTTAAAACAACCCATTCGCTGAGCTAAAACAACCCAATCACTGGGCTAAAACAGCCCAATTGATGAGTTAAAACGGCCCAATCGCTGGGTTAAAACAACCCAGTCGCTGAGCTAAAACAACCCAGTCGCTGGGTTAAAACAACCCAATCGCTGGGCTAAAACATTCCAGTCACTGAGATAAAACAACCCAATCACTGAGCTAAAACAACCCAATTGCTGAGCTAAAACAACCCAATCGCTGGGCTAAAACAGCCCAATCGCTGGGTTAAAACAACCCATTCGCTGGGCTAAAACAATCCAGTCGCTGAGATAAAAACAACCCAATCGCTGAGCTAAAACAACCCAATCGCTGGGCTAAAACAGCCCAATCGCTGGGTTATAACAACCCATTTGCTGGGCTAAAACAACCCAATCGCTGAGCCAAAACAACCCAATCGCTGAGCTAAAACAACCCAATCACTGGGCTAAAACAGCCCAAATGATGAGTTAAAACAGCCCAATCGCTGGGCAAAAGCAATCGCTGGGTTATAACAACCCAATCGCTGGGCTAAAACAACGCAATCGCTGGGTTAAAACAACCCATTTGCTGGGTTAAAACAACCCATTCGCTGGGCTAAAACAACCAAATCGATGGGTTAAAACAGCCCAATCGCTGGGTTAAAACAACCCATTTGCTGGGCTAAAACAACCCAACCGCTGGGCTAAAACAACCCAATCGATGGGTTAAAACAGCCCAATCGCTGGGCTAAAACAACCCAACTGCTATGCTAAAACAACCCAGTTGATGGGTTAAAACAGCCCAATCGCTGGGTTAAAACAACCCATTTGCTGGGCTAAAACAACCCATTCGCTGGGTTAAAAAAACCCAATCACTGGGTTTGTCCATTTTCAACCCAACTTTAGTTGTTTGTAACCCAGTATTTTTTAGAGTGTAAGTTTCACAGATGTACGCACTCCTCTTTTCCCTCACTGTGAGTCTGAACTGACTCTGAACTGTAATTCGAACAGCTGCGTTCATTCACGTATGTGCTGCACTTTTTGTCCTGTTTTAAAGGAGCAGTTCACCCCAAAATCAAGGATATGATGTCATTAACTCACACTATTGTTGGTCCAAACCCTAGTGAATATTGTACGGCATTACCGTACTGTTCCTTTAAATCTTTCCCCCTGCTTTCTCTCTCTCTCTCAGCGCTGGTGTGGAGAGACGGGGGCCGGCGGGGCCCGGGACATTCCAGAGCGCAGAGGGGTCGCGTCTGCCCAAACCTGTTGAGCTGCTCTCAGCTGGCCTCGCTTTCCTCTCAGCAGATGTGGGAGAGAAGAGAGGCCCGTCCCACCAGCACGACCCCAGAGATCAACGTTCCCAGAGACGGAGGGGAATCCCTTTAGCTCGGGTGGGACAGAAAAATGAACTCAAAGCCTGTCAAGAACATATTTCACCTCAAAATCAAAAAAAAAAAGAAAAAGATATTTTGCATAAAAATGAAGATTATTTACATGGAGCATGTTTACCCCAAATTCTCATTACAGTAATGCAAAACTAATTGATATATTATATTAAATATCTATTTATTATATTATTTATGTATTATTTTTTTAAATTTTAATACATCATGGTAGTTGTATTCCATTGTATTACATATATCCAGACGAACTGTCCCACATTCACTGTGATCCTGTGTCCACCCGTCCCTCCACTCCCGCTGCCGCTCCTTTAGCCTCGGATCATGTCATTAATATCTCCAGTTGTTGATAATGCAGCTGAATGTTTACTTGAATTAAAGCCTCTAATGAACATGTGCCAATTTATTTGATAACTTCCTCCTTACACCTGCCAGAACACACAAACTGAGTGACGAGAGGATATTATTGTCTGTCATGATCGAATGAGATTAACTTGTATTGTTCAGAATGAACATTGAAATCTCAGTGAATCATTAAGATTAAGTATATAGGCCAATCCCTAACCAGGATGACATGTGAAAACAATGAAAACAGAGCAGCAGTGGACAGACCATTTCCAGACCCACCCAACAGGAAGTCCGTTCTGGTTCTTTGTGTATGAAAGGCCTTCTCTTTGAATTATGAATGTGTGTGACGCTGTATGTTCTTCATCTGATTTGAGAAGATGTAAATACTTCATGAAGCAATGCACAGAAGCTATAGCATGGCCCATGTGTGCTAAAAATAGTTTTAGGACGCAAAAGCAGGTTTTGTAATTTTAAAGTGCATCATATTTCAACATTATATCAAACAAAGTATCACATTTGTCTGGCCTAAATGCCTTATAGCCCATACTAGTGAGTGATGATATCCCATTAGCGAATCAGTCGCTCTTTTGAATCGATTCTTCTGAAATGATTCATAAAGCTTTTGCAAATCACAGGGTAAAACAAATTTATGGGTGTACAATATGAGGTCACAACACAACATTTGCAATAAAATTATAAACAATAGTATCTAAGTATGCAAAGATTCACATGAAAATTTAGTTTTTGAACCGGTGAATCGGACTGTAAAAAAATAATTTGACAATTATTTTTCAATGAGATGGCAAAATCATAAATGGAGCATCTCAATTAGTAAACATAGAACTAACTAAATATTTGACAGTGACTAAAAAAGAAATGCTGCAATGACGCTGGATATCTGAACGCGCTACGCAGAAGATGAATCACTGAGTCGGTTCATTCAAACGAATCGATTCGCTGAAACGAATCATACGTCTCCACTACTATGATGAAGGACAAAATTTCAAAAGAAAAGGAAAAGTTGCGTTCACGATACACTTTATTCATAAGCATCTCTGCTCAACACGGGAGATGAATCACTGAGTTGGTTCATTCAAACAATCGACTCTATTCGCTGAATCGAATAATACGTCTCCACACTACTAAGAAGGCCGCAATTTCAAAAGAAAAAAAAAGTTGCGATCACGCTAGAATTCATTCATTAGCATCTGAAAAATGCGTGAGATGAGTCACTGAGTCGGTTCACTGAAACAAACGAATCTATTCATTGAAATGAATCATACGTCTCCACTGCTATGATGAAGGCCACAATTTCAAAAGAAAAAGAGAAGTCGCGATCACGCTAGAATTCATAAGCATCTCAACAACGTGGAAAATGAATTACTGAGTCGGTTCATTCAAACAAACGAATCCATTCACTAAAACGAATCATGCGTCTCCACGCTACTGTGATGAAGGCCGCAATTTCAAAAGAAAAAGAACATTTGCAAGCATCTGAACAACGTAGGAGATGAATCACTAAGTTGGTTCACTCAAACAAACGAATCTAATTATTGAACAAATTATATGTCTCCACGCTACTGTGATAAAGGCCGCAATTTCAAAAGAAAAAGAAAAGTCGCGATCACGCTAGAATTCATTCATAAGTATCTCAACAACACGGAAAAATGAATCACTGAGTCGGTTCATTCAAATGATTGAATCTATTCGCTGAAATTAATAATACATCTCCGCGCTACTATGATAAAGGCCGCAATTTCAAAAGAAAAAGAAAAGTCACGATCATGTTAGAATTAATTCATAAGCTTCTGAACAACATGGGAGACGAATCTTCGAAGCGATCGAATCGATTTGCTAAAACAAATCAAACGTCTCCACGCTACTATGATGAAGGCATCAAAAGAAAAAGAATATTCGCAAAGCATCTGAACAATGCGGGAGATGAATCACTGAGTCGGTTAATTCAAACAATCTAATCTATTCGTTGAAATGAATCATACGTCTCCACTGCTATGATGAAGGCCACAATTTCAAAAGAAAAAGAGAGAAGTCGCGATCACGCTAGAATTCATAAGCATCTCAACAACGTGGAAAATGAATCACTGAGTCGGTTCATTCAAACAAACGAATCTATTTGCTAAAAACGAATCATGCGTCTCCACGATACTATGATGAAGGCTGCAATTTCAAAAGAAAAAGAAAAGTCGCCATCACGCTAGAATTCATTCATAAGCATCTGAACAACACAGGAGACGAATCATCGAAGCAATCGAATCGATTTGCTAAAACGAATCAAACGTCTCCACGCTACTATAATGAAGGCCGGGAGATGAATCACTGAGTCGGTTAATTCAAACAATCAAATCTATTCGTTGAACGAATTATACGTCTCCACGGTACTATGATAAAGGCCGCAATTTCAAAAGAAAAAGAAATTTTGCAAAGCATCTGAACAATGCGGGAGATGAATCACTGAGTCGGTTAATTCAAACAATCGAATCTATTCGTTGAAATGAATCATACGTCTCCACTGCTATGATGAAGGCTGCAATTTCAAAAGAAAAAGAATATTCGCAAAGCATCTGAACAATGCGGGAGATGAATCACTGAGTCGGTTAATTCAAACAATCGAATCTATTCATTGAAATGAATCATACGTCTCCACTGCTATGATGAAGGCTGCAATTTCAAAAGAAAAAGAGAAGTCGCGATCACGCTAGAATTCATTCATAAGTATCTCAACAACGCGGAAAATTAATCACTGAGTCGGTTCATTCAAACAAACGAATCTATTCGCTAAAACGAATCATGCATCTCCACGCTACTATGATGAAGACCGTAATTTAAAAAAAAAAAAGAAAATTTGCAAGCATCTGAACAACACAGGAGACGAATCATCGAAGCAATCGAATCAATTTGCGAAAACGAATCAAACGTCTCCACGCTACTATAATGAAGGCCGGGAGATGAATCACTGAGTCGGTTCACTCAAACAAACGAATCTATTCGTTGAACGAATTATACGTCTCCATGATACTACGATAAAGGCCGCAATTTCAAAAGAAAAAGAAAATTCGCAAAGCATCTGAACAATGCGGGAGATGAATCACTGAGTCGGTTAATTCAAACAATCGAATCTATTCGTTGAAATGAATCATATGTCTCCACTGCTATGATGAAGGCTGCAATTTCAAAAGAAAAAGAAAAGTCGCCATCACGCTAGAATTCATTCATAAGTATCTCAACAACGCGGAAAAAGAATCACTGAGTCGGTTCATTCAAATGATCGAATCTATTCGCTGAAATGAATAATACATCTCTGTGCTACTATGATAAAGGCCGCAATTTCAAAAGAAAAAGAGAAGTCACAATCATGTTAGAATTAATTCATAAGCATCTGAACAACATGGGAGACGAATCATCGAATCGATCGAATCGATTTGATAAAACGAATCAAACGTCTCCACGCTACTATGATGAAGGCCGCAATTTCAAAAGAAAAAGAAAAGTCGCAAGCATATCAACAACTAAATGAATCACTGAGTCGGTTCATTCAAACGATCGAATCTATTCGCTGAAATAAAATCATACATTTCCACGCTACTATGATGAAGGCTGCAATTTCAAAAGAAAAAGAAAAGTCGCCATCGCGCTAGACTTCATTATCATCTGAACAACGCGGGAGACGAATCACTGAGTCGGTTCTTTGAAACGATAGAATCGATTCGCTAAAACAAATCAAACGTCCCCCCCCCTACTATGTCTAAGGCAGCCATTTCACGTCGTAGTAGGGTTGGCAAATTCCCCGCCCCGCGTCTCAGTGCAGCAGCTGACGGGGAGGGAGGCAGTGCGCATCGGTCACTCCCAGCGCAGTGTGTCCAGCCTCTCTCTCGCTCATTGCGCGCTGCGGACTCCAAAGGCGGTGAAGTTTATCACGCATTCTTTTATCGGTAAGTGCAAACGAACCCTTTATTTTATCATCAAATGTTTCATTGGGAATACACAAGCTGAAATACGCTCGCTTAGACCGCGTTTGCCGCAATAATAACACATAAATACGTGGGTGGTGATGGAGTCCAAATGAGAGGAGTTTGCGTCAATGATATAAAATCCAGGTGTATTAAATGCTGCTCTAGATTTAGAGGCCTTGGATGTGTTCAAATATTAAATAATGCATTGTATGTTATATACAAACCAGGATTGATGCTATAATATGTTCGTAATCAGTAGTGGGAATCATGATCTGTGGAATAACGGTACAGTAGAATATGGATGCAAACAGGCGTGGTCAGATCCTGTGGCTGGAGTTTTCGCCTTATACAAAACGCAAACAGGCAATTGCATAACCAGAGGTTACTGTAATGACTGTATGTTTGTGATCTGGCAGTTTGCGATAGTAATCCAATGATATAAATGTGGAAATCTGGTATGTTGCTCTCAGTGACCTGAAATGGATGTTGATCCGGTGCCCATCACCATCTCCACTGCGGTACTCCAAAGAGAAATCACCATTTCACACGTTACTGTTGCATGACAGAACCGCAGCGGGTCACTAATATCCTTCAGTCGTTCTCACGGGCTCGTGCTTTAACACTTCAGACGTCGAGTCGTCCGGATGCTGTTTGCGTCTGTTTGATAATCAGTGACTTTCAGAGGCTGTTCGTCACGTTTCCAGTGGTTGTACCTTGATGCAAATGATTCAGATAATCGCCGCAGAGCGAGCTTAGCTCTATAAGGGCCTATAGAGAGCGTTTATTTGTCATGCTGCAGCACTAATGCGCCTTTGCGTGATTGTTCTGGGCGCGTAAAGCGCACTAAATAAATAACATTGCGCACGCTGGCCGGACATTAGCGCTTAATGGAAACCATGAGACTCTAGCGCAGCAAAACAGTCGGACATGATGTCATGGTGGCACGCATGTAGGTGTCTGTGATGTCATAAAGGCATGGAATACGTGATCATTTTAAATTCGCATGACCTCATTACATTGCATGACTCAACAAGTGGTATCCAGTGTCATTGCGGATATTAAAATGATTATCTTGCATATGTAATCCAATATTTTGATATCTCTTCTTGCACTCTAAAAAATGCTGGGTTGAAAATGGACAAACCCAGCGATTGGGTTGTTTTGACCCAGTGGATGGGTTAAATGTTTGCCCAACATGCTGGGTAGTTTAATCTAAAGAATGTTTATTGTTTAATAAATATTCATTAAGCTCATTAATAAATGTTCATTTATAAACATGTTAATAAATGTTAATTTACAACGTACTTTGGGTTCATTTTAAGCAACAATACAGTAATGTTTAAACAATAGTTGGGTTAAATAAAACATTAACCCATTCACTGGGTTAAAACAATATTGTAAAAAAGAATGGTTGGTTTAACTTAAAAAGTAAGTTACCTGGTTGCCTTAAAATTTTGAGTTCATTTAAATTAAAAATTTGAGTTAATACAATGAAGACGATTGGTTTAATCAACAGAAACTCTAAATATTATGTTATCTGAACCACATTAATTATCTAAGATTTGACAAAAGAAAAAATGTTGTGATAAATCATGAAAATCATTTTACAGTGAACCCATTTGCTAGGTTAAAACAACCCAATCGCTGGGTTAAAACAAACCAATCGCTGGGTTAAAACAACCCATTCACTGGGTGGGTTAAAACAACTCAATCACTGGGTTAAAACAACTCAATCTGGGTTAAAACAACCAATCGCTGGGTTAAAAAAATCGCTGGGGTTAAAATAACTCAATCACTGGTTAAAAACAACTGAATCAAAAACTCAATCGCTGGGTTAAAATCAATCGCTGTTAAAAACAACTCAATCGCTGGGTTAAAACAACTCAATCGCTGGGTTAAAAAAACTCAATCGCTGGGTTAAAACAACTGGGTTAAAACAACTCAATCGCTGGGTTAAAAACAACTCAATCGCTGGGTTAAAAAAACTCAATCGCTGGGTTAAAACAACTCAATCGCTGGGTTAAAAACAACTCAATCGCTGGGTTAAAACAACCCAATCGCTGGGTTAAAACAACTCAATCGCTGGAAAACAACTGGCTGGTTAAAACAATCAATCGCTGGTTAAAAACAACTCAATCGCTGGGTTAAAATCGCTGGGTTAAAAACGCTGGGGTTAAAAACAACTCAATCGCGGGGTTAAAAAAACTCGCTGGGTTAAAAACAACCAAAATCAATCTGGGTTAAAAAACAACTCAATCGCTGGGTTAAAAACAACTCAATCGCTGGGTTAAAACAACTCAATCGCTGGGTTAAAACAACTCAATCGCTGGGTTAAAACAACCCAATCGCTGGGTTTGCCCATTTTCAACCCAACTTGGGTTGTTTTTAACCCAGCATTTTTTAGAGTGTAGCATAAATGTTGAGTCAAGAAAAAGGCACAGAAAATGGAAACTTAAGACTAGTGCATTATGACATTGTGCTCTGGTACTGCACACTTTGACGAGTTCTGACTCTCACATACTAAGCACAGTGTACATAAGAAGTAGTATGGATATTATGCCATTTTGAGCACAGCCCGAGCGTGTGCCAGGCCGTCCCCATAGTGATTCTGTCTCCCCCAGCAACATTCGGCGGGGAGTGCATTGTGTGTTCTGACAGCAGGTTGCTTCATTGGTTTAATGGTGGGAGGCACGAGGGGATTTAGAGGTGTTAAAGAAGACCTGAAACTTGCAAATTCGCTGGAATTTAAAGCAGCTCCAGATGGTTTTGTTCAACGAGAGCGTGGGCACCCTGGAGTGATGGCGCTCACATATTCCATTTGTTTTTACACTAGAGCCACACCTACTATATATTTAAACTATTATCCTGACCACATGATGGTGTGCACCTGGATATCTGATCAGAGCAGTTTTTATGCATATACATAAATAAAAATAATTTTTTTCCACTATAACAAACCTTTTGTGCGATTGAAAGGTTAAAGATTTGATGCAAATGTTTGCAATATGAGTGATTGCATATGCATTATTCTTCAGATAAGCTTCTAAAATGAGCACGCAGTTTCTCTAAATAACTTTTATCTGATGCACGGTGCATTTTGGATCCATCAGTGTGAATGAGATCTGGTGTGAAACTATTTCGCATCACAGTCCGAGAACTCATTCTCCACACTGCTGTGAAATGGCCTCTCATGTGACGATTGCAAGACACATTTCTTTCTCTAATTAATATTTCCCCCCTTCCCTTTAGTTTTTATCAAGCTTTGGCATATGATTCAGTCAGTTTTATTAGTGAAAGCTTTGGTTCTGGTTGGGCTCTTGGCAGGTTTTCCGAGTGTAGTGGCATTTAAGATCTTGGCACAGAAAATGCACTCTGCATTAGTTTTTTTCCTCCTCTTGATGCATCAGCTTTATGCACAGACCTATTTACTCAAGACGACGCCCTCAGCTTGCTTTACATCCATAGCATTGCAGTTTGGCCTTAAAGAAACTCTACTCAAGCGCAGATGCTTTGGATCAATGCTTTCGACCACCATTCATAATGCAACACGAGTATGCATAGCCGCGAGGAGCGTTATTGTAGGCGTCGTCTTCTACGGTCAGTTTTCTTGGCTGGTTTTCTCTCTCAGGTCAGCATGGGAATCTTGTTGAGCAAATGAATTGAAGTTAGTTAAAATTTTGACGGTACTGCATGAGTGTGTTTGAGTTTGATTGATTGTTTTGCACATGATCTTATCATTAAACATGTGTTCTTCTATAAGTGCATTCATTTCTCTTTCCTGTACTTCTGTGAATTGTTTGATTGTCTTCATGGCAAGAGCTGCGTTTGCAGCCAAAGTAAGCAGTAAAATTTATAGACTCTCCTGTCGATATTTCCATCATGCGAATGGCTTTTGCTGCGCCTGGCCAATAACAACAGCACAGTTTCCCTCTGACACTTCCGAACAAAATGGAGCTCCCAGTCAAGAGCAGCGAAGCATGCAGAGACACAATATCCCTGTTGCCTTCTTTATAAACGATACCTGTTGTACAACAAGGGTGAGTTAATTTCACAGCACAGACCGTGTTACAGTAGGACAGGTGGCGGGGGGCTCGATGTTTACCGTCAGAGACCTTCTGTGTGTTAAAGAGGGGAGGAGCGCTCAAGGTTTGGAGGTTGTAAGCGACTGGGACCAGCTGTCATGACAGTGGACAACAGGTGAGGGACACATGGTGCCTATGGGTGGCCCCTAGAATGAGCGAACTGGATGTGTTAGGACTAGAAAATTATGTTTGAATCATTTTAAAATACAATTATTAAATATATTTATTTTTTGAGAATTTTTTGAGTATTTTTGATATAAATTTAAATATATATGCATTTTTTGTAAAATTATTTAAAAGTTTGAATTAGATTTGAATTTTTTTATTGTTATGTTCCTATTTTTCAGCCATTTGATATAGATTTTAATAGCAAAAAATATAAAATAATAAAAATATATAAAATTATATATATTATAACAAATATATAATATATTATAAAATTAATATAGAATATATATATATATATATATATATATAATTAATTAATAAAGCACTTTAAAATCATTGCTAATTTTAATGATAATATTGGTATTTTGTCATTTTATTCATACATCACCTAGCCCAAATTCAGGGTATGTTTTCGCTTTTTTAAAGTCATAATGAAACGGAAGTAGTAGAAACCTTATTGTCCATATTTGGACATACATCTGAGTGTAACAGATAATCAGAACAGAATAAGTTTAGGGCGGGGCTTGGTTTGTGTGTCAGTGGTTGATTGGATGTTGAGATGTGGGCGTGGCTCTCAAAAGTGGATACAGACGAAGTTTCTTTAAAGGTGCTGTATGTAATTTTATTGACTGTACTAAAGCATAAAAATACCATAATATGTTTGCAAAGATTTAGGAAGCATGCTACACTAAAAAAATGCTGGGTTAAAAACAACTCGAGTTGGGTTGAAAATTTTAAATGTTTTAAATGTTTGCCTGATGGTCAGTTTTATTTAACTCAACTATTGTTTAAAAATGACTATATGTCTGGCTTAAAATGAACCCAAAATAGGTTGGAAATTAAAAATCAGACACATAATTACTAGAGGAAACAATAATGTAAACATTTATTAATGATTTAATTATTATTATTCATTTAACTTGTTATTAAATGTTCATTTCCAACATACTTTGGGTTCATTTTAAGCAAGCAATACAGTAATTTTTAAACAATATTTGAGTTATATAAAACTACCCAGCAGGTTGGGCAAACATTTAACCCAACGGCTGGGTTAAAACGAGCATTAACCCAGCATTTTCTCTGAAAAACAATCCTACAGCCAGTTATTCTACTTTGAAGCATGCATTCTGTGTCAAAATGTCTCTTTTTGTTTTGGCCTGTGTGACTCCGCCCACTGCCAATTTACCCAATAGTATTTCAGCACTCCGGGTTGCCAGTTGGTGGAAAACACAGCATTGGGAGCCAGCAAATGAACCGGGTCAGAGATTGCAGACCTAAAAAATCTCGGCATCTATCTAAAAAGATAACATTAAAAAGCAGATAAATCAACTCATTGTCATTTGCGCATTGTCATCCTCAATCTGGCAACCCGCGTGAGTGTCGAATCTGAGGAGGAGGGGCGGGAGACCGTCTTTGTACATCTAAAGTCTTTGATACAGATGAGTGTGAGCTTTCAGGAGTTTAATAAGACTAAATGATTGCAAAATCCTGCATACGTCACCAGAAAGAAGATCCATTTTGTCACTTAATGCTGATTTTAAGTGTCGTATAGAATGACCACATGCCATGCCTCCACATCTTCTCTGTGTTTCTACAGCTGCTTCTCCTCAGGCTGCCTGGAATTTAATTTACGCTCTTATTTTAGGGACTGAGAGCGCCTAACCCAATGGAGGCAGAGAAACTGAAAGCCATTTGTCTGGCCGGTTGCTTTGATTCAAACTGGTTGAGAGGGAATGAAACTAATTGCAATGTTGCATTATTGCAGATTGAAGATCCAAAGGTAATTTTCAGAAGTGTTGTGTAGTTGCGAACACCGAACACGCCCCGCTCAATTTGACAAAGGCGTGTGTCAGAACATTCTGTACCAGGTTAGATCACGTCTTTATTTAGGGTGATTTCCAGAGTATTCTTCTGCATCAGATTTAGCTTGAGCCAAATATCCACAGATATCACTAATGAAAGAAAGCGGTTGCGTCAGATCAGTGAAGGAGATCGAATGCATCGGCTGAGGAGATGTTTCCTGTATGATGGTGTGTTGGCGTGGTCTCGGGCGATGGCTGATGTGCTCGGAGCAAACAGAGATTGAATTAGAGGAAATGAGGAAAGTCCTGAGGGACTGGGTGAGGTCTGCAGTCCTGGACGTCTCCTCTTTTCTCCTGTTTCTGCTCCTCCTCTCCCTCTTCTCGGTTATTTGATACCTTCGCTCTCTGAAGTGTGTTGGCTGATGTGTTGCAGGATCACGAGATGATTAGAGAAGCATCTCCATCTCAAAGCTTTTAGAAGCCGTTAACTCTTTCATTTTCACCAAACTTTCATGGCCCCTGGAATATTTTGTTGTATGAATATCTGAACATATAATATATCAAAAGAAGGAACAGAGCCTCTGCCAGTAAACAACAACAACAAAAAACATTTTATTCTTCATGCATTCTTTTTATCAACACTTCACTCTAAAAAATGCTGAGTTAAAACAACACAAGTTGGGTTGAAAATGGACAAACCCGCCGATTGGGTTGTTTTAGGGTTGCGAAGGGTTGTTTTTAACCCAGCGAAACGTTGGAACCAAGTGATTAGGTGTCTGTTTTAACCCAACGATTGGTTGTTTTGTGATTAACTTGGGCTGCCCATTTTAAACCCAGCGAATGGGTCGTTTTAACCAATTGAGGGTTGTTTTAGGCATGGGGTTGTTTTTAACCAAGTGATTGGGTTGTTTAGGGTTTTTTACCAGGGTAACTAACCACGTTTGGGTTGTTTTAAACCAGTGATTGGTGTTGTTTTATGTTTTAACCAAGTTTGGTTGTTTTAACCCGATTGGGTGGTTGTTTTAAACCAGCGAATGGATTGTCTTAACCCATCGATTGGGTCATTTTAACCCAGCGGGTTTTTTAACCAATTGATTGGTTGTTCAGTGCTGTTATGATTTGGTGTTTTAACCAGCGATTGGTTGTTTAAGGTTGTTTTAACCAGGAATTGGGTTGTCTTAACCCGTGATTGGGGTTGTTTTAACCCAGCGATTGGTTTGTTTTAGGGTTGTTTTAACCCATTGATTGCGTCATTTTAACCCAGCGAATGGGTCGTTTTAACCAAGTGATTAGGTTGTTTTAGGGTTGTTTTAACCCATCGATTGCGTCATTTTAACCCAGCGATGGGTCGTTTTAACCAAGTGATTGGGTGTTTTAGGGCTGTTTTAACCCAACTATTTGGGTTGTTTTAACCCAGTGATTGGGTTGGTTTAACCCAGCGAATGGGTCATTTTAACCAAGTGATTAGGTTGTTTTAGGGTTGTCTTAACCCATCGATTGGGTCATTTTAACCCAGCGAATGGGTCGTTTAACCAAGTGATTGGGTTGTTTTAGGGCTGTTTTAACCCATGATTGGGTGTTTTAACCCAGTGATTGGGTTGTTTTAACCCAGTGATTGGGTTGTTTTAACCCAGCGATGGGGTTAAATGTTTGCCCAACCTGCTGGGTAGTTTTATTTAACTCAACTATTGTTTAAAAATTACTGTATTTCTTGCTTAAAATGAACCCAAAATATGTTGGAAACGAACATTTATTAAGTTTAATGAATAATAATTAAACAAACTTTTATTAAATTTTTATTAATAAATGTTTACCTTTTGATTATTATTGTTTCCTCTAGTAATTATTGTCTGATTTTTAATTTCCAACCTATTTTGGGTTCATTTTAAGTCAGCCATATAGTAATTTTTAAACAATAGTTGAGTTAAATAAAATTACCCAGCATGTTGGGCAAACATTTAACCCAATCACTGGGTTTGTCCATTTTCAACCCAACTTGACTGGAGTAATGATGCTGAAAATTCAGCTTTGATCACAGGAATAAATTACATTTTACTACATATTCACATAGAAAACAGCTGTTTTACATTATAATAATGTTTCACAATTTTTACTGTATATTTGATCAAATAAATGCAGCCTTGGTGAATTAAAAAAAACATTAAAAAATCTTTTGAATCGTAGAAATCATGATTTAGCATTCAAAAACAAGTAATTGTCATTCATGAGGACATTCACTCATAAGCCAGTTAGAACCCTGATTAATGATTTTTACAAACACTAATCATCAAAACCTCTCAGCTCTGCGCTTTATGAAACACGTCCGTCTCTTTGCGATGATTGTTCTGTGCTGATTTGTCTCTGGCAGTTTCCAGCTGCACATTCCAGGCGAGCGTCCAGTTATTGATCCGTCCACTGTTTTTTCCATGATCTGTTCTCCCAGCCGGCCTCACGTTCATGCTCAAGGTTGAACAGCTGTGCTGTCGTGGGTCACGACCCTGACCTGCACCTTATCCAAATCCCAATCCTGAGCCTGGAGCTTCTGAGGGATAAAGAGCGGCTGGAGCGAAGAGGGTGAAACTAAGAAGAGGGTGTCCTTAATTTAGCTGCGACTGCGCCATAATGCGTGTGGCATATAGAGCTGTCAGCGAATTAGGCTAGTCAATAATGATGGGACATATTATTCCCTTGTTTTTGGGCTCTACTAAAACAGGTTTTCATGCATTATTCTCCTCATATTCTCCATTGTTGCAGCTCCTCTCTTCCCAGTCTGTCAGTAACGCTCTGTTTAGTTCCTGTCTCTATGAAGCCCCGCCTTCTGAAAAGCACAATGTGCTCTGATTGGTCGGCTGGAGCAGTGTGTTGTGATTGGTGTTTGGGAAATGTCCCGCCCCTTACCATAACCGCCAGTTATTAACTAACTCAACCAGGCACCGCCCCTTTAATCTGCATATGAATTATTTAAATGAGGAATATTGTGACGTGAGAAAAATACAGCAATTCATTGTTAGCTCACATCTAAACAGATACAACTTTTGACTTTAATAATGTCTTACTAAATGCTTAAATTATTATTAACTAAGATTAATAAATGTTTTTTAATTGTTAGTTCGTGTTAAAGTCGTGCTGCAGTCAATAATTTTGTCCAATCTTTAGTAAACAAAATTACATATTTAAACGTATTTTCCTGTGAAAATAATTCCTTCATGCTTTAAAATAGCTTGAATGTAACTCGACACCCTTGCTTCATGAATATGCAAATTAGCCCCGCCTCCACTCAATCGCAGCAGGAAACAGGGGCGGGGTTTTTGCTTCACAGTAACGGTGTCGACTGATGAATTTGCACATGCTTTGTCTTAAAGCATATTAAAACCAGTAAACGAATTAACAAATGGAACCGTACAGTGTTAGTGATTCAAACCTTCAGTGTCCTGTGACATCTGTGACCATTCAGAGATTTTTTTATCACATAAAAAGCAGTGATGAATTGACTGAGAGACGCAGCAGACCGAACGCAGCTGTCTGCAGGCCGTCTCACAGACACTAAAGGCGTGTAATCCATTTGTGATTCCACTTCTCTCTCCTCCCTCCACCCCGTTCTCTCACTGCTGGCTCAATCCCAGCACACATTGCAGCTCGTCCCTGGGCGGCCGCTCTCTGCTGGCTGAACCCGACCGACACGTCAGGCGCTGGGCTGATCGTGATCTCATCTCCAGCACAGATGTGCAGAAACATCATGACTAAAGTTTATTCATTTAAATTATATTTTATATATTTTTATTTTTTAATAACACATTTATTATGTATATGAATATATTCTCTAATATTTATTTATTAATTATTTTATTTATGTTTCATTTTTTGTTGACAGTAAAAATAGAGTGATAATTGCAATAAAATTAATTTGGTTTTGGGACAATTGAACAAGAAATAATAAAACAGAAGATTTTAAGCATTAT
The DNA here is from genome assembly GCA_028476615.1 of Culter alburnus. Classification (NCBI taxonomy): domain Eukaryota; kingdom Metazoa; phylum Chordata; class Actinopteri; order Cypriniformes; family Xenocyprididae; genus Culter; species Culter alburnus. The sequence goes on from JAOTNS010003824.1 coordinate 693,715, forward strand.
TAAATTGCATCTAGAAGAAATAATTGAGATATTAAAGAATTTCTGATTCCAGCACAGATGTGCAAAAACATCAAAAAAGTGTTTTTATAAAATTTTATTTTATATATTTTATTTTTTAATAACACTTATATTTCTTATGTATATGAATATATTCTCACATATTGTTTATTTATTAATTATTATTTTATTTATGTTTTATTGTTTGTTGACATACAGTAAAACTATAAAGCGATAAAATTGCAGTAAAATTAATTCAGTTTTGGGACAATTTAACAAGAATTTTTTTTTATTTTTTGCCTTTTTTTCTCAGGAGTAATAATACAGAAGAAATTTAATTTTAAATTAGAAGAAAAATAATTGAGATATTAAAGAATTTCTGATTCCAGCACAGATGTTCAAAAACATCAAAAAAGTTTATTTTTATTAAATTTTATTTTAATTTTTAATGACAATTATATTTCTTTTGTATATGAATATATTCTCAAATATTGTTTATTTATTAATTATCATTTTATTTATGTTTTATTTTTGTTGACATGCAGTAACAATAGAGCAATAAAATTGCAATAAAATTAATTCAGTTTTGGGACAATTTAACAAGAAATTTTTGAGTTCAGAGAGTATTTTTGACCTTATTCTCAGCACAACATAGAATTAATCATTAAATTTGAGATATTAAAAAATTGATAGCAAAGATGTGTAAAAACATCACAAAAGTTTATAGTTTTATTAAATTTCATTTTATTATTTATTTTAATTTTAATAATACGACATTATCTATATGAATACATCTCAAATATTATTTAATTATATCAGTACCTATAACGGCAGTAAAACTATACAGCGATACAATTGCAGTAAAATTCATTTAGTTTTGAGACATTTACAATAAAATGTTTACTTCAGAGAGAGATGTTTTTAATATTATAGTTCGTATGTAAAGGTATATATTCCAATATTAATTCACAGTATTGTTTTATCTAAATTGTTTTTGTAAAATAGAGAACAATAAAATTCATGTTGAATATCAGCTCATCATTTTTTGGGGGCAGTTTGTGAGTTTGTAATGAGATTGCTTTTGCCTAACCGAGAAGATTTTATTCACTCAACCAGCACAGATGTGCAGCAGCATGACTTCCACTGAAAAGATGCATTAAAGCGATAAATATCGAAATGTCTGGAAACTAGTGCATCCCCTGTGAGACTAGTGTGATCTCAACAGAACCCATCAGTGTTCTTCCCTTGTTGACACGTTCTAAAGGACACTCGTCGCTGTAATGCAAAGCCTTAAAAGCACGACACAAGCAAGCCATTTCCTCCGTTGGAGGTTTTTATCCCTCAAAATTAGATGTAAGGACACAGACACCGCAAGCACGAATCCAGAGCATTAGAAGGCGGCTTCAAGGTCACATGCTAATCTGTGACACCAATTCTCTCTCTCTCTTAATTCTTCTCACTTCTTCTGTTGGTTTTTCTCATAATGCATCTTCTCTACGGTCGTTGTTTTACTTGTATTTCACACAGCGGGTGTCAAACTGTAGATCACAGCAGAATCCTGACAGTGAGTTCACTGTCCTCATCTGTCCGAACGGGCGTATGGACGAGCTTTCGGAAAAATGAGAGGTCCTCTGAAACGGACACTCGCTGCCTGGCCTCGCCCATTCCAATGATCTCATGAATAGTCCCCGTGCATGACTGAAACAGGAAGTGCTTGTGCATGTTGTGTTCAGCGAGTCTCTCGTGAGTTTGGGGCTGCTGGTGATTAAAGCATCCTCTACATTTCCTTGGATGATTGTTCAGTTTGTTGCTCTGATTTATTTATTTAAAAATCAACAGGATATTGAGTTATAGTTTTTGGAAAATAGACTGTTGTCTTTGCCCCTATTTGGGTGTGAGGAAAAACACGCCGTTTTTGTGTGTGTCCCTTTAAATGCAAATGAGCTGCTGCTCCCGCCCCCTTTCCAGAAGAGGGCGGAGCTTTAACAGCTCAACAACAACAAAGCTGGAGAATCTCACACAGCCAAAATGAGGATTGTCAGTAACGGTGTTCAGCCTTACATTGTTCAAACCGGAGTCGACACTGATGGAGAGACTCAGGAAGAAGTTACAACTTTTAGACGTTTCTGAATGGTTAGTGGATAAATGTATGTATCTAGCTGGAATCTGCATTCAGAAATACTGATTTAGAGGGAGAGAGAGAGACATAGTAAGCACTGCATGTGTGTGAGATACAGAGCGGGAGACGTAGAAGTCTCTTGGGAGACGTAGAAGTTTAATGACATCCAGACCTTCCCACAAAGCCATGTGTGTTTTTCAGCACACACGGGCCCCGTCTAAACGGGATGTGTTCAATTCCCGCTGTCTCCCTGCCAAAGCCCAGGGTGTGGTGAGACGACGGGGTAGATGTGGAGACACTTCAGCGTAGAGAGACTGCGGCATCTGCCAAGAGAATGAGCGTATAGAGCAAGTTATATAAGAGTAATCAACACTGCACTGAAAAAAAAAATTATGAACTTAATTTATTGTGTTCATCCAATTGATTTGTCCAGTGTATTTCAATTAGCAAAAAAACAAAAACAACAACAACAACAATACAGTTATCTCAACGTTTGGGTAGTAAGTAAAACTCAAAGAAGCCAATGCAAAAAACAAACAAACAAAAAAACTATTTATTTACAGTGTGTGAATGAGCATTTTATGAACTTTATTTGGCCATAAAGTTTCCAAAACCATGTCATTAGATCAGTTTTTTATTAGATCAGCCTTTTTTTCTCAGAATTGTGTTTATATCTTGCAATTCTCACTTCATAATATGCAAGTGCGAGTTATAAAGTCGTAATTAAGAGTTATAAAGTCAGAATTGCAAGATATAAAGTCGGAATTGCGAGATATAAATCGGAAAGTCAGAATTGAGAGTTATAAGTCGCGAGAGTCAGAATTGTGAGATGTAAATCAGAAGCGAGTTTGCGAGTAATCAAATTGAGTGTCGTGTTGGAATTGCAAGTTAAAGTCAGAATATGTGTCAGATTGCGAGATAGAAAGTTATAAAGTCAGAATTGTCGAGTCAGAGTTGAATTGCGAGTTATAAAGTCGAATTGCGAGAATATAAAGTCAGAATTGAGAGTTGTGAATTGCAGTTAGAATTGTGAGGTAAAGTCAGAATTGCGAGCTATAAAGTCAGAATTTTGCGGATTTAAAGTCAGAATTGCGAGTTAAAGTCAGAATTGCAGTCAAAATTGCTAGATGTAAAGTCGAAAATTGTTATAAAGTCAGAGTGCAGATTAAAGTCCGAATTGAGAGTTATAAAGTCGAATTGCGAGTTATAAAGTCGAATTGCAAGATTAAAGTCAAAATTGTGAGATTAAAGTCAAAATTGCGAGATATAAAGTCAGAATTGCATGTTTAAGTCAGATTGCAGATAAAGTCAAATTGCAGATGTAAAGTCGAATTGCAAGATATAAAGTCAAAATTGTGAGATTGTAAAGTCAGAATTGCGAGATATAAAAGTCAGATTTCGAGTTATAAAGCGAATTGCGAGATATAAGTCAAAATTGTGAGATGTAAAGTCAGAATTGCAGATATAAAGTCAGAATTGCGAGTTCGAGAATTGCGAGATATAAGTCAGAATTGCAGATGGAATTGCATTATAAAAGTCAGAATTGCGAGATATAGTCAGAATTGAGAGTTATCAAGAATTGCAGTTATAAAGTCGGAAAGTTATAAAGTCAGATTGCGAGTGTAATCAGAATTGTGTTAGTTATAAAGTCAGATTGCGAGTTATAAGTCGGAATTGCAAGGTCAGAATTGCGAGAAAAGTCAGAATTGCGAGATATAAAGTCAAATTGTTTAAATCACAATTGTGTTATAAAGTCAGAATTGCGAGTTATAAAGTCGGATTGCAAGAATTGCGAGATGTAAAGTCAGAATTGCATTATAAAGTCAGAATTGCGAGATATAAAGTCAAATTGTTAAAGTCAGAATTGCGAGTCAGCGAGTTATAAAGTCGGAATTGCAAGTTATAAAAGTCAGAATTGCGAGATATAAAGTCAGAATTGCGAGATGTAAAGTCAGAATTGCGATTATAAGTCAGAATTGCGAGATTAAAGTCAGAATTGAGAGTTATAAAAGTCAAATTGCGAGTTATAAAGTCGAATGCAAGATATAAAGTCAAAATGCGAGATGTAAAGTCAGAATTGCATTATAAAGTCAGAAGATATAAAGTCAGAATTGATTTAAAGTCGAATTGCGAGTTATAAGTCAGAATTGCGAGTTATAAAGTCGAATTGCAAGATATAAAGTCAAAATTGCGAGATATAAAGTCAAAATTGTGAGAAAGTCAGCGAGATCAGTCAGAATTGCGAGATATAAAGTCAGAATTGCATTATAAAGTCAGAATTGCATAAGTCAGAATTGCGAGATATAAAGTCGGAGATTGCAGATGTAAAGTCTTGCATATAAGTCGGAATTGCAAGTTATTAAGTCGGAATTGTGAGTTATAAGTCGGAATTGTGAGTTATAAAGTCAGAATATAAAGTCAGAATAAACTCGCAATTCTGACTTTATAATTCGCAATTGTGATTTTATATCTTGCAATTCTGAGAAAAGTAGTCAGAATTGTGAGATAAAAAGTCATAATTACCTTTTTTACTTTTTAGTGGCAGAAACAAGCTTCCATAGTTTTGCGAGTTTCGAGAGCATTGAGAAGTTTTAATAGCGTCTCTGATTTAAAGTTCAGTCACAATTATTTCAAACTGTCCATTTTAAACAAATGATTCAAACATGAATTAATTTGCATCATCACTCAAAAATTTTGTGTTGATTTAGTGAAAAATGGTGTGGAAACATTCCTTGATTACTTCTAACTAGATTTCTACTGCATTTTGCTTTATTAAACATACTGAATGTATTTAGCAACAAACTGTTGGCTTGAAATGATGGTTCATCTCATAAACATGGTTAAATAGCTGAAAAAATGGTCATTTTGAGCTATATTTCCAGCATATGAATATGTCTTTATAGATATTCAATCAAGCACTTCTCCGTGTCGAGGTGGGAAGCGCTTTAGTATATAATATAAACATCTGGCACTTTCCTGTGACACTCCTACTGTAAATGTTTAGACGTTTGCCATTAATTGTTCCTTCCAGTGAAGATGTAGAACTCGAGAACGGTGTTAATATTATAATGTCTTTGCCCTCTGTGAAATACGTGTGTGTTTGGAAAAGACAAGTTAACGAGAGCAGCGTGATCCAGGATCCGGCCTGTCGGAGCGCAAATGTGCTGCTTTTAAAATCACTTGGTTAGTCTTTATGAGTTCTAGTTGGTTTGGCAGAGATCAGCTTTTTAAGATGTGCTGAAGGTTGCAGTCGTTAAAAAGCCCATTAAATATTTCCTTTGTTGACATATTAGAAAAAACAAGGAGGTCTAAAATACCTGTAGAAAGTTTATTACAGAATGTTTTATATACCGAAAATGTCATACATCAATAGAGAAAGATGCTTTTGCCAACAGAATAGTGTAGTACTCTAAATGTTGATCTGCTAGAAGTTAAAGGGTTAGTTCACCCAAAAATGAAAATAATGTCATTAATTACTCACCCTCATGCCTTTTCAAACCTGTAAGACCTTTGTTCATCTTCAGAACACAAATTAAGATATTTTTGATGAAATCCGATGGCTCAGTGAGGCCTGCATAGCCAGCAATGACATTTCCTCTCTCAAGATCCATTAATGTACTAAAAACATATTTAAATCAGTTCATGTGAGTACAGGGTTCAATTAATATTATAAAGCCACGAGAATATTTTTGGCGCCAAAAAACAAAATACGACTTATTTAGTGATGGCCGATTTCAAAACACTGCTTCAGGAAGCTTCGGAGCGTTATGAATCAGTGTGTTGAATCATGATTCGGATCGCGTGTCAAACCGCCAAACTGCTGAAATCACGTGACTTTGGTGCTCCGAACCGCTGATTCGACACAAAAGATTCATAACGCTCTGAATCTTCATGAAGCAGTGTTTTGAAATCGGCCATCACTATATAATCTTATTTAGTTTTTTTTGGCGTACCAAAAATATTCTCGTGGCTTTATAATATTAATATTGAACCACTGTACTCACATGAACTGATTTAAATATGTTTTTAGTACATTAATGGATCTTGAGAGAGGAAATGTCATTGCTGGCTTATGCAGGCCTCATGGAGCCATCGGATTTCATCAAAAATATCTTAATTTGTGTTCTGAAGATGAACGAAGGTCATTATTTTCATTTTTGGGTGAACTAACCCTTTCATTTTGACATTGTTTTTAGCATACTAACAAATGTAGAATTCAGAAACCCTTGTTTTTAGCGACACCTGTGGCCGTTAAGTGAACTGCAGTAACTTCCTGCTTGTGCTCGCGCCTCGTGCACACGTACAAGAGACTGAACGTGATTCAAGGCTGTGATACTCTCACGGCGAAGTTCTTTGCTTAGAAGTAAAAAGAAGTTGGAAATACGTTTGCCGCGATATACTGTTAACGAACATCCCGACGTTGTTCGTCCACACTGCTGAGAGCGACGGTTAGATGAATATGTAAATATTCGCGCTTTCCTCTAAAAAACAAAATAAACACAACAAAAATGGCAGCAGTGAGAAATCATCTGATCATAGTGACGTGGATATGTTTGAACCGGCTCTGAGATTCACCGGCATCATGTCGACAGATGAGGTAATTAAAATGACACTGTTACGATAGCTTGATCATATTTGAGACTATATAGATCTGGCGCTATGTGAGACTATAGTTTGAATTAATCCTTTTCTTTGCATGACATATTGTCATTACAGTACATAATGTCTCTTTCGGCATTATCCTTAACGTTGTATAATCATTCGTTCGTTAAATGAACGGAAGAGAGGCTCTTGGGCGTAACCGTCACATCCTTTTGATTTTCCCGGCAAAACCGGCCCGAGTTCGTCACATAAAAATCAGTCTACAGGCTTTCATAGACGACCTAGGAAGTCGGGGAAGGTCTTGTTGGTTTAAAAAAAGTACAAGCTGTTCATATATTGGCAGTAAAAAAGCGATTAATACATGAAAGTTCTTACATATAGTCCTTTTAAAACTACACGCATGAATTGAAAGCTACAAAACCGTGAAGTTTGATTTGACGGAGGTCTTTAAACACACCTGAAAGACAGCTGTAGGAATGTTTGCGAGTGGCTCGTCTTCTGTATCACATTCATCACGGATTATCAGCGACACTCCCGACTGATAACAGGGTTCAGAGAGAGCTGGAATATTCCCACACTTCACACGGACCAATGAGGTTCAGCAGCACTGATATAGAGCTGAAGTGGCTGTGATCGCACCACATTCCAGAGCTGGACTTTACGTGAATCTGCTTCACAAAATCCTGACGTCTGTAGAAGGAATCTTCTTGAAACATGTCAAGAACATGTCTAGGTCATACTTTACCCCAAATCATAAGGAATAAAACTTTATTTATCACAATTCAATACTCCCAAATGATCATTTCTGTAAAGACAGATTAATGTAAATATAAAAATAATTAAAAATGTTATATATATATATATATATATATATATATATATATATATATATATATATTATATATATATATATGAAAAAACTAAAATAAATAACTAAATATATTTAATATATAAATATTTTATTTTAATATTATTATTTTATTTGACGTGCAATTTATATAGATAGATAATAAATGTAAATATAAAAATCATTAAATTATAATAAGAATAAAAACATTTTAATAAAAATTAGAATAACAAAATAAAATCTTTAAATATAAATATCTTATTTTATTTTTTTTTATAATTTTTTATTTTTTTGATATATGTGCAATTTAGATAGATAGATAGATAGATAGATAGATAATTGTAAATACAAAAATGATTTATTAAAAAATTAATAAATACAAAATAAATAAAAAAATATTGAATGCAATTTAGAAAATAAGAAAACAGCTATATATATAAATATATATATTATATGTATTTTTATTTATATTTCTTATAATTTTATTTCTGTTGATATATGTGCAATTTATATAAAATATAGCGATAGAAAATAGATGTAAATTTAAAATAGTTAAAAATGTATAAATAAAAAATAAAACATTTTAATAAAAATTATTTTTTTAAAATTTTGTATAATTTTATTTCTGTGCATTGATATAGATTTATTTTTATTTATATTCTTATAATTTTTTCTTTTGATATGTGTTTATATAAATATATGCAAAATATAATTTATTTCTTTTAAATTTGGCATAAAATATGACCTAGACATATATTACATAAATGTACAATATATTACATTTGAAAATATATTCAAATAGAAAACACTTACTTTATATTGTAACAATATTTTGGAAAATAAACATCACATTGGTGAACAGAAGAGACTTCTTTCAAAAATATAAAAAATATTAATTATTCCAAACTTTTATGAACTTAATAAATAAATATATTTAGTATATAAAATTATATTTACTTTTATTATTCTCATATAATTTTATTTCATCTGCTATATGTGCAAATATATATGCAAAATATAATTTCTTTCTTTTATTTTTGGGGAGCTGGACATGTTCTTTGTTGAGATTTGCTGCATAACATCTCGATTCATGGACTTGTTTTCGGTTTGACGGGAAACTTTGGTCTCTGGTTTAGATTGAAGTCACAATGAACTGCTCTTCTGGCAAGAGTGTCTCTTTACAAACACTTTCCAGAGTCTCTGGGCCCCAGGAAGTGATGTCATAATGGAGCTCATTCTCTGGCCAGTGTGACATTCTGAGCTAATGACATCTCCAGAGATCTAACAGAAGACAGACGGGCCATTGGATCGCCCGTCCCTGTGTGTCACGAAAACACGGACCAATTAACACTAATTAATCAATATACAACAACAGACACTAATGAGTTGCCGTGCATTACGAGTATAGAGCTATAAATGAGTGTGAAGCTCAATTCCTCCTCTGTGTCAGCGGCGTGACTGTAAATTGAGCAACTCAAGGTTATCTTACGGCCTGGATCAAGCGCGGGGGGATTTCTTCACTTTCCACATGTTTCCGAGAGCCGACGGCTCACATCTGTTAGCCATATTTCATGCTAGCTGCACGCGTTTCACATGGTTGTCGTCCATCTCGAGAAGAACTAAACAATACATGATAACAAGATCTTTTGGCCCGCTGCCTCTGTAAACTCTGTAAACGCAAACGAATTTGTCAACGTGAAACACAAGCAGCTGCGGCCATCAGGACTGTTGAGCTTTTTAATTACAACCATTTATGTTTTATTAATTACATGGGCATCTTTATTGGACTGGTGGTGTGAAAAGAGCAACAAATGACTGGCTGCCTTTCAAAATATGAGTTTCGGCTTAATTTCTACTTTTTATGGTTGATTTCAATACAAAAAACACACACACACACACACACACACACACACACACACACACACACACACATATATATATAAATTTCTATAGATTTATAAAAATAAATTCATAAATGTCTTTCATTTCACATTAAAAATATAAACAAAAATAATATAAAATAAAAATATATATAATTAAAATATATATTAAATAATAATATATAATATACAAAAAATATATATACAGTGTATATAAAATTATAATATTAATATATTAATATATATATATAAAAACAATAATAATATAACATTACATATAATTAATATATTAAATATAAATAAAATATATCATATAATAAATATAAATATAAAATACAATATATTTTATTGATAATCCACATTGATGTATTTATATAAATATAAAATATCAATTAAATATTATTTTAATATTTTATATTTTCTGATATCATTATAAACTATATATATATATATATATATATATATATATATATATATAATGGTTAGAATGTGATAAATTAATGTAAAAAATATATAAAAATATAAATAGAAATAAATAAATAGGAATAATTTCTACTTTTCTTATGCTTATAATCTGATACAGTTCTATACATTTTAATAAAAAAATATATATAAATGTATATAAATGTGTTTGTGTGTCTGTGTATGTATGTGTGTATATAAATATATATATTCCACACACACACACACACACACACACACACACACACACACACACACACCCTATTTTAATTTGTCTAGTTTGACAAAAATGAGAATTTTGGGGGTATTAAAATGTGGAAAATTTAATTTCTTATAATTTGTAATTTATTATAATTTAATATATCTCTTTTGAGATATGTGCAGATTGTAACTTTTATAACTTTAATATTGTCAAAGTTTATTTTCTAGAACAAGGAGAAATTTTTTCTATACCATGCATATTTTAAAATGTCTTTTTAATGCAAAAATGCACAAATAATTAGTTTTTATTCTTCTAAACCTCACTGTTAGATTCAGATCTGTGGAGTTGCGTCTCGTTATACGATCACGACTCTGAAGTTTCACCAGAGTTCAGCGCAGCACACACAAACCCTAGTGATGTTTTCCAGCCCGGCATGTCAGTCATGGGAACTTAGTAACCCTTGCCAAAATGCCCAGCTTCTCTCTTGATCTTCAGGGACGCGTCCTTATTTTCCTCCATTTCCAGCTGGAAAGACGGAGGTCTGTGTTTGAGATATCCCACAAGGACAACGCTTGAGTTTATTAAGTCATCGATCATCAGAGATGGCATCTGTGTGGGAATGTCTCTCGGCGTAATAAGGGAACGGCTACAAACACCTTGCCCACAATTTGCCCACAGTCTTTGTTTTTTTTACAGTTGGCAGAAGCCTTTAACATCTGTTTCATATTGCATGCTCTGACGTCACGCGTTCAGCTAATGGATGTTGTTTTGCACGTGCGAGATGTATTTATGGAGGAACCTGTTGAGCTAATGGGTTTAATCTGCGGCCTGTAATGCTTCTGATGCTTCTCGAGTTCTTCATAATGCAATCACACACAGTTTAGCTTTGGTTCAGCGTCAGCTAAGTGCCACATGTTTACGGCTCTTATGTTTAACTGGCACCTCGTGGCTACTGATGTTAAAGTGCTGCTGTTTCTTCACAAAATTAATCATTTTGTTTAAATAATAACTAGATAGAAACAATTCTATTGTATAAAGCGCCACACTCTAAAAAATTACTGTAAAAAATAAAATTTACACAGTAAAATACAGTTTTCCATTGAAACTATGATATGATATATCATAAAAAAAAACAATGCATTCTGGGTAATATTTGTCATTTTAAGAAAAGAGGCCTATAGGCTACTTTCTCAAAAACTAATGCATTGTAATATACAGAAGTTTTATACTGCAAAAACAATGCATTCTGGATAATATTTGTTATTTTGGAGAAAGTAACCTATAGGTTATTTTTTCGAAAACGACAAATAATATTACCCAGAATGCATTGTTTTATGATATATTACTATTACAATGGAAAACAGTATTTCACTGTGTAAATTTGTTTCAATTTTTACAGTTATTTTTTAATGTATACATTTTCAGTTTGCTGGGTTTTTTTTGTTATATAATTTAATAATTTAAGTTGTATAAATTTACATTTATTTCTTTTGTACTTTTTTCAATTTTTAAAATGTAATAATTAAAATTTTTAAATATTAATAAAAATGATAAATATATAAATATTAAATATATATATATATATATAAATATATATATATATATAATATATATTATATTATATATATTATAATATATAATTTAATATTATAATTAATTATATATATATATATATATTAATTAATATATAATTAATAGTAAAATGGTTAATTGAATATTTTATATATTATATAATATATTAGATAAAATAATATATAAAATAATATATAATAATATATAAAATACAGTAATAATATTTTATTGATAATCAACATTGATGTATCTATATCATATATAAATATCAATAAAATATTATTATTGTAAAATATATAAATAATATTTTGATATATATATATATATATTATAATTATTATTATCTTTATCAGTTTTTGCCGGAGTATCAGAATTGGTATTGAGAATGATCAAATATAGCATCTTGTAGAATGTCAGTGTTATTAATATGAAGTATTGATATTTTGGTGTCATGTCCTGTTTTGTGGTTCTGGCTGATGACCAGACCCAGTTTCTTCAATGTTTGATATCTAGAATCTTCTGACACAGGCGGCAGAACCAGATGGCGCTTCTTATTCGCTGCCGGCGCTTTCCGTTCAGCTTTGGCCATGTAGTTTCTTAGCAACCCTACAATCTACAGAAGCAGCACTGCAGATCTCACTACAGTATGAAGTTGCTCACGCGTCCTCACAGTCTTCAGGTCTCGTTGCCTGATTGTTTTGGAAAGGTTTGACCAGCTGCATTCCATCCATACGAGTCCAGATATGCGTCCAAACACACCCAAACTATCGCAGCCGGCCGCTGAACGCCGTGCCGTACTACAGGAGGAGAGATATTTCAGCTTTACGAGAGCCAGGCTGCATGCCACACATAGCGAGCGGTTGGCCGTTTGAGGGAGATCTGGCGGAGAGGAGCGCTTGGCTCCTGCTGTGTTCTGCAGAGATGCTGCAGCATGTGTGTGTGGGTGTTTGGAGACGTGTGTGTTGTGTGTGTGTGCGTGGGCTGCGCTGAGGTGGAGGGGTTCAGCAGAATGAAGGATTCGGCCCACTCCTCCATCAGCGGGGCAGTGTAGTGTCAGAGTAACCTAGGCAACCCATTGTGAACCCGAGCAGCAGTCCTGTCCCACGCACAATCCTACAGCTCTCTCCCTCACAAATATTACCATGGCAACCATAGTTTCTGCCAGAATTCCATAGTTACTATAATTATTAGTGCTGTTTGAAAAGGCATCATCACTACTGCTATTGCTCATAGTAATATTTCCTTCTGAAAACGTAAAAATCACATTATTGATATAAAATCTTAAATTAATGTGATCTTCTTTTTCACACATCTTTTCCTCTTCTTTTGTTTATTATTTGTGTATGTATGTAAATGTACTTACAAAAATATGCATATATATATATATATATATATATATATATATATAGTTTTCAGTTTGCTGCTGTTTGTACTTTATATATTTTAATGTTTAATCGCAAATAATCAATTTGACAGCACTAATTATATATGCATGTATTACTTCTGTATTTAAATTTTTTTAAAAAAAATACATAATATTAATAAAACTATATATAATTAGATATACAGTAGTAATATTTTAATCATTTAAATTGATGTATTTGTATCAATATTGTGTATAAATATATATATATACACATATTTACAAGCTTTGTTAGATGCGATTAATCGTGATAATCATTTGACAGCACTAATTATCATGCTAGATGCGATTAATTCGCAGCACTCATCTTACGATTAATCACGATTAATCGATTTGACAGCACTAATTATATATGCATGTATTTAATATTGATATTTATGCTAGATGCAATTAATCGCGATTAATCAATTTGACTGCCCTAATTGTATGCATGTATTTAATATTGATATATTTGTTACATGCGATTATCACAAATAATCGATTTGTCAGTACTATTATATATGCATTTAAAATTGATATATTTATGCTAGATGCGATTAATCGTGATTAATCGATTTGACAGCACAAATTAAATATGCATGTGTTTAATATTGATATGTATGCTAGATGCAATTAATCACGATTAATCGATTTGACAGCACTAATTATATATGCATGTATTTAATATTGATATATTAGATGCGATTTGATTCGATAATTATATGCATGTATTTAATATTGATATTTATGCTAGATGCAATTAATCGCGATTAATCAATTTGACTGCCCTAATCATGTATGCATGTATTTAATATTGATATATTTGTTACATGCGATTAATCACAAATAATCGATTTGTCAGTACTAATTATATGCATTTAAAATTGATATATTATGCTAGATGCGATTAAGATTAATCGATTTGACAGCACAAATTAAATATGCATGTGTTTAATATTGATATGTATGCTAGATGCAATTAATCACGATTAATCGATTTGACAGCACTAATTATATATGCATGTATTTAATATTGATATATTAGATGCGATTATTGATTCGACAGCAAAGATATATGCATGTATTTAATATGCTATATTTATGCTAGATGCAATTAATCGCGATTAATGATTTGACAGCACAAATTAAATATGCATGTATTTAATATTGATATTTATGCTAGATGCAATTAATCACGATTAATCGATTTGACAGCACAAATTAAATATGCATGTATTTAATATTGATATTTATGTTAAATGCGATTAATCCCAAAATCGATTTGACAGCACTAATTATATGCATGTATTTAATATTGAGATATGTTAAATGCGATTAATCACGATTAATCGTTTGATATATTATGCTAGATGCGATTAATTGCAATTAATTGATTTGACAGCACTTATTATATATGCATGTATTTAATATTGATGTACTTATATTAGATGTGATTAATCGATTTGACAGCACAAATTAAATATGCATGTATTTAATATTGATATTTATGCTAGATGCGATTAATTGCGATTAATCGATTTGACAGCACTAATTATATATGCATGTATTTAATATTGATATATTTATGTTAGATGCGATTAATCGTGAATAATCGTGAATAATCGATTTGACAGCACTAATTTTACATATTTATGTATATATGTATTTAATTTTGATATATTTTTATTGCTATTCATTTTTTTTTTGTAAGTACTAATTAAACATGGTATCATATAGTAACATGATACTTTACCATGGTACTGAATGTTTACTTAATGTAATATATAAATTACTTAATATAAATGTATTTTTTACATGGCACTCCAAAATACACTACCATGCTATTTTGGACATGTACTGTGGTAATCTTACAAGTACCACGGTGTATTTTAAAGTACTATAGCATTATCATCTGATACATCACTGTACCATAGTACCGCTGTAGTACTTTTTTGCTGTTGTTGTTGTTTACTTCAGTAAAATTGTGGTAAATGTGTGTTACTCTGTTTGAACGGGTGATTCATTTACAGTAATTTGATTCATTTGCAGTCATCTCACTGTGGTAAATAAGGTATTTTGGTGGAAACTATTGACTGACTAACAAAAAATAGTTTTTTCATGGCTTTATGGACATTGTACCATGTTAATGTTTTATGGACATGCTGGCACAAAACTGTAAAATGGGAAATATCTGTAGGATCAATAAGTATTCTATGAAAGCATTTCCCTCCTCCTGTAGTAAATAATGTATGTGGATTTGAAATATTCACGTTCAGCGAGGATGAACTCACAGGAACGGAGCTGTTATGAAACTGGTGTGTTTCTGGAGAACTCTATCTTATACAGAGAAACACATTAACAGGGTCCAGACAGCTTTATGTGACAATGAGAAAAAGACGCATTGTGCCGGAGTTTGATGGCTTTCCACACAATGAGGCTCTTTCACTCATTTGGAAACATTGAGGTTTCCGAGGACGCTGGGTGCCATGGTGATTCCACACATCAGCGCTTAGAAATGTGTGAAGAAAAGAAGGAAAACATGTATGGCTCATAGTTCACCCCAAAATCAAAGAAACAAATTATATTTTGCATTATTAGTTTATTATTTTGCATGAAGAAACATTAAGAATTTTTGTGTTGTGCATTATTATTATTATTGTGCATTAATATATTTTATTGTGCATTGCATTATTTCAAACACTATTAAGCACATTTTCCCCAAAAAAATTCTGAATGAAATGCAAATTATACATAATACATAAAGTATATTTCATGGTGGTATTTGTAGTACTCAAAGTAGTTATACTGATTTTATTTATATATATATATATATATAATTTTATTTGTTATATTTAATATTTTGTGTTTTATTTTATTTTATTGGAAATAAAAATTAAATCAAAACTGTAAAGCAAGTGCTCAACCAACTGTAGAGGAAGCTCAATTTCTACTTTATTCTACAAACATAAATAGAAACTTTATTTCTTTAAAAACAATGACGTTTCGACCTGCTTCTGGGCCTTTATATTTAGTTTGAGTTAGGGTTGCACTTTTTTCTAGAGTTAAATAAAAATAATCCCACAATCCCCCCCAAAAAACTTAAAGGTTAAGGTCCTAAAAGTATGCAGAAATATTTTTTCTTTTAATTTGGGGTGTAAATGTGATGCATTAATATATTTTATTGTGCATTTCATTATTTTAAACACAATTAAGCACATTTCCCCCCCAAAATTCTAACTGTAATGCAAATTATTTATATAGTACACAAAGTATACATCATGGTAACATTTGTAGTACTCAATGTAATTTATATTATTATTATTTTTGTTTCATTTTTTATATTTAATATTGTATTTTATATAGTATTTTAATTTGTATTTTATTTTTTATATTTAATATTGTATTTTATATATTTTTTTATTTTATTTGTTATATTTAATATTTTAAATATTATTTTTATATTTAATATTGTATATAATATTATTTTATATATTATTTTAATTTAATATTGTACTTTATATATTTTAATTTAAATTTGTTATATTTAATATTTTATATATTTAATATTTTTATATTTAATTTTGTATTTTATATATAATTTTAATTTAATTTTATTTGCTATATTTAATATTTATATATTTCATTTTTATATTTAATATTGAATTTATATAGTATTTTAATTTTTATTTAATTTTTTATATTTAATATTTTATTTTATATATTATTTTTACTATTGTATTTTATTTTAATAGAAATAAAAAAATAAACCAAAATTGAAAAGCAAGTGCTCAACCAACTGTAGAGGAAGCTCAACTCAAAAAAAACAATTTCCACTGTATTCTACAAAAATAAATACAAACTTTATTTCTTTAAAAACAATGACGTTTCGACCCGCTTCAGGGCCTTTATATTTCGTTTGAGTTAGAGTTACACTTTTTTCTTGAGTTAAATAAAAATAATCTCACAATCCCAAAAAATCTTAAAGGTTAAGATCCTAAAAATATAAGGTGTAAATGTGATCTTGACATGTCTTTGTGAGCGTCACCCTGTCAAACTCCGACACACGTGCTGAATCTTACCGTGAATAGTGAATCCACACCGATGCGTTTCAAGCTTTTACAGTTGACATCTGGGTCACACAGCGTTCACTGTAAATCCCTGGAGATCCGGTCTGCTGCTGCCTCTATGAAAAACACATTCATTAGTTAGAGGCTAGTCTTTGTTTTCATGCAACACCGCCCCCTGCTGGACGTCACATGCTTCGGCGTCACCGGCGTGAGTCTCAGCGTGTCAGATGAGATGAGAATGCCTTCAGCGAGAGCTTTTATGCATCTCCCTCCATGACTCTTGGCTCGAGTCGAGATGCAAAAACACAAGGCTGTCATAACACGTCGAAGGCCTGATCCGTCACGGCCGCGCCGCGATCACAACATCTCTCTCGGTTGGCCGAGCAGGGGTCGTTCTGCCCTGAGAACCGTCTGCATGACATACTTTGGCTGGAGATGAAGTTTCCGGATTCATAATGGCTGCTTTACTGTGTTTCTCAAAAGGGATTGACTGTTTCCACCTCATGGGGAGAAAGAGGGAAACAGAGGGCATTATGAGTGTTATCCGTATCCCAGCGTTCATTTCCTGCAGATGATAGGGTGGGCGGAAACACTGGCAGGGTTAACGGAGGCCGTTATGATTGTGTCCTAACGACTTCACTGCTGATCGGCACTCATGCGTCCATTTTAACAACGGATCGATCAGGGATATGAATCTCAGGGCCGGGTTCTTGAAAAGCTTTTAAAGCTTTTCTAAATATGTATACAAAACTAATCCATTATAGGCATCTTCTTAGAAGCAGTTTGATCAGGAAATGACCTTGAGATGCCTCAGAAAAATGCCAAAGCTTATTTTTGAATAAAAATTGATACTTTTATTCAGCAAGGACGCATAAAATTGATCAAAAGTGACAGTAAAGACATTTATAATGCTACAAAAGATTATATTTCAAATAAATGCTGTACTTCTGAACTTTCTATTTATCAGAGAATCCTGAAAAAAAAACTGTTTTCAACATTGATAATAATCATAAATGTTTCTTGAGCAGCAAATCATCATATTAGAATGATTTCTGAAGGATCATGTGACACTGAAGACTGGAGTAATGATGCTGAAAATTCAGCTTTGATCACAGGAATAAATTACACTTTACTTTTTATTCACATAGAAAACAGTAATTTTAAATAGTAAAAATATTTCACAATTTTTACTGTATTTTTGATCAATTTAATGCAGCCTTAGTGGGCAGAAAATTCAGATTTGATCACAGGAATAAATTACATTTTGCTATATATGCACATAGTAAACAGTAATTTTAAATAGTAAAAATATTTCACAATTTTTACTGTATTTTTGATCAAAGAAATGCAGCATTGGTGGGCAGAAAATTCAGATTTGATCACAGGAATAAATTACATTTTACAATATATTCACATAGAAAACAGTCATTTTAAATTGTAATAATATTTCACACATTTTACTGTATTTTTGATCAATTTAATGCAGCCTTGGTGGGCAGAAAATTCAGCTTTAATCACAGGAATAAATTACATTTTACAATATATTCACATAGAAAACAGTAGTTTTAAATAGTAAAATATTTCACACTTTTTACTGTATTTTTGATCAATTTAATGCAGCCTTGGTGGGCAGAAAATTCAGATTTGATCACAGGAATAACTTACATTTTACAATATATTCACATAGAAAACAGTCATTTTAAATTGTAATAATATTTCACAATTTTTACTGTATTTTTGATCAAAGAAATGCAGTCTTGGTAAGCAGAAGAGGCTTCTTTCATAAACATAAAAAACAATCTTGTGATTTAGCATGTAAATCATGTGACCTGTTACAACCAATCCGCTTTTAAGCAGAGCTTTCAGTCAGTCCGTGGCAAAAACAAGTGTTCTTATGTGTTTGATCTGACTCAGCAGTTTGTGCAGATTGTTTATCAGCGCTGTAACGTCAAAGCAATTTGATATAAGATCCTCATACTGTTGTTTACCAGCTAATTGAATCAGTGGAGAGAAATGGAGGGAGCGTAATGCTCTTTCAGAGGAAGAGAGGATGCAGTGCATCAGAAGGCTTATGATTATGATGACTTGATTATGATATTATTCTAAAATCTAGTCAGCTGCCTTCTGAGGGAACATCTTAACTGAAATGGAAGCTTTTAAGAGAAAGATTCATTAGAGTTAGCCTTAACATATTGCAGAGCTAACAATGCAATACTCAAATATGCAATTTAGATGATCTGAAACGCTACCTCTGTAGGTTTCAGGCCAGATCTTGTGCTTTAATGCGGTTTGTCCCAGCAGCCTCTGGGTGTGTGCCAGTGCTATAAAAAGCTCTGCAGACAGGACTAGTGCGGCTCCGTGTACATGCTAGCGCCAGCTTTGACCTCAGCAGTATGGGAGCGATGCTGACACTGTTAGCCGTTAGCTCGCTCACAAGCCCTGGTCTTAGGATCGTCTTTCAGACAATATCATGCTCAAATCGTCAGGATGATGTCGACCTTGAGTCACGGACTGGTGGAACTAAGGTTTAGAAAGGGTTTCAGATGGTATTTTGATAACAATATCCATATGCTGTAATTACCGTAATTTCTAGATTAGCTGTTCATGTCTTTTGGAATTATGCATTTCTATGGCAACACTATCAATGCCTAAATGAATCTGCAATGGTCACATGGTACAAGTCGGAGCTTTTTGAAAATTCCCAACTTACAAGTTGTAATTACGAGCTCTACAAGGACATGAATGCTTTAAAATCTTGTAATTACGGTAATTATGACATGCACCTATATCAGTGACTTTTGACCCAAGGTACCATGGTATTGTTTTTTTTTTTTTAAACATGGTATTAACATTTTATCATGTCCAAACAAATCAGTGTAGTTATTGTTGACTAAAAAAAAAAAAAAAAAATAAAAAAATCGGCAGTTAAAATGATTAAAAACTGTTTTTGGAGATTGAAATAAAGCATAAAATAAAATGAAAAATAAATATTATGAAAAACTTAAACTTAAAAGAAAAACATAGAAATGTGACCTTGGCAATTAACTGAAGTTATCCAAGATGAAATACAAAAATTACTACAACAGAAAAAAAAAAAAAAAAAAATTAAAACTATACAAAAATATGTGGAAAAAAATGAATAAAAATGATGACAAAATTACTAAAACTAATATAAAAATTAATTAAAGCTAATAGAAATATTTTAAAATCAAAAATTAACAAAAATGACAAAAGCACATTACTAAATTTAAAATGAAAACAAAATATAGCTTATTCAAAATATTAATAAATACTATAACAGTATATTTATATATATTTTTTTGCTATCATATTAGGCATATGACGGTATCAAATTTTCATGTTGCGATAATTGCTGAAGCTTTTATCACGGTATACGATATATCACGATATTGAAATAAGTTGCAAAAAAAGTGTTGTCATATAACGGGTTTAAGAACTCTTTTTCTTATAACAAAAAGAACATTTAAATACAATAATGCAGTACACAAAAAAATATAAAGTAAAATGTTTCAAACAGATTGAAGTGCAAAAGAATTTTACAGAAGGTATTATTTTTTAATGTTAGTTAATTGTTATTTTTAGCTCAGGTCCATTAAATAATACTTAAAACTTTTGATTTTAGTAATGTTATTAAACATTAACTAAGAAATTAACATTAACTAAGATTAATGAATGCTTTATTAGTATTTTTCATTGTCAGTTTGGTAATAATGAATTAACATGTTAACTAATAAATCCTTATGCCACGAAGTGTTAACATTTTCAATCATTGTAGGGCATGTTGTAGTCCAGCTTAAAATATAAAATTGTTTGAAAGTAAATAGCCTATTAAGTCTTTAAGTATTAAGTATTTGGTGCTGTGATGAACAGCATTGCTAATACAAAAAACTGAATGTCAGTTTGAAGCATTTGAAATACTGTTCAGTAGCATTGCTGCTTTGTTTAAGGGGCTTCCGGGGTAACCGCTGCATTTCCGCACTTTCATTCAGCGCATCTCCTTCACTCATTCTGCCACGTGTTTCTTGTGCACGTTGGGCTTGTTTACATCTAAGTGCGCATGTTCCTTTGACACAGCATACAGCGGTGTTGTGCATTTTATACGATTGATGGGGAAAGTATTCATATAATGTATTATTAAAATTTGAATAATTCGTAATAAATAATTATTCACAGTATTTTGAAGTGCACAAGATAACAATGTTGTGCATATTTCATTTATTGGTTTGACTGTACGTGTATATAAATATATATATAAAATGTGTGTGTGTCACTGAATAATTAGCATATTCAGATACCATTGTATTTATTTGTGGTTTTGCTATGGTACATATCTGCAAAACTTAGTATTACAGTAGCATCATGTGTAAAGAAAAATATATAGCAATAAAAATGAAGATATAGTTTGATAACGTGTTCTTATGTCATATTTAAATAAAACAGTTTGAAGAAATGTAAAGAATATCATGGTATGTTTGTTTCTATGTTATATCTATATGCTAAAACCACACAACTTTATTTGCAAGATGAACTTTATATCAACGTATAGTTGCACAGACAGTTGCGTGGGTTTTTCTGCTGTGTTGTGTGTGTTTTGGAGTCAGAGAGACGGTGATGATGCATCAGTGCTCTTGGCCGAGGCTTTTACTGCAGAGGACAGACGCTCGCTTGACTTAGTGTATCCGAGAGACGCTGGAAAATCAATAAGATATGTGCTTCTTGACTTTGAGCCAGACAAGCCCGTCCACCCAGCTGACATATTGACATGAGAACGTCTCCTGATGCGTCACGTGCTGTCTTTACTCCACCGAGAATCTGCGTTCTTCTCTAATATAATGTGCATTTAGAAGTTCATTTTAAATTTTAAGAGTTTTTAAGATTTTGAGATTTTAAGGGTGTGTCAATGTGCATTTTGTATAATAATTTCCCTAACAACAAGTTCCATAAAAATATGGAAAACACTCTGTAGTGTCATATGAATAAAATGAATATACTTGGACATGTACAAAAATAGTTTTATTTATTTATGCATTGTTTCTACACTTGTTTTTTAGTGTACTTTATTTTGGATTCTGATGAAGCATTTTACAGCACATTTGTACTAATATAAGATAGAAATACTATGTTTTGGACATCATGATGTCATTCTTTATCATTTAAAAGCCTATATAAATGCAAGGAAATACCATTGGATATGGTACCAATTGTTTTTTAAATGCCATAAAATCCAGTACCATGCAGTACTATTATAGTACTACAGTATTACTATCTGATATCATCATTAAACCACTGTACTACCACAATACTTATCATAAGAGGTATGTTAATGTGATATATATTGTTTTGAATGCATTTGAATGGCGAATAAATCACTGAAATGTATTGTGGATCATTAGTGTATTTTTTGCTTGATAAAGTTCACAAAATGGAAAAATAGATCTATGTTATAGTATGTTTTAGTGTAGATGTTGTGTAGACACGCAACTTTTAATAAAGGATAAGACACACTCGTGACATAAAAGACGCGCGTTTGTCGCCGCCTTCTGGCATAAATATGTCACTGAACGAATCTTTTTGATGAACGGAATCAAATGAATCACTAAGATGAATCAAAATTTCCACCATGTGCCGTCCTCAGACGGAATTAGGCATTTTTATGGCAATATTATCAACACTGAAATGAATCTGCGATGGTCACGTGGTACAAGTAGGTGCTCTCAGAAAATTCCCAGTTTACAAGTTGTAATTATGAGCGCTACAAGGACGTTTTTTACATCAAAAGAGGATACCAACAACACGCTGACAGACAAGACAGAGCAGGTTAGGCTACTTTTGATATTAAACAGTCTCAGCTTTCAACTTCTGTCGATTTTATCTCTTCCTAGTTCATTTATAGCATAACATAAACATGAATGAACATCAGAAGGAATGTTGTTTCAAACGCTGAAAGACGTCAATACACACCATTTTAACCACCGAGGTTAATCTTCTAACTCCTGACTGCTTTGTCGGACAAAAAGGCGGATTCGGCGTTATGACTGGTTAGATCGCTTGTCAATCAAACTCCCGGCGAAGGGTTAATTGTTCAATTAGTGTTTAAACTGCGGAAAGACGTCAACTTATGAACAATATGTAAAGCCAATCAGTGAATTTAGCATGTTAGCAAGAAAAATGAACTCTAGAGAGGAGCATTTTGCTAAATATATGCGCTATATTTTATATTTTTACTCATCTTATATTAAAAATATATAAACCCAGAATTAGTTGTTAATTTTAACCTTTATTACCATCTGACAGGTTTATCTGTATGTTTACAGCATTAGTTGAGAGAGATTTGTTTTTGTTTTTTTATGAGAAAAATTGGCCTCACTGTATCTGATATTTAGCCAAATGAATCAATATTGAATCAAAATGAGAATCGAATCGCCAGTTAATGAATGGAATCACCCACCCATCCATGATTCTCTCTCCAATATGAGCTCAAACATTGGCAGCCATGTCTAGCTATATCTTTCTATGGCAGAAATTGTAGGCCTAAGAGTAGTATGTGGGATTTGTCCTTTCTTTCTGTCATCTTGACGTTCTGCTCGGGTACTCACCCCGAATCTGAATCTCCCGACTCTTCAGAAGCCGTCCCAGTGGCACAGTTATATTTAGCAGACTTCCACTATCAGTTTCTGGGACACGGGTGTTACTCTAACAACAAAAATGCCCTGGAAACTCTCCGTTCGTTTAAGAAACGCTCCATACAAGCACCACACTATGAGATTTTAGCGCCGCTCCTGCTCCTCTGTTTCATGTGGGAGGTGTTTGAAGAAAAACATCTCACAGGAGCACAACCGCAGGCAACCCAAGGCTTATGGTAGCAATTAGAAAGATAAATGCTGTGTGCAGGGACGTTTTCACACTGAAAAGCATTGCATTTCAGGGTGTTTTTGTGCAACACCCAGTCTTTTAGGGCGGTTCGTGCACATGAAAGTATTTACTGATGTCATCACGCTGAGATGCACTCATGCATTTGAGACTGCTGATTTCAATTAGGAACGGGCGGGAGAAACTCTTGGCGAGGAAAGTTACGTTACTGTAGTTCTGCCAGGAGTCAGATCAGTTATCTCATGGGTGAGGAACGCCACATGATTGTGCTTGTCTGTGGATTTGGGGTAAGACATTACAGGGGCAGTTCTCAAGGTTGTCCAATAGGTGGCAGTAGGTCCTTAAAGCACAAAGATGTGCATCGGTGTCCAGTGTTGATGGATGAATGTTGAAGCAGCTCTCTTTAAGATGGAGAGGGAGGAAGGGTTGATGGGAAATAAGTGCTGTCTCTTTGCAAAGGTCAGCAGAGCCGAATGAACAATTAAAGCCTCATTTAGACACTCTTTCCCTGATTTTTCATCAGACTCACCAGACTGGAAAACACATTTTTAAATTGTAATATATATATATATATATTTATATATATTATTATATATTTTACTATTCAACTTGAAGCCTCCATTTTATTTACGACTGATAGACTTTCCTGGTATTCTTTGTGATCTTTTATCATTGCACGTTATTTCAAAGTAAAAAAAAATAAAAACAGAAAACAAATATAATTAAAAATAGTTGTAATCATCTTACTTTGTAGTCATTGAATGTGAAATATTAGATGTGTGTAAAAAAAAAAAAAAAAAAATATATATATATATATATAATATATATATATATATATTACACAGAAAAAAAGGAGAAAAATATATCACATTTATTAATTATTACAATTATTTTTTAATTGTACTGTACACACACACCACACATATATCTATACATATCTACATATCTATATATTTTTATGTTTATATATGTATAATTTGTTTTTTATTAGATATTCAACCAGAAAAAGGAGTAAAAAAATTATCACATTTTATATATATATATAATATATATATATATATATATATATATATATAAATATAGATATATGTAGATATGTATAGATATATGTGTGTGAGTGTGTGTGTACAGTACAAATAAAAATAAAATTGTAATAACAGTAAAAATAATTGTAATAATTAATAATGTGATATATTTTTCTCCTTTTTGTGTAATAATATATATATATATATATGGGAAATGAGGAAATAATAATACATATTGTGTCATTAAAATGTGATAATTTTTAATAATTTTTTATTTAATGTAATATTTTTACTCCTTTTTCTGATTGAATAAATAAAAAACAAATATATACATATATAAACATAAAATATATAGATGTGGGTGTGTGTATGTATATATTATATATATGTATGTATGTATATGTAATAATATTATAATTTTAACATTTTTAATAATCTTACTTTTTAATCATTAAATGTGATAGATTTTTTCTCTTTTTCTTTGTAAAAAAAAAAAAAAAAAAATATATATATATATATATATATCTGGGAACGAGGAAAAAATACATATTGTGTCATTACAATGTGATAATTTTGTATTCCTTTTTCTGGTTGAAATCTAATAAAAAGACAAATACATAGATAGATAGATAGATAGACGTGTGTTATGTATATACTGCAGCAGTTAAATGGGTTGCAAATGTTTCTTTTTGAGTAATTTTTTAACCTCATTTTTACCATATTTAAATCCATTACACACAAATCAGCTGATGAAAATCAGTGAAGCAAATATGATAAAAAAAGAGTAAAGATTCATTGCGGGTGTGTGTTACCATCTCCGTGATTTATCTAAAATATCCTGTAATGCTCCCTAACTATAATGACCTTTGACCGCTCTGTCTCTTTCAGCAGGGCTTCAGAGGAAGCCGCCCATGAGGAAGTGTGAACGGTGAAAAGCCGAAAGGTCAGAGGTCAGGATGACGACAGTAGCCGCAGAATTCGACCACATGGACATCCAGCAGACATACCAGGACAGTGTCAACAACCGCTGGGAGGACGAATGGGACAATGAGAACAGCTCGGCGCGATTATTCGAGCGCTCTCGCATCAAGGCTCTGGCTGGTGAGTAGGAATCACAAAACTAGTGTCCATCTGTGATGACGCGGATCCGTCAGGTTTAAATAGATGAACTTCTTATAGAGCTTGACAGAGAGAAACAAAGAGAGAGGTAATTATCCTCAGCAGAAGTGTTTTTGTTCGGCGCTCTTCTCAGCTATTCTGTGTTTCGGGTTTGAATAGCTAACTAGTGCTTGATAACGCGACGCCCACTCGCACATGACATGCGGTGATTTTCTGCGTAGGAGCGCTGCAGCAGAAAGAACGTGGGCGTAAGTTCACACTTTCTCTGCTCCTTCTGAAGCTCCCACACCATTTCAGATTCACAGCGAAACCCTCGAGCCCACAAACGAACTCGGGACGCTACAGGAAACTGTGCATGTTACATAAAATCTATATGGAAGGTGGATGATGTTTTATGCATGAGTTGAATGTTTAATGCAGTTCCTATAGAAGCTGGTTTTCTAACTGAGAATGCTCTTTTTGTAGGGTACTTTAACACTATGATGCAGCATTTGATGGATATAATGAAAATTTCCATTAGTCAATGGATGATCAATCAATCTCAAATTGTAGGTGCATAAGTAAAAATAATATACTCTACCGTTCAAAAGTTTGGGGTCAGAAAGTCTGAAATAAGTCTCTTCTGCTCACTAAGGCTGCATTTATTTGATCAAAATAAAGTAAAAATTGTGAAATATTATTATAATTTAAAACAACAGTTTTCTATGCGAATATATTTTAAAATATAATTTATTCCTGTGATCAAAGCTGAATTTTCTGCTCACCAAGGCTGCATTTATTTGATCAAAAATACAGTAAAAATTGTGAAATATTTTTACAAATTCAAATGTACTGTTTACTATGTGAATATATTGTAAAATGTAATTTATTCCTTATTTAAGCTGCATTAAATTGATCAAAAATACAGTAAAAATTGTGAAATATTATTGCAATTTAAGAATAGCTGATTTCTATGTGAATTTATTATGAAATGTTATTTATTCCTGTGATCAAAGATTAATTTTTAGTGTCACATGATCCTTCAGAAATCATTCTAATATGATTTGCTGCTCAAGAAACATTTATGATTATTATCAATGTTGAAAACAGATTCATATTTTTTTGGGGGAAACCGGGATGCGTTTAATTTTTCAGGATTCTTTGATGAATAGAAAGTACAAAAGAACAGCATTTATTTGAAATTTTAATTTTCTGTAACAATGTAAAAGTCTATTCTGTCACCTTTAATCAGTTTAATACATCCTTGTAATATTTTTAAAAAAAAGTGTACTGACCCCAAACTTGTGTGTTTAATTATTTAATTGTTATTTGCAATATGTTTATGTATAGTTGAAAAAATGTAAAAAAAAAAAAAAAAAAATTATATTATATTTATATATATATAGCTAAAAAATAAATTAAACAAAATATATAAATAAATAATTATAAAATAAATATTAAAATAATAAAAAAATACAGAGAGATAAAATTAAACAAATATATATTAATAAAAATTATTATAAAATTAATATTAAAATAATAATATTAAAAAATACAGACAAATAAAAAGCTGTTCAGTTATATATACACTGCCGTTCAAAAGTTTGGGATCGTTACGATTTAAAAAAAGTCTCTTCTGCTCTTTTATTTGATCAAAAATACAGTAAAAATTTTGAAATATTTTTACAATGTAAAACAGCTGTTTTCTATGTGAATATATAGTAAAATGTAATTTATTCTGTGATCAAAGCTGAATTTTCAGCATCATTACTCCAGTCTTCAGTGTCACATGATCCTTCAGAAATCATTCTGATATGATGATTTGCTGCTCAAGAAACATTTATGATTATTATCAATGTTGAAAACAGATTTTTGTGGAACCTGTGATACATTTTGCCTTTTTAGGTTCAAAATTTCAAAAGAACAGATCTTTTGTAACATTGTAAAGTCTTTACTGTCACTTTTGATCAATTTAATGCATCCTTGGTGAATAAAAGTAAATGCTAGCATATTTTTA
Source organism: Culter alburnus (assembly GCA_028476615.1). Taxonomy (NCBI): domain Eukaryota; kingdom Metazoa; phylum Chordata; class Actinopteri; order Cypriniformes; family Xenocyprididae; genus Culter; species Culter alburnus. The sequence continues at coordinate 721,896 of JAOTNS010003824.1, forward strand.
TATATATATATATATTTTTTTTAATGGAAGCTTGTTTCCTCCACAGAATAAAAGTCTCACGATTCAGAATTTTATATCTCATAATTCTGAGAAGTTTTAAACTCAGAAATGCAGAATTGCAAGATTTAAACTTCCGCATCATTCCACCTCAACCCCTTTATAATTCTCACCGTGGGCTTTCACTGTATTTCTCTCTTCGTATAATTTATTCCTGTAATACTTTGGATGACAGTAGCATATTTCCCTCTTCTGTTTTCCATCATGTTCTCCAAGCGTCATGCGTTTGAGTTGCTGTGTTTAGAGAGGTGTGATGTTGTTTATGAGCGCTGGCGGCTGCCGCGAGGAGCCGAGCGTTAAAGTGTGCTGGACGAGGGAGGGCTGTTATTCTCTCAGGGTGGCAGAGCTTAAACAGACGGACATTATAGGCCTGTCCGCTCTCCATGAGACTTAGATACTTCAGGGATAAAGAAGATGGAACATAAAACAGAAATATAAAATCTCTTCCTTTCTCTCTTGCTGCCAAAACCCACAAACCATTTCTGGAGTAGTAAAAAGCCCCCGGCATTCCAGTAAAGCATCCTACGTTTCACGTGATTCTGTTTTCCTGCATTCCTGGGCAGCAGAGCATACGCAACCCTTGCCCTGTCCCACTCATTCTGTATCAAAGAAGCAGGAATAATGCTCAAGAAAGAGATGCAGAAGCAGTTTAAGGTGCAGTGTGTAATTCTTTAATGCAGCCATATTATGCGATTTTACAAAGGCTCTACTAGAACAGGTTTTCATGCATTATTTTCCTCATATTCTCCATTGTTGCAGCTCCTCTCTTCCCAGTCTGTCAGTAACGCTCCTGTCTCTATGAAGCCCCGCCTTCTGAAAAGCACAGTGTGCTCTGATTGGTCGGCTGGAGCAGTGTGTTGCCGCCCCTTACCATAACCGCCAGTTTCAACACACTACTAACTCAACCAGGCCCCGCCCCTTTATTCTGCATATGAATTATTTAAATGAGGATATTGTGATGTGTTCATTCCCGGACGAATTTACAAACGTCATATATTCTTCAGAGGATGTAAACATCTATTTGAAATAGAAGCAGAGCTCTCTTTGCTCTTGCTCTGGCCTTTGCTGTCTCATCACACTGTCATTGGCTCAGATGGGAAGTCAGATATCACACCGGCACGGTTCGCTCCCAGAGGTCTGATAAGTCAGGAATCCCCCGGCAGCCGTCGGCATTCCACACTAATGTGGACCATGTGCTCGAGGATGAGAGGGGCTGGTGCTCCGACATCAACCCTCCCCTACAGCCCACCACACAGGGGCGCCAGATTGAGGGAAAACCACCTGTTTAATTGTGTCTCTTTACTCTAAACATGAGCATGTGTGGGATTTATTATGGATTGATTCTGACACTTTGTTTTATTCGGATGTATTGTGTGAGAAGCGTGTGCCTATGTTATTAAACTGCACAAACTTATGATATGGGTTTACTCAGTGACCTCTGCCATTATCATAGGCATACAGATAGATAGATAGGTTGGTAGATGGATGGATGAATGGATTGAATGATGGATAGACAGACGGACAGATGGATAAGTAGACAGATAGACAGAAAGATACATAGATAGATACATGGATGGATGATGGTTTATAGATTGGATGATGGATGATAGATGATATAAGTACATAGACACATGGATAGATGGATGGATGGATGATAATAGATGGATAAGTGTATAGATGGATGGATGGATGGATAATAGATTGATAAGTGGATGGATGGATGAATGGATAGATGGACGGATGGACTGACGGATGGATGGATGGATGATAGATTGATATTAGTAGATGCATGGTTGGACGGATGGATGGATTGATGGACAGATGGATGGATAATAAATGGATATTAGTAGATAGAAAGATGGATGGATGGATAGATATAAGAAGATGGACAGATGGATGGATAATAGATGGATAAGTGGATGGATGGATGATAGATGGATATAAGTAAATAGATGGATGGATGGGATGGATGGATGGATAATAGATGGATAATAGATGTTAATGGATGATGGATAGACGATGGATGGTTAAGTGGATGGATGGATGATAGTGGATGGATGATGGATGAGGATGGATGGATGGATGGATATAGTAGATAGATGGATGGATAGATATAGATGGGTGGATAATAGATGGGTGGAGGGATGGATGTGGACGGACAAGAGATGGATGGATATTAGATGGATAAGTGGATGGATGAATGGATAGATAGACGGATGGATAAGTGGATGGATGGATGGATGATAGATGGATATAAGTAGATGGATGGATGGATGGATGGATGATGGAACGGACGGACGGACGGATGGATGGATAGACAATAGATAAGTGGATGGATGGATGGATGATAGATGGATGTGGATGGATGATGGATGGATGTAGATGGATGGATATGATGGATGAGGGATGGATGGATGGATGGATGATGGATGATAGATGATGGATGGATGGATGGATAAATGGATGGATGGATGATAGATGGATATAAGTAGATGGATGATGGGTGGACGGACAGATGATGGATGATGGATGATGGATATTGGATGATATGGATGGATGGATGGATGGGATGGATGGATGGATGATGGATGATGGATAGATGGATGGATGTGATAATGGATGATGGATGGATGGATGGATGGATGATATAGATGGATATAGTAATGGATGATGGATGGACAGATGGATGGACAGACATATAGATGGATGTATAATAGATGGTGAAGTAGATGGATGAATGGATTGATAGACGGATGGACAGATGGACGGATTGATGGATGGATGGATAGACTGATGGATAAGTGGATGGATGGATGATAGATGGATATAAGTAGATAGACGGATGGATGGATGGTGGACGGACAGAGAGATGGATGGATATTAGATGGATAAGTGGATGGATGAATGGATAGATAGACAGATGGATGGGTGGATATGGATAAATGGATGGATGGATGGAGATGGATGATATAAGTGGAGATATAATAAATGGACGGATGAATAGATGATGGATATAAGTAGACATATAGATAGATGGACAGACAGACAGATAGATGATAGATAGATAGATAGAGATGATAGATAGATAGATATAGATAGATAGATAGATAGATTAATGTACGTAGAGAGAATGAATTCTGTCACGATGAATAATGAAGTGCCCTCAGTAGTCTAGTTTCCTGCACACACACTCAGGGTTTGTCAGTGTACTAGAATTCCACCAATGAAACACGAGCATCTGAATTATTGACGGCTGTCATGAAAGATAAATGAGCTGGTTGTCGGTCTGCTCGAGTGACTGCTGCTCCGTCTCGTAAAACTCTCTTCAAAGATCCTCCTCTCCGTTATGTGTTTATTTAGGGTTTAACTTCATCTCCGATGTTTCAATAGTTGACTATAGAGAGCTGTTAAATGAATCTGGATGGCAGGTCAGATGCTTGTCGAGTGTAATTGTGGGATGGAGTTTGAGTTGTGGAATGTCCTGGTTTGCGTGTCTGTATGGTTGTTCATCTCATAATACAAAGGAAACACCCACAGACCCCCTGTCCTTCCTCTTTCCTTCCTTTCCTGAGTTTGTCGGCCAGATGTGTGTAAAATCACCCCACTTAGCTTCACGAAGGCATTAGATCATCTTCACACTTAGAAACACACCGTATCCAGACATTATCGGATTCGTTCTGCTGAAATCAGCACATTTGAGTTCAAGTTTGTGTTGCGTTACGACCGGCTCCCTCTGGAATTGTGGGATTGTGCAAGTACATTTTTATAAGATCACAGTGGAGCATCATGTGAAATTTTGCCGAGAACTGTGCCTTCATTGACTTGCCAAAGGAGCGATTGTCTCGGCGCCAACAGAAACATGCAGTTACATACGTTTATCCCAGTGTGAGCGAAAAACAACACATCTGAAATGCATTTGTGGGAAATCTGCATTCATGCACAGAGTTCTTTATGGTTCTGAGATATCAGCTCATATTCATGTAGAAACACTGGTATTGATTAGAAAAGATCATGTGATAGGCCTCAGTAGTGGATTTATGTGATGGCGTTCCTCTAATAAAGACTGGATCATGTCAGGAGGTCTATTTAATGCTGTTCCACAAGAGTTAGTGATTTGACCATTTTATCCATAAATCCATAGATATTTTAGCCATATCTAGAGATTTTGACGTGGGACCCGCGACACTGTAGCGTTATGGTGACGACTTGTGCATTAAGCATTACATTTTATTCAGAAATTAAAAAAAAAAAAGTTAATTATTGTTATCATTTTATAATTCTTACTTTTTTTACATTTGTAAAATTTATAAATTAATTTTTCCCCTTTATTTACCATTATATATCATCAGATAATATAATATAATATAATATAATATAATATAATAAGCTTTTATCTTTTAAATAATTTTATCATTTTATTACTACATTTTTTACATTTATAAAATGTATAAATTTATTTTTTCCCTTTATTTTGGCATCACATTTTTTCAGCTTTTATTGTTAAAATATTTATCATTAAATGTCGTCAAATAATATATAATATAATATAATATAATATACATATGCTTTTATCTTTTAAAAATAATATTTTTAAATCATTTTATTATTATTGCATTTTTTTTACATTTATAAAATATATAAATTAATTTGTTACCTTTTTGGCATCACATTTTTTTCATTTTTTTGTTAAAATATTTATTGTAATATAATATAATATACATATGCTTTATCTTTTAAAAATAATATTTCTAAATAATTTTATCATTTTATATTATTGCATTCTTTACATTTATAAAATGTTTAAATATTTTTCCCCTTTGTTTTGGCATCACATTTTTTCAGCTTTTATTGTTAAAATGTTTAGCATAATAATATAATATAATATAATATAATATAATATATATAATGTATAATATATATGCTTTTATCTCTTAAAAATAATATTTTTAAATAATTGTATTATTTTATTACATTTTATACATTTGTAAAATGTATTTACCTTTATTATTTATTATCTATATATAAATACACATGCATGTATATATTGTACAAAAATTATAATATTTATATATAAATTTATATTTATATATATATATATATATATATATATATATAATATATATATATATATATATATATATATATATATATATATATATATATATATATATATATATATTATTTATGTATGTGTGTGTGTTTATACATACATAATAAATATACACAGTACACACACATATTATGTAAGCACAAACTTTTATTTTGGATACAATTAATCACGATTAATCATTTGACAGCACTAATATATATATATATATATATATATATATATGTGTGTGTGTGGATTTTCATTTTAATATCCCATCATTTGCTGATATGTTAATCCATTTATCTTCAGATTATTTTACCGTACGTTTGAGTCTTTCAGAGTGAAAACTCTCCACTGCAGTCAGCAACTAAACCGCCTTCCCGGAAGCGTCTCCTCCCTCCTCGGCTCTCGGCAGCAGAGAGGGGAGGAGAACCCGAAACTCTGTGGGCTGTTTATCACGGCGTGAGGGATGATTTCAGCTCTGAGAGTCAGATTCACTTGTGACAGAGAACAGAAGTGCAGACGGAGGTGAATTAAGCGCACTGATGGCTCCAGGGGCGGCCGAGGACACGTGGACGTCTTGTGACTTCACAATGACACAACTGACTGTGTTTCTGCACAAATATCCCTCTCACTGCAGCCCTAGATCCACCGCACCACCCTCAGGCCTCAATCCCACGGTAGACGCGCTGACGAATAATTAAACATTTGTTTAATTTGGAAATACAGGATCATGGGACACATTTGGTCACATTATATCTTATCCCATGGTTCCTTGAGAATGTTGTCTTGTGGAAAGAGACGCTACTTCCATGATGTTTTTGAAGTACCTTCGAGTAGCGCTTAAATAATAATATATTATTATATATATATATATACAGTATATACATTTTATTTTTATATTTTATACATATATATATATATATATATATATAATATAGTTATATTTTATTTGTCTAATAAAAATGTTAATGGAGCTTCGGGTGTAAGCTACAATAAAATACAATATAAATATTAGATGAAAAACTTAAAATAAAATTAAAAAAAAAAATGCGAACTATAAACATTGCCTGAAATACTAAAATTATTAAAACTAAAACTGGAATAAAAATAAATGCAAACAGAAATAAAAATAAAAAACTAATAAAATTTGCAAAAGCACATAAAATTTTATAAAATAAACAAAAATTAAAATTTAATAATAGTCATTCATGTTTTTATTCTAAAATGTCAATGAGAAAATTTGCCATCACATTGTTTTGGCTTTTATTGTTAAAATATTTAGCATTATATATCATCAGATAATATAATAAATTTAATATAATATAATATGCATTTTGTTTTTTAAAAATAATATTTTTTTATTTTTTCCCTTTGTTTTAGCATCACATTTTTTTTGGCTTTTATTGCTAAAATATTTATCATTATATATCATCATATAATATAATATAATACATATGCTTTTATCTTTTAAAAATAATATTTTTAAATAATTTTATCATTTTGTTATTACATTTCATACATTTATAAAATGTATAAATGAACTTTTTTACCTTCATTTCAGCATCATATTTTCTGATTTTACATATGCTTTTATCTTTAATAACAAAATTAATAAAACATAAACAAAAATTTAAATATATTAATAGCCTGTCATTCATGTTTTTATTCTAAAATGTCAATGAGAAACTTTTGTTGCAAAAGAACATAAACCTATTTCTTCAGTAAGCAAAAACAAACGCTTGATTTTTGAAAACAAACCAGCATTTTATTACTTGTTTCATATCAGCGCTATACTCTCATAAAAACACTCCTCAAGTGCCTGTAAATATCCCATGATCCTTTCTTTTTTCTTCTCAGTGTGGCTTTTAATTCACCAATGAGGGTCTTTGTGGGACATGTTTGAGATCCTAACAAAAAGCAGACGGCACCGTTTGCTGTCATGAGATCTTTACTACTCCTGACGCAGCTGTGTGAGATTCCTGAGTGGGAATTAGAGCAGATGTTTGCTTTACAGCAGAGTGCAATTCAATAGTCAAACTTTGAGAAGTAGTTCAAAGTCTGCATTCATGGCAGAACCTCTCCTCACCTTGCAAACAGATGGACGGCAGGGGGAAAACAAGCGGAGGAGGGGAGAGGCCAATGGAATTTTGGGCAGGATGCAAGTTACTCCAGCATTCCAAGAAGGCCGTTCCGCATTTCTAATGTGACTTTGGTTCTATGTTGCATGACTTAAATAACAATGCATGGAAATGGGCCGACATCCTGCTCAACCTCCACCCCCCGTCTTCTCGGAGACTTGGTACAACCCGTCTCCTCCTCCTCTTTCATTGTAATGAGGCGGTGACATCATCTGCAAACACACAGCCTGCTGAAATTACAACCCTTTTGCCCTCCTCTTCTGCTCCGTTAAAGGTGTCTCACAGAAACCCTTCCAGATTCAGATCAGGGTCGACTAGAGGAGTTTGTGGCCAGGCCATCCTCTGAGTCTAAGTGTGACAGGAGGAGGGGCGTTGCGTTTGTGTGTTGGAGTTTGGGGGGAGACGCTCTTTTGAATGGATAGAGAGGGAGGACGAACAATCAGAGAGACAGCAGCATGCACGTCTCCTCTTGGACATTAGACTGGGACCTTTCGGATATCTTGGATTTGAACTCGCACTGAAAGAAGGAGCAGAAAGAGCGTTTCGTACTCTGTTGTTTCTTCCCATTCCGTGGTTTCCTGGGAGGAATCTGGAAATAGTTTCCCTCTCGGTCAGGGATCATGGATTTGGAGTGGGCGTCCGGGGGCCCCGAGGGCTTCTATCAGGAGCCGAGCTTCCCCGCGCAAATGCCCTTCAACTACAATCAGCTCGAGGGGCGTTTCAAGCAGCTGCAAGGTAAGATGCGTTCCGGATGTGGGAATGCTTTGTTTACAGGCGTTGCTACGCCGAGCACCGTTATGATGCCGAGTTTACAGAGGGGTTTGTGTTGTGCTCTCCCCGTAATCCTCACGGAATGGGGTGTCTGGTGGAATTGGGAGATGCAGACTGGATTAGTGCAAAGGATTTTTTTGCATGCTTTGCATGCAAACATTTTATGCTTGACCTCCCATCCCTAAAAATCACCCGGGGAGCCGAGTCAATAAGAGGGCAACTTGCCCTGAATGGGTCGTCATAGACAACAATGGAAAACCCGGGAAGGTGGGAGTGGTTGTTTTGTTCTGCTGACTATCACACTGATAGTGGCATGTTTCTTAATGCCGCGGCTTCATATGCATTTAAATCTAAGTGCTAATGAGTGCAAGCCATTTTTTTTTTATAGAATAAGGCTTTTGTTGTAACTCATTGCTTGAATAGTTTGACTAAGCAGTTGCATTGCACAATTTAGACTTGCGTTGCATGCACCAAACCTCAAAAAACTGTCGCATCTTTTCTAATCCGTTGTCTTCTGGGTCGATCAATAGATGTGCACTAGGCATTTGGCACTTCACACACTCAGCGATTTCACACATGCTCTCGTTTGCCATTACTGTAGTGCAGATGTTTGTGTTTTGAGTCTCATGCATCGCTTGTAATAACCCAAGCATGCATCTAAAGAGTCATGCGTGCATGATAAGGTTGCGATTAGTATGAAACGAGTCATTGTAAACAAGCAACTCTGATATCAGTAAATAAATAGATGTTGATGATTCACCGTTCAGTTTGAGGTCATGCTGGTGAGGTGGGATGAGAGATGGATGAACCTCTAAACCTCCTGATGGGCTCACAAATATTCGTTTATGCATTCAGCAGATGTTTTAATCTAAGGAAATGTGTTTGTGTGAAGCTAATCAGTAACTCAGATTGCCCCTGCCTTTGTTTTAAGAAGTTCAGTAATGAAAACTTGACCTTTTACCTGTGATATGTTTGAGTGATTCAGTTTCATGCAGGCTTGTAAATAATTTAATAATATGATAGATGAACTGTATTGCTGTCGCCTCCCAAATACTTTAAAGGCGTCATGAAGTGAGAAATCAACTTTTCCTTGAGAGTTTAAGAATATCCTGTAAGTTTCAGAACTGAAAACTTCCTTGTTAGTCCAATAAAAGCTTTTATTGACACCAGACCCAGAGAACGACTGATCCTGGAATGTGTCTATAGATAGGTGAAACTCCGCCTCCGCAGACCAAATCAACGCCCACTTCATTATTTCAACGTTAGCCCCGCCCACTAGTGTGTTAGTCGTGAGATGAGGAGGAGAGAAGAGCGATACAGGACTAAAATAACATTATCTTTCAAAGGATCCTAATGCTAGGAATATAATTATAATTATTTTCAACAATGTGAATGTCTCAGTTGAGCTTTATTTATTTGTATTCGGTTCATTTCACTGTGGATTCTTTGGTAAATCAATCGCATTCAGTCAAATGTTCTTTGTCTGTGTGTCAGTAAATCAAACCAGTGACTAAACGCTCAACTTCACCTTGTTTCTCTTAGTAGGATGAAAATAATTTGTTATTTAACAGTGATTAAAACGCGATCAAAAGAACGCTCCCTTAACAATCGCTGGAGCTGTCAATCAAACAGCGCGAGTTTATCAGTGACTGAGTTTTATTTTATTCAACAAATCTCTTATTTACATCATGTTTGCACTGTTGAAAGCATTCGTTAGTGTGCAGAAATTGACGAGATCACTGCTTTCATGAGCTCAACAACATCGACTACAATGTTCATCACTGCAACCTTTCATGCCACGATCTAAATATAATGCTATATTAATCAAAACTTTTCATGATTGTTAACCTTGAGAGCTGCAATAGTAAAAACATGCTAAAGTTCTCGAGAGAGTAATACTGATATTTCATATGCAAAGACGTCAGCCAATCACAGCAGTGGGCGTTTACACTGAAGCCTCACAGCAGACACGCCCCTTAAAACAGAGCGTTCAAATCAGGGTAGGAAAAATGCCTTTTATTTCTAAAATATGCCAATTTTTGATGTAAAAATCATACTAACATTATAAGTGCACTCCAGGAAACATTCTAAAACAATGCAGTTTGTTTTTCAACTTCAAAATTATCAATTTAAACCAATGCATACTTGCCTTTTCTTTTTAATTATTTATGAAACTGACATATTTGCAATTAAATCTACTGCATTGTGGATTTAAAGGGTTAATCTGCAGTGTTAAAATGCGGCTTAAGTTTATGCATGCACTGATAGTGCCTATTAGATTGTGCTTTCATACTGACATGTAGCATCTTGTTCCTCAGATGTGATGGTTTGATATTAAGATATTCAGAAGTTGCAACCCCCAAAGCCAGGAAGCGCTTTGCTTTATTATGCATCTTAAAAATCAATGCAAGCATTCTTCAAACCCTCAAGACAGATTATAGCCAAGATAAATGACAGATTCTTGGATTTCTTGTGCTATTGTGTTTGAACTTCAACAGTCTAAACACATGATCCTGCCAGCGTCTATTCCACAGATAGTTTACTGGCGGTAAGGGTGCGTCCAGCTGATCTTGGACCTTTTTTGACTCAAACAGACCTCGGCGGACAACACTATCGGACCGTTTTGCTCATAGGCTTGCGTGCTGAAGCAGATCTTTTGTCCTCCGTGTGTCTTCCTGCCAAGCCGCCTGTCTCTCAGTCTGGTCTTCTCAATGACCTTCTGTTCGGCTGTTGGCAGAGATAGGGCCGCCGAAAGCGAGACAGAGCGAGATGTCGTGCCTCAGAGGATTCTGAATGGCTCTGGAGGATTGGGTCAGTGTTGCTGCCCATTAACACGTTTGATTCACTCAATGGCCTGTCATGAAGTGACCGGAGGGTTCGACCCTGATGTAGACATCTCAGTTGGGCCGTCACTGTCTCCACCCTCGGCACACACCGCTGAGCGCCAGAGACGTGACAGGAAGTAGATTCAAGAGGTCTGGAGCAATGAAGGGAAGCGTTGAGATGGCAACTCAGCTGGGCGTTTAAAGATGCGCGAAGCCACCCAGAATCACTGGCTTTGCTCAGTGTGACGGGGATCCATTGAACGTCGCTCCAGGGTAACTGTGAAACACCCCAAAACTGAAAGATTCCAGTTAGAATCACGTTTCACAAAGAACATTTCATTATTTTCATATTTTAATTTTTATGTGCTTTTGTAATTTTTATTATATATATATTTCTATATAGCTCTATTTTTATTTCATTTTAAGTCATTTTAGTCTTCAATTTCAATTTTATTTAATTTCTAATTTTTGTTTATTTTTTTTAAGTTTTAAATTTTCATGTAATATTTATTTTTTATTTTATTTCAGCTTTTTTTATAAGTTGAAGTTTTTTTTGTCAGGTAATATTGTATTTTATTTTATTTCTTTTTTAATATATATTTTTTAGTTTTATTTCTAATTTAAGCTTTCAGGTTATCTTTATATTTTATTTTATTTTATTTTTATTTCAGTTACTGAAAACAATTTTATATATTTTTAGTTTAAGTTGAAGTTTTTTTGTCAGGTAATATTTGTATTTTATTTTATTTCAGCTTTTTTATATATATTTTTAGTTTTATTTCTAATTTAAGCTTTCAGGTTATCTTTATATTTTATTTTATTTAATTTTATTCAGTTCTGAAACAATTTTTATATTTTTAGTTTAAGTGAAGTTTTTTTGTCAGGTAATATTTGTATTTTATTTTATTTCAGCTTTTATATATATTTTTAGTTTTATTTCTAATTTAAGCTTTCAGGTTATCTTTATATTTTATTTTATTTATTTTTATTTCAGTTACTGAAAAAAATTTTATATATTTTTAGTTTAAGATGAAGTTTTTTTTGTCAGGTAATATTTGTATTTTATTTTATTTCAGCTTTTTATATATATTTTAGTTTTATTTCTAATTTAAGCTTTCAGGTTATCTTTATATTTTATTTTATTTAATCTTTATTTCAGTTACTGAAGACAATTTTTTATATTTTTAGTTTAAGTTTTTTTCCAAGTAATATTTATATTTTTTTATATATATATTTTTAGTTTGTTAAAGATTTTTTTTAGATAATATTTATATTTTTATTTTATTTCCGTTTAATTTCAGTTACTGAAATCTTTTTTTTTATATATTTTTATTTTTTTCAGGTAATTATTTTATCTTATTTTATTTTATTTCAGCTTCATTTCAGGTACTGATTTTTTTATATATATATTTTTAGTTTGTTAAAGTTTTTTTTAATAATAATAATATTTATATTTTATTTTATTTCAGTTTAAAATATATATATCATTTTTATATATATATATATTTATCTTTTTCAGGTAATATTTTTTATTTTGTTTTATTTCAGCTTAATTTCAGTTACTTAAAACTGTTTTTTTTATATATATATTTTTCAGGTTATATTTTATTTCATTTCAGTTACTCAAAATATTTTATATTAGATTTTTTTATGCTCTAGTTAACAATAACAGCACTGATATTTACTCTACTCTACTCTAGAATCACATCAACTCAAGAACGCTATATGGCCAGAAATGCCAGAAAACTTTACTTTTGAAAGTATGGATGTGAAACTGTGAGAAGCTCTCTCCGAGCATCGAAGCGTTGTGTTCTGCTCTCAGAACATCTGCAGTGATGCACTAGTGCACATCCTCCTGTCTGTTTGTATGGTGCATCTTTGAACCTAAGGGTGTGGCATAAACCAGTCAACCTGAAACAGGGCAGATTGAGTTAGTGTTACTTACACCTGCGAGTTTGATTCTATATCAACCCTAGTGCCCTATATAGGCAGCTACCTTCTAAGGTAGCAAATGTAAACTTGTGACTGATTTGGAGTGATTTCTGTGCATTCGCTCATGCTGGGCGGCACAGCGCTATCATGGATTGTAGATCTGGAATCTGTTCCCTCGTGAGACAGAATGTTCTGGTGAAGCGGGTCATTCATCTTTGTCTGTCTGTAACACTGGAGGAACTGTGAGGTGCCACAGCAGGAATGTCATCACTTAAAATGTGGCATGATAAACATGCATCTGTTTCCCTCCTGCTCTGTTTGTTTAAACGTGAGAAATGTAAGACATGATGAGCCGCTTGCTCATCTCTGTGAATGTATGAATGTACCTTTGAGGCAACTGGAAACCAAACATACAGTCAAACTAAAAATGATTCAGATATTTTTGATATTTTTACTAGTGTGTGCAGGACAGTGTAGATAAGTGAGGATAGCAAAATAAAGTAAACGTGACATATCATGCCCAAAAATTCTTCATACAGTGCACTACCAGTAAAATTGATAAAAATTTGGAACCAAAAATTATTCAGACACTTTGACCTGACCATGTTTTCTGACATAATTAAGATTATTTTTTTCTGACACAGTTTAGATCTTGTCATATTTTATTACCATTTTTTTAACTATAGTGAATAAACTAAATTTATGAATGAAATGTTCAAGGTGTCTGAATACATTTTGGTTTGACTATTTATATTATTTATATGTATATAAAACAATATATATAAATATAATGTTATATACATATAAATAAATAATATATAAATAAATAAACACATAAATAATTTATTTATTTATGATAATAAAACAAATACCATGATATGAAATAAAAATCAACTATATATATACTGTATATCATTGTTTTTTTTATATTATGTAATAATTTATTGTTACATATATTATATGTAAATATTATGTAATAATACATATATAATACATATATATATATATATAATTTAAGAAAAATATTTTTGTATTTCAGAATACTGAGTTATTTCAATAATCTTTCATCAAAAAAATAAAAATCAACTATATATAATATATAAATATAATTTTATATTATATATATATATAATATATATATATTTATATACATTATTTATAATTATATATATAAATATATAAATATTATTATATATAAATAAAATATATTTATATATATTTAATAATAATATTTATATATAATTTATTCATTTATTTATTTATTATAGTATATACAAAAATACACATGATTGAAAACAAATCAACTATAATATACTGGTATATCATTAATTTTTTTCTTATATATGTAAATATTATTATATATTATATATATATGTAAATATTATACATCATATATTATATGATGTAAATATTAGTAATAATACTTATATAATATATATATATTATATATATATAATTGTATTGTATATATATATTTAAGAAAATATTTTCATATTTCAGAATACTGAGTTATTTCAATAATCTTCATCAAAAAATAAAAAATCAACTATATATATATTTTTTTATTACAAAATATTAAATGCTTCATTCGCACACATAATATGGAAAAATTATATATATATATATAATATATAGTTGATCTTTTTTATTTATGGTTGACATATTATTGAAATAACTTTGAAATAACTAAAAAATAAAAAATAAAATATATATATATATATCTATATATACACACACACACACTATACATATACTATATATTGCACTATATATATATCAATAACTATGAGTTATTTTTAAGTTTTCTTTATTACAGAATATTAAAATGTTTTATTGTTATATGTTTATATATATAGTAATGCTGTCAAATTGATTAATTGCGATTAATTGCATCTATTGAAGTGTGTGTGTGTGTGTGTGTGTGTGTGTGTGCCACCCTACAATATTTCCCACTCAGTATTCAGTTTTGCCCAAAAATACACGACAATGTTGTCTTTATGAGTACATTGTTTTGCGCCGCATGTGTTTTTCATCAAACTGCCTCTAAAATCTTCTAAACTTCACGTCTTTTATTATTTTTGCCTTCGGTTCAGACTGTGTGTTGTGGTTTTAACCAGAAGTGTTGAAACTCTAGGTTTATTTTCGATCTGCATGCTGCGGCCCGAGCCGAACGTGATACTGTGACCTCAGCGATCTGTCCAGTCCGCAGCGCACAGGAAGTCTTAGGAATTCCATTCTGCTGACGTTCACGCCACAGGATGCAGATAAATCTGAGGGAAAGAGGAAGCCACCCATGGACTACCTTTCTTGGCGTTCGCATTCGTATTCAATGATTTATCATCTGCTCCAGAAAGTCAGAGGCAAGAGTAGAAAATGTTTCATATGAAAAGCTGATCTCACTTATCTCTGACCCCAGATTTGACCTTCTCGTGTTTCCGTATTGCAATCTTTTGTTCGTGTTGTGCAACTCTGAATCCCAGAGACAGCATAATTTTCAGGAGGTTTAGTAATATAAGTGATGTTAAGAATGCTGTGGTCTGGTCTTTTTCATTTCACTGGAATTCAGACTGAGTCAAAATAATATATTATAATTACTCTTTTGTTCTTTCAGGGTTGGACAAACCCATGAAGACTGACTGTAGTGAATATTATAAGGCACTTTTCCTGAAATGTCCACAAAAATATGAAGCAGCTCGACTGTTTTCAACATTAATAATAATCAGAAATGTTTCTTGAGCAGCAAATCATCATATTAGAATGATTTCTGAAGGATCATGTGACACTGAAGACTGGCGTAATGATGCTGAAAATTCAGCTTTGGTCACTGGAATAAATTATATTTTGCAATATATTCACATTGAAAACAGTTGTTTTAAATTTTGAATAATATTTCACAATTTTTACTGTATTTTGATCAAATAAATGCAGCTTTGGTGAGCAGAAAATTCAGATTTGATCACAGAAATAAATTAAATTTGACTGTATTCACATAGAAAACAGTTGTTTTAAATTTTGAATAATATTTCACAATTTTTACTGTATTTTTATCAAATAAATGGAGCCTCAGTGAGCAGAAAATTCACTTTGATCACAGGAATAAATTACATTTTACAATAAATTCACATATAAAACAGTAATTTTAAATTTTGAATAATATTTCACAATTTTTACTGTATTTTGATCAAATAAATGCAGCTTTGGTGAGCAGAAAATTCAGATTTGATCACAGAAATAAATTAAATTTGACTGTATTCACATAGAAAACAGTTGTTTTAAATTTTGAATAATATTTCACAATTTTTACTGTATTTTTATCAAATAAATGGAGCCTCAGTGAGCAGAAAATTCAACTTTGATTACAGGAATAAATTACATTTTACAATAAATTCACATATAAAACAGTAATTTTAAATTTTGAATAATATTTCACAATTTTTACTGTATTTTTATCAAATAAATGGAGCCTCAGTGAGCAGAAAATTCAACTTTGATCACAGGAATAAATTACATTTTACTATATATTCACATAGAAAACAGCTGTTTTAAATTGTAATAATATTTCACTATTTCTACTGTATTTTTCATCAAATAAACAGCTAACGTTTGAATGCTAGCACATCTAAATTCCTCAAATTTTTGCATTAATTTTGCATTATTGCAAGATCCTACTTTTTGTTGTTGATAGTTTGATCTTATTGTTTCCCCTGAAAATCCAGACAATACTATCTGTATGTTGCAGGACAGGGTGTGGTTTGTTTTGAGGTCAGCAAACAAAGATTTTGAGGATACAGGAAACGCCAAAATCAACAATCCCTGAACTCTCACAACCCATATCAGTCCCCCTCGTTCCTTCAGGCCTGAGCTGATTTTTTTTTTTAGCTCTGTTTACTATCTCAAGCATTACTATTACTATTCTAAGCAATGTGACCCAACACTTTTTGACCTCACAACCACCCAGAATGCCCTAGTCGAGTGCAGTAGTGAGTAAACACCTCTCACATTTAATACAGAAAGTGTAAAAATCTCAGTTTGTCACCTGAGCATCATCTTCAGCAGATTTCAGCCTACATCTCAGTGACTTATGTTGTATTTAATAGCATTTATTGAAAAGTTAGCATGAATGTGGTGGTTATATTCTAGCATGCACGTTGATGCAATGGAGAATTCATTTTTCCAATGTTCTCCTTATTGAAATATACTAGTATGAACCTTTTATGCATAAGCTTTAGCATATACCGTCACAATGATAGTGACTAATTTGACCTCTTGACCTGATCAACAATCCAGACTCCAGTATTGATTTATCTGAACAGGCTTAGAGACGCTCAAAGGCAGATGTAGGTTGTCATTCAGTTGACTTTGCCATTGCATATATAAATCCCATAAGTGTTAACATATTATTATTTATTAAATTAAAATTATTTATTTTTTTTATTTCCTATTTTTTTTTTTTTTTTATTTTTTATTTGATTTGATTATTATTTGATTTTATTTTATTCTATTTTTATTTATATATTTTATTATTTATTTTTTATTTTTTTTTTATTTATTTATTTTAATTTATTTTATTTTTTTATTTTATTATTTCTTATTTATTTTTTATTTTATTTTTATTTATTATTTTTATTATTTTATTTTGTTTTATTATTATTTTATTTTATTTTAATATTAATGCATTTTATTTATTATTTTATTTTATTTCTTATTTATTTATTTTATTTTGCCAAAAAAGTTTTCACACTTTGACACTTTCCTGAAGATCTTGAGATGCTCAAATCTTCACATCAGACGTTCAAGCATAGGAATCGCCTTGGAAATTAGCTCAAAATATCATGAAAATAATGTCGCAATGTAAAAAAATCACATTTTTCCCCCAAGAATACTTGTATACATTTTCCTTCTAGGTATTATAAAGCCATTCATATTGAATCCAGCAGGTATTTAAGAGGTCATAAACACTCTGGAGATGCTCGATGAGCTGCGTTTGATGAATTTATAACACGTCCATTCATACATCCAAACAGATTTAGGCGGGATTGTAGCGCGAGGGGCCGCGGGACGTGTTTACCCAACGTTAAGTCCAGATGCCGCCGCATTCCTGCAGCCTTCCCCGCGGTTTCTGCCGGGGCCGAGGGGAGGAACACTGCCGTCATTGTTTGCCCTACCCACAGTCCTCTGGGAGTATCTGCAGGCCCGGCTAATATGTAGCGTTTGGTGGCATTGGCTGCGATGTTATCGGCTCACAATGCAGCCATAGTTGAGCGGCACGTCAGACCCAACGGAAGAGGGAGAAACAGGTCGCAACCAGGTCGATTGAGAGAAAAGTGAAGATCTTTTCAGTTTCTTGATTTGACGGCATCTTTGCTGAAGATCTTGAGATCCTCAAACCTTCAGATCAGACGTTCAAGCTGAATTTATTTAATCAAAATGCATTTTGTTAGACAAAATATTTTATTTTATTTGCAAAAAAAGTATATTAAATTAAAAAAAATAAAATTATTTTTAATTAAATTAATTTATTACATTTATTTCAATGTCATTATAACATTTTATTTTATTTTATTTTATTTTATTTTATTTTATTTTGAGTAAAAAGTAAAATAGTTATTTTTAATATCTCAATTGTTTCTAGACAGCATGGAGTAAACAGAGAACAGACATAAAGTAATTTTAAAATAATTATTTAAAAAGTAATTCATTTTAATTTATTTATTTACAAAATATTTATTTTATTTTATTTGCAATAAAAAGTATACTAAATTTAAAATGTAAAACATGTAATTTATTTTTAATAAAATGTATTCATTAAATTAATTTTAATTACATTATAAATATTTTATTTGAATACAAATGAGTTATTTTTAATATATCATTGTTTCTCCTAGACAGCACTGAGTAACAGAGAAGACATAAAAATAATTTTAAATTATTAAAAACTTAATTTTAATTTATTTAATTAAAATGCATTTTCATTGTACATAAATATTTTATTTTATTTTATTTGCAATAAAAAGTATATTAAATTTAACGTTTAAAAAATAAATTTATTTCAATAAAATGAAATTATTATATTTATTTTATTTCATTATAAAATTGTATTTTATTTTATTTTATTTTATTTTGAATAAAAAGAAGTTATTGTTATTATCTCAGTTGTTTCTCCTAGACAGCACTGAGTAAAAAGAGAGCAGACATAAAAATATTTTTTAAAAAGTAATAAATTTTTATTATTGAATTAAAATGCATTTTCATTGTACATAAATATTTTATTTTATTTTATTTGCAATAAAAAGTATATTAAATTTAACAATTAAAAAATTACTTTATTTCAATAAAATGAATTTATTACGTTTATTTTAATTTCATTATAAAATTTTGTGTTATTTTATTTTGAATAAAAATAAGTTATTGTTATTATCTCAATTGTTTCTCCTAGACAGCACTGAGTAAAAAGAGAGCAGACATAAAAATATATAAAAAAAAGTAATTAATTTTTATTATTGAATTAAAATGCATTTTCATTATATAAAATATTTTTTTATTTTTCTATTTGCAATAAAAAGTATAGTATTATATGAATTGTTTCTCCTAGACAGCAGAGTAAAAAGAGAGCAGACGTAAAAATATTTTTAAAAAAGTAATTAATTTTTATTATTGAATTAAAATGCATTTTCATTACATAAAATATTTTTTTATTTTTTTATTTGCAATAAAATAGTATAGTATTATATCAATTGTTTCTCTTAGACAGCACTGAGTAAATAGGGAACGGACATAAAAAGTAATTTTAAAAAAAGCATTTTCATTATACAAAATATTTTCATTTTATTTGCAAAAAAAAGTATAGTTCTTTTTTAATCTCAGTTATTTCACTGACAATAAACAGACTCTTTGCTGAAGATCTTAAAACTCTCAGATCGTGAAATCAGATGTTCAAGCGGAGGAAGGAACAAAAAGTTATCTGTTTTTCCTGCTGACTCTGTTGAAATATGTAGTTTTTTCCTCATCCAGGAAAAACATGCATTCTGAAATGTTGTGGTTTGGACTGAGTTTATAAATGTGAGTTTGCATGAACCCAGAGGAAGAGTGTGTGGCTCAGAGTTTGATCTTTCACAGATTTAATGAATCTCTCAGTTATATTTCATTGAAATATCTTTGTCTCAGATGTTTCTCCTAACATTGGAGAGATAAAAACAGATGCAAATGAGTGTGGAGAAACTTCAACAAAGTGCATATAACGACTTTCAAGGAGATGCAACTGAGATATTAGGTCTCATGTCAGATGTTTATTTTCCTGTAGTGTGTTTGTGTGTGATGCGTTTAAACATGTGGTCCGTGTGGCAGAAGAGAAGAAATCCGTCAGACGTCTGGTCAGCATTTTCTGTGTGTGTTTATAATGTGTAAGAGTGTGTATGAAGCTTGACATGAGAGATGAGGTCTCCACGTTCTGCCTCCATGTATAATTTGCTTTCATAGCCGTTCAGTCGCCTTTGGAAGAAATCCATCATCGGTTCTGCACATGCTGTTCGAGTGTGTTTCTCATTGTTTGAAGCAGAAGTCTATACAGCACACACACATACACATCTCTGCGTGAGCTTCAGTACAGAAGATGATGATTCTCACGAAACCTGTCAAGAACGTGGTCTGGGCACCTCAAAATTAAATGAAAGAAATTATATATATATATATATATATATATATACACATAGAGAGAGAGAGAGAGAGAGAGAGAGAGAGTTTTTACTGGGGTGAATGCATGTGTTATGATAATAATGGAAAATACTGGACAAAAAAAAATATATATTTATATTTATTTATATATATATATATATATATATTTATATATATAAATGTATATATTTATTATTATTATTATTTCATTATTTGACATTATTATCATAACAATTAAGTGCATTCATCCCAGTAAAAATTACCATATTGAAAATCAGCAATCAGAATTAGTCAAAAACAAAACCTTATTTTTTTATTTTATTTTATTTCATGTTTCATTTCATGTCATAATTTATTTGTATTTATTTAATTTATTATTATTTAATTGTATTACATTTTTTTATTTCATGTTATTTATTTTTCCTTTTTATTTTATTTCTTTTTTTATTTTATTTCATTTTATTTCATGTCATAATTTTTATTTTATTCATTTTTTATTTATTATTTTATTTCATGTTTTATTTCATGTCATAATTTATTTTTATTTATATTGTTTTATTTCATGTTATAATTTATTTTTATTTATTTATTTATTTTATTATTTATTTTATTTCATGTCTTATTTCATGTTTTATTTTGTTCATTTTTTATTTATTATTTTATTTCATGTTTTATTTCATGTCATAATTTATTTTTATTTATTTATTTTATGTTTTATTTCGTGTTATAATTTATAATTTATTTTATAATTTATTTAATTAAATTTTTATTTTATTTCATGTCTTATTCCATGTTTTATTTTATTCATTTTTTATTTATTATTTTATTTCATGTTTTATTTCATGTCATAATTTTTATTTATTTATTTATTTTGTTTTATTTCATGTTATAATTAATTTTTATTTATTTATTATTATTTATTTTATTTTTTATTTTATTTCATGTCTTATTTCATGTTATATTGTATTCATTTTTTATTTATTATTTTATTTCATGTCATAATTTATTTATTTTTTATTTTATCTTTTATTTCATGTTTTATTTTATTTTATTCATTTTATTTTCATTTATTCTTGAGGGTGGAACACATTCCCCGTGTCTTGATATCGTCCCGGCTGTGGATGCGTTTGTCCTCTGTCCTGCTTCACTGGCAGATGTTCCTCTTCCTCTGTTTGTTGATTCTGTTGTGTTTCGGGTCGGGCTGTCACAGGACGACCTCTCCCTCCATTCTCTCTCCCCCCGTTCTTGTCCAGTGATCCCGGTCTCAGACGGACCCTTGCTGTGGATGGTTAGGAGGGAAGGTGCGGTCAGTCTGTCGTCTTTAAGGCATAGGGGTCAACCAGGAAAAAACGCTCTCGTCTCGCCGCGGAGGCGGGAAAACAATTGAATCAGAGTCTTACGTCTGTGTGAGGACGAGGAATGCAATAACAGGAAAATTGGGAGGATTATAAATAAATGTGTGCATTTGAACCGCTCACCCGTGGGCGGAGCACCGTAGACCCGCATAAACAAACACACGGCCGCCCCTTTGTCTGCTTTACATTGTTCACTGCGTTTGATTGGTGGGGAAATTGTCTGCTGGCACATGAATTATGGGATCATGGTGGAAAAGGCCAAAAGGAGCAAGAAAGTGGTTGAACATTTGGCAGGGCGAACATCAGGGTTTTGGGTTGTGACATGGTTGATTGTGTGGGGGTTCACACAGACTATTTAAAATCATTTGATTCTTCATCCAGAAACAGTCATTAGTATTTGGGAATGTGTTTTGGGGGTGGGAAATGTTGCAATGTTTGTGGACCATTACAGCGGCCTCGTTTCTTCCTAGAAGATCTAGTTCATTCCTGTCTAAATATAGCACATATAAAACACAGTTCAGCTGCAAAATCTGTGTCTGTAGATGATAAATAATATGGAAAATGGTAATTCATAGGATAATTACCTTGCTTGTTTAACCATAAATAGCACACAGCTAATTAAGTATATTATATAAAATTATAAAATATTGTTTATGGAAATCATGGGAAATTTATTTACTTATTTAACAATATATTTTATTTAAAGTATTGTTTTTAAATAATATTTTTTATTCAAAAAAATGTATTAAAATGAATAAAAAATAAACTTGAGATAATTGAATTATTATTATTTTAAGATATATTTTATTAAATAATATTTTTATATTAAATCATTGTGTATTAAAATTAATTAAAATAAAATTAATCATTATTTTTTACTTATTGATTTAAATTAGCTTAAATGATATTTTGTATTAAAAATTGTATTACAATTCGTTAAAATAAATTTGAGATAATTGCATTATTATTATTTTCATTTATTTCTTTTAATATATTTTTATATTAAATAATTGTAATTAAATTATTTATATTTACTTACTAATTATTTTACTTATTTAACAATCTTATTAAAGTATTGTTTAAATTTTTATAAAAAAACTTGTATTACAATTAATAAAAATAAATTGAGATAATTGTATTATTATTATTTAAAATATATTTTATTTAAATAATATTTTATATATATTTTTATATTATTTGTGTATTAAAATTAATTAATTTATTTCTTTACTTACTAATTATTTTACTTATTTAACACTATATTTTATTTAAAGTATTGTTGTATTACAATTAATAAAAATAAATTGAGATAATTGTATTATCATATATTTTAAAATATATTTTATTTAAATAATATTTTATAGTAAGTCATTTTGTATTAAAATTAATTAAAATAAAATTTATATTATTTATTTATTTAAAAATATTTTTATTTAAATTCTTAATGTAATATTTTATGTTAAATATAATTGTATAATTTATTTTAAAACATATTTTATTTAAATAATTTATTTAAGTCATTTTGTATTAAAAATAATAAAATAAAATTTATATGATTTATTTATTTAAATTCTTAATTTAATATTTTATGTTAAATAATTAAAAAATAAATGTTAGATAATTGTTTTATTATTATTATTATTATTATTAATAAACTTTTGATCATTGTCGTATTTTATAATATTGCTTTTGCTGCAGTTTTATTAAAGTAATCCGCTCCAGCAGGTCCACTCCAGTGTAATTAAGAAGATGTTTAAGAGGTGCTTAATAACAGCACTTAACCGTGGTAAAACTAGTTATTCTGAGTTCCAGCGATCACATGTCAGATTCAGCGCTGTCTCTGTTGTCCTCCTGCAGATGAGCGAGAGGCCGTGCAGAAGAAGACCTTCACCAAATGGGTGAACTCACACCTGGCGCGCGTGTCGTGTCGGATCACGGATCTGTACATGGACCTGCGAGACGGACGGATGCTCATCAAGCTGCTGGAGGTGTTGTCCGGAGAGAGACTGGTGAGTGATGATGTCATCAGCGGGGGCGGGGCCTCTAAATTAGCATAAATTATAATACTCTTGTTTGACTGTGGGTGGCCGCTTGAAGACGTGTTATTATGTTGTCATTCTTTGTCCATGACGTCTCTTGAGTCAAATTCCTCCTTTCAAATCACTATTTTCGAGTCGTGTTTGGATGACGACCCCAGTGGTTTTGCTTTCACTCAGGCGATTAACCATCTGCGTCATCTAATTGCCTGAAACGGTTCTTTCCTGTCCAGGGACTCAGACTTTTGAGAAAACAGACAGCTTTAAGAGAATTACACACAGCTCTGAAGTAAATAGTTCTCCAGTTATGAGAACTGACCTGGACATGTTCTCGGGGAGATTTCGACTCAAGATAACTATAAATTACCAGCTGTACGTTCCCATGACTTCATTCCCGAGTGCCAGACGTCTCCTCCTCAGTTAAACTCTAGCGTCTGTGTCAGCAGGTCACGACCTTTGTGTTTGAAACGCCGCTCTGTTAAGCCATCTTAACAGGGTCAGAACTGATAAGACGCTGAATACACGAAACATTTGACTAGCGAGGTTGTGTTTCTGTCCTGGAGGTTGTTGTGTTCAGCGTCTCGTTCTGCGCGTCTTTTACTAATTCGCCACACGCGGTTAAAATGCATTTTGGTTAAAAGAACATAAGATTAGCTAGAAAAGAAATGAAAGAAAGAATCGATTCTGAAATTTGAGATAATTGCATTATTATTATTTTCATTTATTTTAATATATATTTTATTTGTATTTTTATTTAAATCATTTTAATTAAATTATTTATTTATTTACTTACTAATTATTTTACTTTAACAATATCTTATTTAAAGTATTGTTTAAATATTTTTTTATAAAAACTTGTATTACAATTAATTAAAAAAAAATTGAGATAATTGTATTATTATTTATTTTAAAATATATTTTATTTAAATAATATTTTATATATATTTTTATATTAAATATTTGTGTATTAAAATTAATTAAATTATTTATTTATTTACTTACTAATTATTTTACTTATTTAACACTATATTTTATTCAAAGTATTGTTTAAATATTTTTTTATAAAAAACTTTATTAAAATTAAGTATTAAAATAATAAAAATAAATTGATAATTGTATTATTATATTTTATTTAAATAATATTTTATATTAAGTCATTTTGTATTAAATTTAATTAAAATAAAATTTAAATTTAAATTTATTACTGTTGTACAGTAGAATTCAGCTACGTCTCAATGTAATAATAATAGTAACACTAATAATAATAATAATAATATAAATTATAATTAAATTTTATTCAAGGAATAATCACAATTTTTCTTCCATGTTTTAATTTTAGCAGCAAAGATCGATCAGTTGTGCAGCACTTTAACAAAAAAGATTGTTAGTCATATGATTAAAGGTAAATTATATGCCTTCATTTGATTGCCAGAAAAAATAAAATACACAACACAGAATTTATAAAAAAATAAAACATTTCATAGAAATGATTTATATATATATATATATATTGTTGTTTTTGTGAATTCAATTAATTAGACATTGATTATATTTAGCTTTTTGATTATTCAAATTTATGTAAACAATTAAAATGGAGTCCAGAAAACAGAATTTGGTAAAAAAATAAAATAAAATGGAATTTGAGAAGAAAAATATATTTCATAGGGCCCTAAAAAATTAAATTTTTGTTAAACCTTTAATAAATTGTTGTTAAATAATATAATTTTTATGAATTAATTAGACATGCCTTTTGATTGCTACAAATAAATTTAGCCATTAAAATTAAGTCCCAAAAAATTAAAAATGGGAAAAAACAGAATCCAGAAAAATTAAACCGGAAAAAAAATGAATTTGGAAAAAAATAAAACATTTCATCGGGCCTAAAAGTGGAATAAAGTTATTTAGAATAATAATATTTTCTTTAAACTAAGATCATTTCTCACTAAAAGGATTTTTGGGAAATCAAGCATGGATGGTATCGCTGCAAAAACACTTCCTAAGAAGAGTGCACCAACATGGAAATTACTTTAGGAAATAAGAAACATCAAGACTAATTGATTCAGGACTTACGTGTGTGTGTGTGTGTGAAGCACATGTAACCGCAGCATTTGTTCACACACACTTTCACTATCGGAAACACCTTCCTCTGTGTTACTCACCAAGGCCACGAGTCACATCCTAAAATTAGACATTTTTGTGATCTATCACTCGTGCTTCCTCTGTCTTTTCCTGAAACCAAGGTCTGTGGTTGAAGGCGGTGAAACTCATCGCTGTCGTTGGCGAGCGGTCAAAGTGTGGCTTGAGTTTCAGACCCTGTCAAGATTGGTTTACACAAGCGAATTAGGCAAGAAACCTCTACCCAGAATGCACCCCGTGCTGGATTTCTGAGCCATCGATACCAGCGCTGACTGTGTTTGTGCTTCGTTTCATTTCAGGTGTAACTGTATCAACTGTTTATTGAAGAAACATGGTCATAAATTTCCTTCAGGTGTGTCAGTACTTCCCCTTTATCTGCTTAATCAAACTATCCCTGCCCATCCGTCATCTCAGAGTCTGTAAATATGACACCAGCGGGCCGCGGTCCATGTGTTTGAACGCTTGTTTTTGTCGAGACTTGTCTGCGGGTTCATCCAAACAAAACACTAATTCATCACAAACGTGTTCTTCAAACGTCACAAACGTTTTAAATAAAGCATGTGTTCTTTAAGTAAAGTAAGTGTATATTTTGTCTAGGTTATGAATTGCCTACATCAATATCCACCTTATTTTTCAACGCGGAAGTAAGGTGTTTTCTGGGAATGTGCAAGACTTCCCATTTATTAGGGAAATAACGAGAAGAACATCAAAGTGCAGTAAACTGTGAACCTGTTTGCACTACAAACCAGCGTGTTTATAATTAAGACAATACATTAAAATAATAATGCAGTTTGCATTGTGAATGAGCTGTTTTGTACTGCTATAAATAACTGGAAGATGATCCGGATCCCAGACACATTACCGGAAAAATAAGGTGGATAAGGTTGGTAAATATCACTTTTTAAAAAAAGATTAAGCAAATCTATAGACTAAACATGTAAATGAACGGCAAGAATGCATTAAAGGTATTTGGGTTTCAGTGGGAAAGGTGTCATTTAAGCGGCCCTTAAAGTAATAATTAACAATTTTTACAACGGAAGTGATTCAATCAAAAACCAACTTTAGCTCGGTAATAATTTTCCTGTTGTCACTGTGAAGCTGCTTTGAAACAATATGTATTGTGAAAATCGCTATATAAATGAAGATGACTTGATTTCATGATGCAGGCATTATACACAAAAAATGACAAAATGTGTCTTAGAAAAAATGTATATGTATATACAATTAAAATAAACAAAAAAATAGAATAAAATAAAAAATAAAAATATAATATATATATATATATATATAAAATAAAAAAGAAAAATAAATATATTAAATATGTAATATAATACAATTTCATGATGCAGGCATTGTACACAAATATGCAAAAAGGTGACTCATAAAAATATATTGTTTAACTAGATAAAAAAACGTTTGTCAAGACAAACTTTAAGTTGGCTTGAAAAAGCCGGTCCAGAAAGTTTGAAGCAGTTTTAAAAGTTTTCAGTTTGAAAGTTTCAGTTTTAGTTTAGTAATTTTGATAGAGTACTAGGGTGCTCTGTGTGGTTGCTAAGGTGTTGCTATGCGGTTGCTAGGGTACTCTGAGTGGTTGCTAGGGTACTTGGGGTGGTTGCTAGGGTGTTGCTATGCGGTTGCTAGGGTACTCGGGATGGTTGCTAAGGTATTCTGGGTGGTTGCTAGGGTGTTGCTACGCGGTTGCTAGCACTACATGATCAAGCTCCTGAGTACATAAAAGATATGTTAATTCCTTATCAGTCTCAACGTCACCTTCGCTCCTCTCGGAATATGCTCCTGACCGTCCCACGGTCTCGCTTGAGGCGTAGTGGAGACCGCGCTTTTTCTGTTGCGGCTCCTGCACTTTGGAATGTGTTGCCACTATCCCTAAAAACCTCATCAGGCATGGATATTTTTAAAAAGGAATTGAAGACTTATTTATTTAATCAAGCCTTTGGCGTTTGATTAGGTCTGAGAACTGTGAGTGATTTGTTGTTGATTTTGGTGTCTTGTTTTAATGTATATAATGTTTGTATGTATTCAGTGTTATTGATCAGCCTACTATGGACAGCACTTTGGTCCATTTTAATGGTTTTGAAAGTGCTTTATAAATAAAAGTTGAGTTGAGTTGAGTTGAGTGTTGCTATGCTGTTGCTAAGGTACTCGGAGTGGTCACTAGGGTGTTACTATGCGGTTGCTAAGGTCAGGGTGGTCGCTATGGTGTTGCTATGTGGTTGCTAGGGTACTCGGGTGGTCGCTATGGTGTGCTATGCGGTTGCTAGGGTACTCGGGGTGGTCGCTAAGGTGTGCTATGTGGTTGCTAGGGTACTCGGGGTGGTTGATAGGGTGTTGCTAGATTTAGTTTGATAGATAAATAGATAGATATAGATAGATAGATGATAGATAGATAGACAGGCAGATAGATAGATAGAGATAGATAGATAGATAGATAGATAGATAGATAGAAGATAGAAAGATAGATAGATAGATAGATAGATAGATAGATAGATAGATAGATAGATAGATAGATAGAACAATAGAAAGAAGATAGAAGATAGATAGATAGACGATAGAATAGAACGATAGATAGATAGATAGATAGAACGATAGATAGAACGATATAGATAGATAGATAGATAGATAGATAGATAGAACGATAGATAGATAGATAGATAGAACTAGAACGATAGATAGATAGATAGAACGATAGATAGAACGATAGATAGATAGATAGAGATAGATATAGATAGATAGATAGATAGATAGATAGATAGATAGATAGAGATAGTAGATAGAGATAGATAGATAGCGATAGATAGATAGATATAGATAGATAGATAGATAGATAGATAGTAGATAGATAGATAGATTAGATAGATACGATAGATAGAGATAGAAGATAGATAGATAGAACGATAGATAGATAGATAGATAGATAGATAGATAGATAGATAGAACGATAGATAGATAGAACGATAGAACGATAGATAGATAGAACGATAGATAGATAGAACGATAGATATAGATAGATCCATTGTTGATTTTGTCGTCAGTGAACAGAAGTTGTAATTGTAGTTTTCAGTGTCTCAGTCTCTCATCTGTGATGGTGTCGTGTGATTGGCTCACAGTCAGTCCTGCTTTCACAGGAATCGCTTCGAAAGGCAGAGCAGCTGTCAGACGCTGTCGTCCAATAGAAAACTGCTGATGTCATGCCTTGCACCGCAGTCTCTGTGTGTGTGTGTGTGTGTGTGTGTGTGTGTGTGTCAGCGTCTGCAGGAGGTCCTCTGACCCGCTCTGAAAGGATCGTACCACCTGCACCTCTCAAAGGGAGGGTGGACATCCATCCCGCCTCGTTCCGCCCCGCTGCTCCTGCAGCTCATTAGTGAAATGCTGTCGCTTCACCTTAACCGCGTCCCGGAGGATCATCTGGCGATTGAGCCGTCTCTCTCTAAGGATGATGGGATAGCCGATCCTCCAGGGACACGGGCCGCCCGACCCCTGCTCTCAGCCTCATCCATTATATCATACAGCCGTTTCCTCAAGACAGCCGCACCTCAGTTCAAAGTCTCCTCATAAACCTTATCTGAAGCGCGACGCTGCTTTACAACCCTGTTACTCATTTATGCACGAGCTAAAAATATAAAAGGAAGCTGTAGACCTCATGCATTTCCTGCATAAAAGTTATTTTGGAGAGTTATGAAGAATTGTGGACACTATGGTCCTCTTCACTTGGCCTTAATGTAAAAAATAGGACATTCCCAATCCCTCCTGAGCCGTTTCATATATCTCTGACACGTAGCCTTTCCTGCGAGACCTTTTTTCCTTCGAAAGTGTCAGAAAGAAAAATAGCCGATGAACCTGTCTGCAGGAGCGACGGGAACAAAAGCAACTGCATCATTAACTCACGCTGCGGGTCAGGTTACCCGATTCTGCAGTGGAGATCCCTGTTAACCCTTTCCCGCCCTCCTGCTGTGTTTACATGTGACTCTTAAATGAACACTGACTGTAAGATGCATTATCAAGAGAACTCATGCACATGATCTGATCCCTCCGCAGCCCAAGCCAACGAAGGGCCGCATGCGTATCCACTGCCTGGAGAACGTGGACAAAGCCCTGCAGTTCCTCAAGGAGCAGCGGGTGCACCTGGAGAACATGGGGTCACATGACATCGTCGACGGCAACCACCGACTCACGCTCGGACTCATCTGGACCATCATCCTCCGCTTCCAGGTGCACAGAATATTATAAATGTGTAAAATATTATTTGTTCTGTTATTTTATGACATTATTCCCTACTTGATATAATACTGTACTCTTAGATGTATTATATATTTATTTATTTATTTATTTATTTACTTAATTTTTTATTATTTATTGGAATCTTTTATTTTAAATATTTATGTTTATTTATATAGGAAATATTTACTTTCTATTATTTACATTCTAATTAGTACTGTCAAATCGATTAATCGTGATTAATCGCACTTAAAATTTTGTAAACATATACAAACATATATATACACACACACACACACACACCACAAATATAATATTTACAAACTTTTGTTAAATGCGATTAATCGTGATTAATCGATTTGACAGTACTAATTTTAACACTTTTTCCCACTTGTTATAGTACTGTACTCATATATATTATTTATTTATATTTATTTACTTATTTATTTACTTAAACCATTTTTTAAATTGTTTATTGTAATCACTTAGAAAATATTTAGTTTTTATTACTTTACATTCGAACACTTTTGTCCTACTCACTATAGTACTCTTAGATGTATTATTTATTTATATTTATTTAGTTATTTAGTTACTTAACCCTTTTTATTATTATTGAAATGATGTATTTATTATTTATTTCTAATATTTTACATTCACTTTTCCCCCTCACTTTAGTACTGTACTGTTTTATTTTTTAAGATGCATTATTTATTTATTTTTATTTGTTTACTTAAAAGATTCCAAAAAATAATAAAAAAATTGTTTATTTTAAATATTATTTGTTTATTTATATAAAATATTAACTTTCTATTATTTACATTCTAACTAGTACTGTCAAATCGATTAATCGTGATTAATCGCACTTACAATTTTGTAAATATATGAGTACTTATGTTATTAATACACACACACACACACACACACACACACATAAATATAATATATTTACAAACTTTTGTTAAATGCGATTAATCGTGATTAATCGATTTGACAGTACTAATTTTAACACTTTTTCCCCACTTGTTATAGTACTGTACTCATATATATTATTTATTTATATTTATATACTTATTTATTTACTTAAACCATTTTTTAAATTGTTTATTGTAATCACTTGTTTATTATATAAAAAAATATTTAGTTTTTATTACTTTACATTCGAACACTTTTGTCCTACTCACTATAATACTCTTAGATGTATTATTTATTTATATTTATTTATTTATTTATTTATTTATTTACTTAAACCAATTTTTTATTATTTATTGAAATTATTTATTTACTTTTTAATTTCTAATATTTTACATTCACTTTTCCCCCTCACTTTAGTACTGTACTGTTTTATTTTATTAAGATGTATTATTTATTTATTTACTTAAAAGATTCCAATAAATAATAAAAAATTGTTTATTTTAAATATTTATTTGTTTATTATATAGAAAATATTAACTTTCTATTATTTACATTCTATCTAGTTCTGTCAAATCAATTAATCGTGGTTAATTGCACTTAAAATTTTGTAAATATATGAGTACATATATATACACACACACACACACACACATATATATTTACAAATTTTTGTTAAATGCAATTATTCGTGATTAATCAATTTGACAGTACTAATTTTAATACTTTTCCCCCACTTGTTATAGTACTCTACTCATATATATTAGTTATTTATATTTATATACTTATTTATTTACTTAAACCATTATTTAAATTGTTTATATAAAAAATATTTAGTTTTTATTACTTTACATTTGAACACTTTTGTCCTACTCACTATAATACTCTTAGATGTATTATTTATTATATACTTAAACCAATTTTTATTATTTATTGAAATGATTTATTCATTTATTATTAATTTCTAATATTTTACATTCACTTTTCCCCCTCACTATAGTACTGTACTGTTTTATTTTAAGATGTATTATTTTTATATTTATACTATTAATTTATTTAAATTTTATATATATATAAATATATATAATAATATATAATTTTTTAAAATATTAACTTTTTTTTATTTATTTATATAGAAAATATATCATTTCTATAATGTAACAATATAGAATGATATATTTCTATATAAATAAATATATATATATATATATATATATATATATATATATATATATAATATATATATAATTATTTAAATATATAACATTTTTTTTATTATTTATATAGAAAATATATCATTTCTATTATGTTACATTATAACCTTTTTTTCTACTCACTATCGTACTCTACTGTTATATGTATTATTTTTTATATTTTTTATTTTTTTATATTAATCTTTTCCCCAGACCCGAGTTTTGAAACCCTTGTCCTAACAGCACTGTTTTCATTTTCATCACATTTATAACTAAATAAATGCACAAAGCATCATTTAGTTGTTATCTTTTGTGTAACAGATCCAAGACATCAGCGTGGAGACAGAAGACAATAAAGAGAAGCGCTCAGCCAAGGACGCTCTGCTGCTGTGGTGCCAGATGAAGACCGCAGGGTGGGTCAATGTCCAGATGAAAGACTTCAGCGTATTCGTGTTCCTGATGTCTGACCGCTCTCGTTTGTGTTTCACAGCTATCCGAACGTCAACATCCACAACTTCACCACCAGCTGGCGTGATGGAATGGCGTTCAATGCCCTCATTCACAAACACAGGTACCAACTTCAGTTCACTTGCATCAAAAGCTCTGCTTTTCAAACTTAATATCCTGAACTCTCAATGCTTTTGATCTTTCCAGGCCAGACCTGATTGATTTCGACAAACTGAAGAAGTCCAACGCTCACTACAACCTGCAGAACGCCTTCAACCTGGCCGAGCAGCACCTGGGTCTCACCAAACTTCTGGACCCAGAAGGTAAAGTCCATCCTGGTCTCGCAGCTTCTACACCTCGCCGTCAAACAACACAATCACAGCTTGTGACGTCTTTTTTTTGCAGATATCAGCGTAGACCATCCCGATGAGAAGTCCGTCATCACTTATGTCGTCACGTACTACCATTATTTCTCCAAGATGAAGGCCTTGAAGGTGGAGGGCAAACGTATCGGAAAGGTCTGAGTCTTCAAAACACGTAAACTTCTAGAAGGTTCTCCGTTTTCTGTGAAGAAGATTTGATGATTTGAGTGTTATGTATGCTATTTATTTATTTATTCGTTGATTAGATTGGTAAAAAATATAAGATATTCTTATTAAAGTAAAAATTAAATGTTTTAAATAATACAATAATTAATAGATGATATTAAATAAAAGTAAATAAATAAATTCCTAATGTGCTATTATATAAATGTTATATATTAGTTTTGTAAGAAATATATAATACTTAATAAAATAAAAATAAATAAATAAATGCATTCCTTTTTCAGATGTAACTGTTAAATATTTAAATATTCCTATTAAAAAAATAAATAGTTTAATTTTTTTTAAATAAATAATTTAAATAAGTAAAATCCTATTTGAAATGTCACCAATAGCATGACATCATCTTAATATATTTACATATTTAATTGCAATTGGTCTTCTATCCTACCTGTTTATTGACTTATTAATTTTTAAAATAAATTTATTTTCAGTTTTGTAAGAAATATGAGATTATTTAAAGATTAAATAAAGAAATAATATACTTTTCAAAATTCCTATTAAATAAAATAATTAATTAATTAATTAAATAAATACATTCCTTTTTCAGATGTAACTGTTAAATATTTAAATATTCCTATTAAAATATATATATTTTTTTAAATAAATAATTTAAATAAATAAAATCATATTTGAAATGTCACCAATAGCAATGACATCATCTTAATATTTACATATTTAATTGCAATTGGTCTTCTATCCTACCTGTTTATTGACTTATTAATAAGTTATATTTTAAAATTTTAAATTAATAATTTTAATTAATTTATTCATCAGTTTTGTAAGAAATATGAAATTATTTAAAGATTAAACAAAGAAATATATACTTTTCAAAATTCCTAAAATAAAATAAATAAATAAATAAATTCATTCCTTTTTCAGATGTTAAATAATTAAATATTCCTATTAAAAAAATAGTTTTATTTTTTTAAATAAATAATATCCTGTTTGAAATGTCACCAATAGCAATGACATCATCTTAATATATTTACATATTTAATTGCAATTGGTCTTCTATCCTACCTGTTTATTGACTTATTAATAAGTAATAATTTTAAAATTGTATTCCTATTAAAATTAAATAAATAAATATATTACTTTTTAAGATGTACCATTAAATATTTAAATATACCAATAAAAAATATGTATTTTAAACATTCCTATTAATATTAAATGTTTTAATTTTTTCTACTCCTATTAAATATTGATATTAAAATAAAATAAATTAAAAATAAGTTTTAAATAAACAATTTAAAATTGAAATAATTTAAATATATAATAATAATAATAATAATTTAAATATAATAAATATAATATAATAAATAAATACCTAATTTAAATGTAACAGTTATCTTAATATTTACATACTTAATTACAATTTTTCTTTGATAGGTTTAGTTCCCGTTGCATATTTTTAACCAATAACCAATCTGATGTGGCGTTTCATTTACACAATCAAAGTCTGAAACTTCAACTCAACTTTAACGACGGTGCATTGCGACTTTATTTCCTTCAGGAAATGCAAAACGAATTGACATTAAAATGTGTTTTCTAGGTGCTTGACAACGCCATCGAGACTGAGAAGATGATCGAGAAATATGAATCTCTGGCGTCCGATCTGCTGGAGTGGATTGAACAAACCATCATCATCCTCAACAACCGCAAGTTTGCAAACTCACTAGTTGGAGTCCAGCAGCAGCTTCAGGCCTTCAACACCTACCGGACAGTGGAGAAACCGCCCAAGTGAGTGTCCACCACAGACATACAGCAGAAATATCAGGACTAGAATGAACTGAATTTAATTTTCAACTCGTCTCTCCACAGATTCACTGAGAAGGGCAACCTGGAGGTGCTTCTGTTTACTATCCAGAGCAAGATGAGGGCCAATAACCAGAAGGTCTACATGCCCCGAGAGGGCAAACTCATCTCAGACATCAACAAGGTGAAAATGACCTATTTTTTGCATGTTTAAAAGCATCAGTTTTGCTCCTGCTCAGATCAGACTCTGACTCTCTGTGTTGATGTGATGTTGTCGCAGGCGTGGGAGCGTCTGGAGAAGGCTGAGCACGAGCGCGAGCTGGCGTTGAGGACCGAGCTGATCCGACAGGAGAAGCTGGAGCAGCTCGCCAGACGCTTCGACCGCAAGGCTGCCATGAGGGAGACCTGGCTGAGCGAGAACCAGCGCCTCGTTTCCCAGGTTCAATCTGACAGCGTTTGCTGGATAAACAAACACACATGTGCTGCGTAATGTTACTTCAGCCTTGATTTGAAATGATTTTTTTGCCCCCTGGTGGTGAAAGACTTGAATGACACACAATATAGGCGCTTGTGTACTATTTTATATTTTAATAAATAATATATTTTATTATTACACACACAATAATGTCAAAGTATAAATATAAAATAGTGCATTCAAAATTACTATATTTCTATATATATATTATATATATATATAATAATATCTATTAAGATATTTAATTATAAATATTTTAAAAAACACTATATTTAACATGTATATGTTATTATATTGTACATTTATATTATTATTATTTATATTATTTTTATGAAAACAAAGGCTTTAAAAGCAAATTTTCATAACGTGTGTGTGTATATATATATATATATATATATATATATATATATATATTATATATATATTTCTATATTTCTGATATGATATTAAGATATTTAATTATAATATATTAAAAATTTTTAATATTATGAATTATTATTTCCTACTTATATTGTACATTTATATTATTATTATTTATACAATTTTTTATGAAAACAAAGGCTTTAAAAGCTAATATAAAGCTAATATAGGAAAAACAGTTTATTTATATTATATTATTATTATGAATTATGTTCTAATTATAAATTTGTATTATTATATTATTATATTATATTATTTTTTATGAAAACAGGCTTTAAAAACGTTGTGTGTGTATATATATATTGTACTATATTTCTATATTTCTATGTTATATATTAAGATATTTAATTCTAATATTTTAAATTAATATTTATTATGAATTATATGTTCTTACATATATTGTACATTTATATTATTATTATTTACACAATTTTTTATGAAAAAAGGCTTTAAAAGCTAATATAAAGCTAATATATATATATATATACATATATGAAAAACAGTTTATTTATATTATATTATTTATTATGAATTATTATGTTCTAATTATAAATTTGTAATCATTTTTATTATTTTTTATGAAAACAACGGCTCTAAATGAGCAATCTCTGCTTCTTTTAAATCATACATGAACCAAACAATAATTGTACTATATTTCTGAACAATATTATGAAAGATATTTAATTAAAATATATTTAAAAAGAAAGTTTATTTATATTAATTATTATGTTATTACTTATTACATATTTATGCTATTATTTTTTATATTAGTTTTTATGAAAATAAAGGTATTAAATTAGCATTTTGCAACAAAAAATCTTTGCTTCCTCTAAACAAACATGAACAAAACAATAATTGTACTTCTGAACTGTTATGAAAGATAGTTTGTAGAAACATTTATTTCTTGATTTAATATACAGTTTGTGTAAACACTGGGTGTTCCATCCATATACATAACATTTTTAATTTGTACTATTATTATTATTATTATTTGCTTTTTTTAATCATGTATACAAATACAGGAAAAAAAATCACATTTTTAATAATAAACATGTTTGTTTTGTACTTTTTGTGCTAAAAAGAAGATGTATAATCTTAGATTAATTCATTGAAAACAAGCAGACAAAAATGAATCACAATGAAAACTAGTATGTTTTTTCTCATCATTCCTGTTTCTTTTCTGCAGGACAATTTCGGATTCGACCTCCAGGCGGTTGAGGCAGCTACCAAAAAACACGAAGCCATCGAGACGGATATCGCGGCGTACGAGGAGCGCGTGCTGGCGGTGGTCGCCGTGGCCAAAGAACTGGAGGGCCGAGAACTACCACGACATCAAGCGAATCGCGGCTCGTAAAGACAACGTGCTGCGCCTGTGGGAGTATCTGCTGGAGCTGCTCAAAGCTCGCCGGCAGCGGCTGGAGATGAACCTCGGCCTGCAGCGCGTCTTCCAGGAGATGCTCTACATCATGGACTGGATGGATGAAATGAAGGTGAGAGGAAGAGAAGCGGCTCAAGTGTCTTAAATCGCTGGAATCTTTCGCTCGTCGTTCGCGAAATTTTGGAGTATTTTGTACTTTTGCAAACTAGTCCTAGGTTTTTGGCCTGATCGGAAACAAACCAGAGCAGCAAGAGCCTCTGGAGTCTGATTGTCAATAATTATCATAAAAAAGTTGAAATTTCGATTCACGGTCTCTATCGAACTTTCAAAGTGGGCGGAGCCACTTTTACAAAAATGGCTGTAACTCGTGAACGGAGTGAGATATTTTCACCAAATTTGGCACACCTATGCAAAAGCTCATTCTGTGGTCGTATGAAAAAGGATGTGGCGACTGGCCACTTGGTGGCGCTATAACAGGAAAAAAACTTGAAAATGGCTATAACTACTTCACCGTTAATCCGATTGGCTTGAAAATTGGCATGCAGTGACTTTGTCCAAGGCGCCATGAATGTCTCTGTGGCCATTGACGCATCTCAAAAAACATGGCCGCCATCAGCCAATGAAATTTGAGCAGCTATCAGACAAGATTAACGGAGGCTGATCGGAAAGAAACTCGCTGGACCTGTTTGAGAAATTTGCGTTTTTCGTGTGCTTAAAGGATTGTGTATCGCACGATTTTTTCGCACACGCCCACGACATTCATACCACATGGTTGAACTCCTCATTCTGAGCAACTTTGCCTCTAGGACCGCCGCTGTCCATCGAATCGTTGTTAAATATTGGAGATTATTTCAAAACTTGGGCGAACTAGTCCTAGGTTTTTGCCCTCAACCTCATACTGTTTTTTTCCTTTAATCATATTCAATTGAGCTGCACGTCCTCCACACTATATAGAAAATGGGAGCAGTGTCCTTACTGCCTTTCTTGGGGTGTGTTTGTGTACTGTACACAGGTGTGAGCGAGGGGAACCCGTGTCTTGATACCATGTTCTAAAGAATCAAACCCATTCCATTTAAGTCTCCATGTAAGACTTAAGTTTTTTTGCTGTATGCATGTGTTTTAATATCATGTAATGGAGTACTGTACAAACGCAACATTCTAACACAAACAATTGCCATACAGATGCCAGATGCATACAGATGCCAAATAGATGCCAAATACTCAGTATATTAAACTTTGATACATTACTTTGTTTGTACGTTTCTGAAACATCTCTGCTTACGTACAATGTGTACAGTTCTACATGTCCTCACACTTGTCCTAGACCTTAAAACAATGCTGGACAATATGGCAGTAATATCTGTTTTAACTGTCAAATAAATAAATAAGAGCTTCTTTATTTGAAAACTCTGATAATTGTGGCTTTCAATAGCCCCAAGTAAACACACATTCTGCTCAAACAGTGCATATGCTAATATGCTTGGTGATATTAGTAACAGTCTGTTTGTTTTTGCACTTTTTTTAAATGAGAATAATGCATTTGATTACACATGTACTGAATTTAACACATGATTCTGTTTGGAGTCATTGCTTTGTCTTTTATTCAAATGTAATTTATACCATCTTGTGTCTCAGATGAAACCCATGTAAAGAAATGCACACGACTTTTAGTTGTTGTTATTGCTTTGAGCCATGATAAGGCTGTTACTCTGAACCACTGCTGCTGAATTTAGACAGCGACATCTCTTTAGAGAACTATTTGGCATGGTGATATGATTTTGAAGGGTGTGATTTAATGTCTATACATGGAAACTGAACAATGCTCTAAAATACATCTCTAATGTAAAAGAGGACTGTCACCCTGTTCCACTTTGTAAATAATTTTAATTTGGATGGTGTTTTTTTTAATTTCATGAATTACTGTATTATGAAACTGGTGATAATGCTGTTATTACTAATGTAAATTGATTTATTATATTACATATGGCACAGAATAGATTTTAACTGGTCAGACTGAATCACAACTGACATGCTTCAATCTTTACAGACATGTTGGTTTTCTGTTTTTGTAAACATCCATTGTAAAAGGAAATTGCTATACTGTATGTAATTATGATCTTAAAATAGTTATAATACAAAATTGGAAATAAACATGTATTTCAGAGACTAGAGAGTGAAAAGAATTAAAATCCAGTTGTGGTAGTCATGACTGTTTTCATGTGTGCTGATTTAGCAACGTGCTACTGATGGTGTTGTATTTTAAAGCGACCCCTTGTGGTCAGTAATCGTAACGATTGAATGGTGTTTTTTTTTAATAAAAACACCCTAACTTTACAATGTTATGTTTAGTAACCATAGTGGTTTCAGGCAGGATCATGGTAGAGTCAGATCTTCACTTAGCATAAGATGTTTCTGTTGTACAGTACCTGGTTTTTAATATGCTCTGAAATGTGATGAAGCTGTCTAAACCTCTAACTCAGACCTAGAACCATCTTCTTTCTAATCTTTCTGAGAAGCATTCAATTATCTCAACAGCACAGCTTAATTGCTTTTAACAATGATCCTAACCTTTCATGTGTATTCACTTTACACAACCATTTTACGGCACAGAGGTCACCGCGCCTCCAGGGTTCAGTGACCTTTGAAGCTGGGGGCCTTGAAC